>JAHWGI010001240.1:600000-1102500 GCA_029379305.1 Frankliniella fusca | reverse complement strand
TGTGTGTGTGGCTGGGGGCCGGACAATCACGAGCACGGCCCTGCGGTGTTCATCTCCCTCGTGCCGCGCCGACAGCTGGAACGGCAGCACAAAATTATTATTATTGCCATGTGGGGCCCTGCCGGGGCCCTGCGGCGGTGGGGCGGGGCGGGGATGACTGCGGCTGTGCGTACTCCCCCCCCCCCCTCCCGCTCCTCCGGCCCCTCCAAACTCCTCCTTCCCCTCCTTCTCCTCCACCTCCTCCTCCTCCTCCTCCTTCCCCTCCTCCTCCCCCTCCTCCTCCTCCTCCTCCTCCTTCCCCCTCCTCCTCCTTCCCCTCCTCCTCCTTCCCCTCCTCCTCCTTCTCCTCCTCCTTTACCTTGCTCACGTTAAGGTCCCACCTGCCCTATCTAGCGCAGCGTGAGCGCCCCCTCCCCCCCTCCCCCATCATGTGCGTGCATGTGGTGCCCCCCTCCCCCCCCCCAATGCTTCCGCTCCGTACGGGGGGCTGTGGCTCGGCCCCCGGCCCGGCCATGTCGATACAGCTGCCGTTGTAGGTCGAAGAAGTTATCCCCTCAACTCAGAAGTGCGCGGATTTGAATGTCTAAAGTACAATTTACGTGATGAATCCAAGGCCCGCCATTCAAGCGGGAAGGGGAGAAATTTGGGAACAAGTCGGCTATTGATTTGCGCCCGAACACTTGCGCACAGCACCCTGCAATTGCGAGGTCAGTGCGAAGCAGGTGCGTCAGCGAGAGCAGAACGAGTACCTTGCAGTGCGTCGCGCGTGAGCGGGGGTGGTGGTGCAAGGCAGGGCCGGGTGAGTGAGGGCGAAGCGAGCGCAAGTCGAGCGCGCTTGAGCACGAAATGAGTGCGCTACGAGTGCAAGAGGAACGAAACCCGTGCAGAAAGATGCGTCGCATTGCAAATCCGAGCACAGCTACGCAGTGAGAAAAAAATGGTAGAAGTTTTTACAGACTTATTACATTATCATGCCTTGCTCAGATCTCACAATTCCATCTACCATCCTTGTTGGAAAATTCGTGGATTGAATGAAATAGAGCAAATTTGCGTATGACATTATGATTGATCCTCGCGTTGGTAAGACAATGCACTCGGTGACAGCGCCTGTGTAAAATATACTTACTAGAGAAGAAGTGGGGCGGGAGGGGCGGGTGGCCTGACAGCAGCCGGCGTGTGCCTTCCATTGCAGTATTTGCACTATTTCTAGAGGACGTCGCTGTTAATGATGTCCGTAACATGTTATTCTCGGACGGTGCCCTGGATACGGTATCCCCCTCCCACCTCGATGCCCTGGTTTCCTAGCAGTTTTGGAAAACCCATGAAATTTCTCTATGATAAATTTCTCGTCCCTTGGAAAAATGTAAAATATTTAACCGTTGATAAAGCTGGAAGCCAGCGTTTTTTTTTCTTAGTTGACTTGGCTGGCCTCAACGCCAAGCCACTCCTCTAAGATTAAAAAAAAAAAAAAAAAAAAAAAAAAAAAAAAAGTTTTTTTGCTGAAGTAGCCGGGTTGCCACAACTCTGGAAAACCTTGAAAACCTGGAAAACTCGGGAAAAAATCGTATCAGTAAAATCAGGGAAAACTCAGGGAAAATGAAAAAAAAGGAAAATTCGGAGAAACGTCGGTTATTTGTTAAACATTCAGGGAACACGAATTTTAGCCGAAATAGATGTGTTTTGCTTTAATCATTTCACCAATAACACTGTGTTTAAAACTCGGTGAAATTTAATGCCGAAGGCTCTGGAAATCAGGGAAAACTCAGAGAACGGATATGAAAAGTTTGTGGCAACCCTGATTAGTGCAAATTCCTTTTTTTCGACTTACTGGTGGATTACAGATTTAGCAACCCCCAAAACCAGAGATGAGCGTTTCGCCCGATTCTGACTGACTGGCCCGACCCGCCGGGCTGTCAGTGACTGACCGCCTAAAGGTGAGGAGGGGGAACCCTCCGCTAGCGTCCCTCCTCGTTCAGGCGGTCAGTCACTGGGTCAGTCACTGACCGCCTAGCGGGCCGGGCCGGTCGGTCAGAATCGGGCGAAATGCTCATGTCTGCATCAAACCTCTCTGTGACCAGACACCGGTATAAGTGGCTGGCCGCGAGACGCCTGCAATGCAAAGGGTAGACTACCTCACGACATGGGTGCCGTGCGGGCTTGCCTACTCGGGTTATGCAGGCGCCGTGGATGGGACCAGACCTATCGCTGCCCGCCCGTCTGGCTATATGCGTACAATGCGACGAATTGCGTGAAAAAAAAATCGATAATTTTCGATTGTGTGAGTTTTAAAAGCGGCGGGCTTTCTGCGGTCACGCGCATCGCTACGCTGTCTCTCTTGTTGCCACCCCTCTCCTCTACCCCGCCCTTCCCATATCCCGGACATTTTATCGTTTTCTCTTTTCCTCTTTTCCCTCACCACTGTCTCTATCCCTAGCTATCTCATCTCTCTCTCTCTCTCTCTCTCTCTCTCTCTCTCTCTCTCTCTCTCCCTCCTTTCGTTCATAATTTAACGCCGTACGCAGCTCCGCCTGGCGAACCCCTTTGACGGAGGCAGCAGCAGCAGCCGGCTACAGACAGAAAGAACGACAGAGAGTCAGTCGCTCCACTGGGAGTCGGCGATGCGTGTGCGTGTGTTGGTGAGAGAGAGAGAGAGAGAGAGAGAGAGAGAGAGAGAGAGAGAGAGAGAGAGAGAGAGAGAGAGAGAGAGAGAAAGGGACAGAGACAGAGACGGGATACTGCGTGACCTTGAGCAAGCCCGCTCGCGGTCCCCAGTCTCCAGTGTCAGCCCTCTCCATCATGCAGGGGAGGACACATTGTGGCGGAGGTGGAGCCTCGATTCAAAAGATTCCTCGCGTGCAGTGCGGTCCCGAATCTACATACCGGGTGTTTCAGAGAGCACGTTACAGTATGAGGGGTTATGCCTGCTCGCTACAGCCGCAAGCCGTGGCCCCTCGGGCTGGCAATCCCGCAATAATGTCACGTTTTCTTTGAAACACCCGGTACGCGTCCTTTCCAACCTTTACTGCTCCCCCAAGTAATCGAGGCGCAGTAAGGTCTCGTTAAAACACGGGATTTTTTTTTTCTCTGCTCTTTTCTAGCGCGTACGTGTTTTCGTTTGGTTAACTTTATAAGCGTGAAATGCGATGAAGCACATATCTTAAACAACCTTCCGCCTGGAGAACTTGTCATTCTTTATGTTCAAACAAAAGTCCAACTTGTTTACAGGGGCGGCAAGAAAGACGGCCTGAGTTAGTATGCCGGCGGCGAGCGAGACTTTGCCTGCGTTTAGTTTGGGCTTGGGGCGCGCGCACGCGCCCTGGCGGCCGGCTGCACAAGTTTGTGCCTCGCGCCAGCACCGGGAGTGGCAGTGGGAGAGAGAGAGAGAGAGAGAGAGAGAGAGAGAGAGAGAGAGAGAGAGAGAGAGAGAGAGAGAGCATGGCGACGGGGCCCGGCCGGCCGGCCGTGGCAGCGCGTCGATTGGTGTGAGATCTGACATGAGCAGTTGGTCCAGTTGTGGCCGAACAGAAGGCCCCTGGAGGCCAGGTCGGGTCGGGCGCGGTTTAAAGTCCGGCCGACAGAAGGGTGGTGTCTAATCTAAATACGGCGGTTAGTGCGTGAGCGTGCGAGAGCGTGCGGGAACGGACAGGACACAAGGGCGGCGCTCGCACTGCACGCCCCGCCCCGCCCCGCCCCGCCCCGCCCCGCGACTTGCGGGTGATGTCTCCTCCACACGCGAGTCTGCCTCGCAATTAATCGTGGCTCGACCATCCGGCCCCCAGCCTGGCGGGCGGGGCGGGGCGGGGCGGGGCGGGGCGGGGCGGGGCGGGGCGGGGCGGGGCGGGGCGGGGCGGCAAGGACGCTGTACTTACGTGTTGGCAGCGAGCGGTAAGGCGGGGAGAGCTACTCCAGCCCAGAAGGCTGCAGACCTGCCGGTCGTTTAGGGAACACGTACAGTAACAGTATTGTGGGCCTGCCTCTCTCACACACACACGCACGCACACATTTGGAGTGGCTTTGTAATGCTCTTCCAAGATCATTCCATTGTATATATTCTTAATACGCCCTGTGAAGTTGTTGTCGCGTTTTAAGAGAGGCTTGGGTGCTATTGCTGCCAGTTCTAAAATACATATGATACATCTGGCTGCTCAGAGGCAAGGGTCGGTAACTTATCACAAAAGCACCTCTTAACGTTAAGTTAACCGTTATTTTTATACCTATTAACTAGTAACGCGTAGTATGGCACGTAACAGGTATAGAATTAACTTATTAACTGTCGATGCAAAGTAACCGGTTATAGATTTAATACACATATGTAAGAGAAGGAATTGTTCGTTATTTCTTTTGTCGTGTCTGTGCGATATCAGTTACAAAATAAGCGAAAGTGCAAACCCTGGAATCCAATTTCTCACCCAAAATGGGAGAGGACACTTTTCCACACTAAATTGGAGTGTGAATTTTTAATCTCACTCTTTTCGAGCGAGATATTTTTTAGCCTCGCTCTATTTGAGTAAGGATTTTTTAGCCTCACTTTATTTGAGCACGAATTCTTACTTTATTAGGGCGAGGTCTCAAAATTCTTTCTCATTAAGAGCGAGGAAAAAAATTTTCACTCTCCAGAGAGTAATAAAATTGCCCTCAAATTCTCACTCGTATGGGGGCGAGAATTATGACTCGCAGATTTTCAGTGTGAATTTAACGTTGAAGTAATAGGTTAATAACGAATTTCGATTTGTTACGTTATTTAACTTAACTTAAAATTAATTTAAAATTTTATCTTCGACTTTGTTAAAATTTGTGATCGTGAGTTATGTTCAGTTACGGACCCCTGCTCAGAGGTGACCAAGAACGAATATGTTTCTGGCTCCGTGCGCAGTGTGGCGTGGAAGTGCGGAGCGGAAGTTAACTGTTATGGAACTGACTCCTTCATCGTGTTTCCCTCCCCTCCCCCTGACTAATAGCTGGCCGTTGGCTCCGTGTTGACGATAGGGGCCTCTGCTCGCGCGGCCGGCTGGCGCTCTCACGGTCTGCCCCACTTCTTCTCCTCTGCCCCCTCACCCCCTCACCCTCTAGCCCCCCCCCCCCTCACCCTCTACAGCCCCCCCCCTCACCCTCTACAGCACCTCCGAGCTCCGCTTCCCCCTCTTCTCTCCACGTCCGGCCCGGCAGTGCCTGTGCCCGCCTGTGCTGCTGGCGGAGGTCAGCGTATCGGCCGCCACTGATTTCCCCATAATAAACACTGATTCTGGTAATTGCCCGTCACATGAGTCTCAGTGGTGTGCCCCCCCTCCCCTCTCAGGTCAGGTCCCCTTATATTCTTACCCTGATTAATCGAGCCCTGCCGCCCGCCGCCCCGCCCCGCCCAGATTCGCTCGTGCTCTCTGCCCCTCGATTGCTGCCCCGGGCACTACCCCTTTCCCCTCCTCCGACCTACCCTCTCTCTCTCTCTCTCTCTCTCTGACCGTCATCTGCCCTTTTGTGCCCTGCGGCGGGGTGGATGGCCCAGGCGTGGCGTGGCGTGGCGCGGCTCAGAATGCCCTGTCCGCCCATCCTGAGCTCGGCCGACCTGGCAGCAGCCGCCCCGCCCTGCCGAGGTATACGGCTTTGGAAGGTCGGCGCCGTGGGCGAGGCGGGGCGGGGCGGGGTGGAGCGGGGCGGGGCGGGGAGGAGCAGCGCTGCAAGCGTGTGCGTGACTCTTCCCTCCCTCCCTCTTCCAGCCTCGCATCATGGTGGAGGCGGAAATGAATGGCGCAGTTTGTAGTCGCGCATTTTCTGCAGGACTGTGACTAGAAGTGTGATAAGTCGATCGTAACTGAGGGGTCAATCGCTTTGTTTTAAATTTTGGACATGATTTTCAGGCGCTATTAATTATATTCCTTTGATTTCTATTATTCTCGGCTATTGCTGTACCAGGGGAGCTCGTTGTACGCCGTAGATCTCGCTGCGTATCAAGACGACAGTTAAAACCGTCGGGAAAAATATCTTGACAGATTTTTTAACTGACGATGACGACTAGCAAAGTATGTTGTTGTAAATTGACGACCACCTACCACCTACCCTAACTCGTGATTGAATTTCAAGCCGATGCATGCTTGTAACTTTTCGATTTGTATTTGTTATTTTACAGCCCCACTTCATAGAAAATTTTCCCGGAAATCCACGACCATTTTTCACAGTGACTGTGCATTCTTTAAATCCATTGTAGCGGCATTTTTCCCAATGGGAGACCGACTCTTTTTTTACAGTTCGGGCAGCCGCGACCCGTCCCGCTGGGTTTGATTTGGGAGAATGGCGCCGCGGGCCGCGGGGGGCGACGCGGGGGCGACGCGGGGGCGACGTGAGCGGCCGCGCCGAGGTCTATTGCGGCCTGAACGTGCCTCTGAGACGTCTTGCGAGGCCCCGGGAGCCCTGGGGGCCCTTGAGGGGCCTGCGCGAGGTCCGCGGGGTGCAATTGGGGAGCCCCCGCCCGCCACGTGGTCCCTGGGACTCTGCAACCTCTAGGCCTTCGGGAAAATTTTGGGGTTCCAGGCCAGTCTTGCAGAGGCCCCGGTGTGATCCCTGTGTGGTTGTGGCAGCAGGGCCCACCTGGGACTGGGAGACCTTTGAGGAAATTCAAAAGTTCTAGGGAGGTGCGCTCAGGGTGGCCACGCAACCTGGAAGTCAGGGAAATGTCAGGGAAATAAAAAGTGGTCAGGGAATGTCAGGAAAATTGACGGGCGCACAGGGAAATCCGTGCGTATTCCAGATCGTTTCAAATATCACGCTTGTTTTCCCGGGACGGTAGCAGCGCGACAAACGTGGCACTTATTTTCTATTTGCTTGCATAATTTTCGCAAATTGAAAGTACGAAAATGTTTTTGATGTGCCTAAAATACGGTAAAATTGACTGGCTAGCGCCTTACATGCGGTAAAAAAAGTCAGGAAAATTTGCTAGAAAGTCAGGGAGAAGTAGGGAAATCAAAAAATTCCGATCGCGTGGCCACCCTGTCGCAAAAAAAAATGTTTGTTTGACTTAGAGAAAAGCAGTAGAACGTGAAAGCGGATAAGGAACATTCTACCCCCGGGATAAAAGATTCCCTGAGGAGTTTTTCCTCGCCCAAAGGTAAACATGTTCACCATCAATATTTTAGATCGCAGTTCGCTTGCATCTCAGAAAGCATTCTCAGGGTGAGTTCCAGCGATCCTCCGGGCGGCTCTGCGGGTGATCCTGCGGGCGGTCCTCACGGCTCTCGGCTCCCATACCGCGCTCGTGTTCGACCCTAATAAGCGTGCTTCCCGCTCCATACCCGGCGAGGCGCGTGGGGACCCATGCTCGCTGTGGCCCGGAAGGACGGGGCGCGAGTAGCGGCTGTGCTGCGGAGCTGTCAATGCCGATGTCGCCTCGCCCTGCGCGGGCCGGCCCTGGAGGAGGAGGAGAGCTAGACCAGCATCGCATGAGCATCACCCACCTGACGAAGAATAAGAGCTTGACATCACTGTAAATTTAAAGGAAACACATGTTGCCTTAAATCGGCGACTCATAAATGTGTGTCCTTTATCGGCGACACATAAATGTGTTTCCTTTATCCGCAGGGCGTCGTAACGTAACGAAACGGAATTAAAAACGCCTAAAAACGAAAATTAAATTCCAATTTTCCAAGCGTTTTTGAAGCGTTTTTGAAATTTTTTCTGCGTTTTCTCACGTAAAACGCTTTCGGAAAGCCCAAAACGCTTTAAAAACGCTTGGAAAATTGGAATTTAATTTTCGTTTTTAGGCGTTTCTAATTCCGTTTCGTTACGTTACGACGCCCTGTTTATCCGCGACAATTTTGTCGCCAAAACCTCCGCGTGTCACCGAAAAAGGTCGCATGCGTCTCCGTTTCGGTAACACACGGAGGTTTTGGAAACAAAATTGTCGCCAAAAAAGGTCACACATTTATGTGTTTCCGAAAAAAGGGAAACAAAAAGGGGATGTTTCCTTTTTCGATGTGTCGCCACAAAAGGTCACAAATTTGTCACCTTTTGATTTACAGTGATACACTAGAAAAACAAAGGTGCGATGTCCTACCTTTCCAGGGGTTCTCGACCTGTTTTAGGGTTGCTAAAGTGTACATTTTCAGTTTTTTTTCTTCTTTTTTTAAAAAAATATTTTATCTATGAGCAAACCAATGACATTTTACGATAAACTATCGCATTCCTCGCAAAATTCCACTTCAAACGAGCCTACATGTGATAAGGTTCTGAAAAGAGGTCAGCAAATTCAAAGCAAGTAGAAAAGTGCACAAAATATAATAAATTTATGCTGTTTTTGAACAGAACCCCATCACACGTAGGTTCGTTTGACGCGGTATTTTGCGTAGATTACGGAAAAAGTCTTGAAATTCAATTTTATTTCATTGGAAGGAAATATTTTGAAAAAAACATAAACTGTAATGCCTTTGGTGCGTTAGTGCCTTGTCAAGGTTGGATCCTTACCTTTGTTCTACCAGCGTAAGCGTGCTCGAGCGTGCATCTTCACTCCTTATCGTTCCTCTGTGATGGGCGGGTCATTCTGTGTGAAGGTCCTGTTGGCCACGCAGCACAGGGAGGTGTGGAGGTACCAATCTGCCTGCACCACACAAGCGTGTCCGTGGCGGGATATTTTTCTACTTTTCTGGCAACACCCCCGACACAGCAGCAGCGCGGCACTTACCTCACACGTGGGCATGGTTCGAAGTGGAGGGAGAGAGAGAGCACACGTTACGCCTTCGCCCGGCCGTCCCTCTGGAGGGGGGTGGGGTGGGGGGGTGTCCGGGGGAGTGGAGCGCGCCCCTGGCCGAGCAGTGCCGCTGGAGCCCCACTCGCACCCGCCCGCCGCCCACTGGCCCGGCGCGGCCCGGCCCGGCCCCTTCCAAACTTGAATACCCTCCTGCCCGTACCCAAGTGCTAGGCCAAGGCCAGAGCGCGGGGCGGGGCGGGGCGGGGCCAGTGGGGCGCAGCAACCTGCCACAACTACCACCGGAAACACAACACAATGGCCGTGCGCGCCGTGCGGCAGCGACCCCCTGCTGGGGTGTAATTGTGTCAACATGAGGAGGGAGGCTCCGTCGCACTTTGCAAACACTATCAGACGTCGTGCACTGCGGCCTGCGGCCTGTGGCCTGTGGCGCCCTGCAGGCCTGCCGTGCCCGCGTCGCGTCGTGTGAAGGAAAGGCCTTTTTCTTTTTTTTTTTTTAAAAAAAAATTAAGACTCCATCAATTTGTCGCTCACACTATTCTAACGCTTTTATATGCATAAATTTATACAAGGTCGAGCTCATTTGATCAAAACATTTGTACTGTGAAAAGACTTCTGCGCTACGGATGCAAGCGTTTCCACAAGAACCTGTTCCTTCTGCGTTCACTGTAAATCGAGGAGTGAGAAATCTCGCTCTCAGGAGAGCGAGATTGGTGACCCAAATTTTGTCACTCCTGGGGAGTCATATTATTAAATATCACTCCTTTTGAGTCGCTTCTATGACTCAAAACGAGCGATATCTAGTGATCTCGCTCGATTTGAGTGAGGCTTATCACTCCAAATGAGTGATATAGAATTTCCTCACTCCTTTAGGGCGATGTTATATGCCTCGCTCAATTTCAGTCAGAAACATGACTCTCAGATTTACAGTGTTAACAGTGTGACTTGGGTCAGGTTATCGGCACCAACACTCATGCCCACCGAGGGGGCCAACACTCTTGTAATCCTGGGTACAGTTGTAAGTGTAATCCTTGTGTAATCCTTAACGAAATTTTGAAGAATGATCACTAAATTTCACCCAATTGTTCTTGTTTATTGGTTTGAGCACCAGAAATTCATGTGTAATCCCACAAAATTCATGTTTAATCCCTGTAATCACGTAATCCTGTGTACATCCCAAGCTGATGCCCACTTTACTCATCTTACGCACCTTTTGTCAAGTTATCTTCACTATTCGCTGCGCTCATACTATTCTCCATATTTCTGATACGTGTTTCCATTTCAAACCCGTTCCTTCTCCATTCTTCCGCCTCGTTGCCCTCCCCACATTCTTCTCAAATGCCCCCCACCCGGAAAAAAAAAAAGGCGAAAAGAAAACGAAAATAAGAGCGTCACACAACTTCTGGTTTGGTCACAAATTGGAGGAAAAAAGGTTATTCTGTGTCAAACAAACGTGAAAAATTCTAACGCTAACGCGTTAAACGGCCCCCTAGGTTTTAAAACTAACCACAGAATGAGAAAGAACTTAAGTCAAAATTATTTGTGAGAATCACATCACGAATTTCATATGCTAAACAGAAGTCCCCTGTTTTGGTTAAGTAACTGAATATACCACGGTCCTCCTTCCTCCCCTGCGCGCCACGCAGAGGGGCAGAGGGGCCGAGCGCCCGAGCACCGCCCCGAGCACCCCGAGCCTGCTGCGACAATGCCGATTCGGCTTGGCTCGCTGGCACTCCCTGGCCGCAGGGCAAACGTAGGCACGTAGGCTAGACAATCCGCAGCCGGCTGGGGGAGGCGTCGCCGCCTTCGACAGGACAGAGCGCTTTTGAGGTGTGAGTGCCCAGTCCTGTCGTTTCTAGGTTCTAGGCTGGGACCTTCCCTCAACAAAAGAAGGCCGGTGGCCCGGCTGGGGGAGGCGTGAGGTGCGAGTGCCCAGTCCTGTCGCTTTTATGGCTCTAGGCTGGGACCTCAACTTAAGCGCCAGCGGCTATTTATTTAAGCTGAACGATATGTTAGACAGCCGAAATGACTGTGAAATTAGCAGTTTTAGACATGCAGATATCTTTTCCCAAAGTTTCAAGGAGGTTCAATCAGTAGGTAAAAAATAGGATTAGTAAAATAATTTACGAAAATACACACCACTTCTAGAATTCTGCTCACCAGATTGAATTCAAACTTACCAAAACGTTTTCTGCAATTGCAGAAACAATATTTACGTATTCAGTTCGACTTGTCAACGTTTTGATAACTTTATATAATGATTTAAAGTCGCGAGCTGTGAGCCTTAGCCCCCGGCCGTGGCGGCCATGGTTAGAGAGGGCCGGCGGGGCCGGCGACACGGCGCCAGACGGCGTCCCACCTCAAGCCAACCTAGAATATACTTGGCAAGTTTTTAATTTGGTGACGACGTTAAGTTATGTTGCAGGACTTTAGCACACAGTTATGGAAGCCACTACACATTCACAAGGAACACAGAGGCAGACACAGAGGCAAATCGTGAATTTTATCCGTCTCACATTTCCAACACAAACATGGCGCTGAGCGGGCCAGCTGTAAACAACGCGCTTGGCAACCACTAAATCGAACCACCAGGCAAGAATTAAAGGATTGTAGTTTCAAATTTGCCACACACTTACCATTAAATGAAATAGAAATTTAAAACATTAGGCCAAAACTCTCTGTGAGAGCCCAAATCGTGAATTTTATCCGCCTCACATTTTCAACACAAACATGGCGCCGTGCGGGCCAGCTATAAACAACGCCGGCTTGGTGTCCACTCAAACCAACACAAAATATATTTTGCTAGTCTTAGATAAAGTAACTACGTAAAATGATGTTGCAGGCCTTTAGTAAACAACGGTGCAAGCCTCCACGCATTAACACGGAACACAAGCGTTGACCTATTTGTATCTTTCAGTGAAAACATGAATTGAGGATTTACTCTGAGGTTGGCGGTATTGTCACAAGCCCCGCCCAAGGCCAAATTACAGTCCCAGCCAACAATCAGGAGCCGCAGCGGCCAGCTAGTGGTCACGTCTGAAACTGTCCTGGTGGTGCATCCTTTTACACGGCGCGAAACTGCAACGATTCTGACGTGACCACTCCTTGCGTTGACACTTTTGGATATCGAGGTACAAAGCAACAGGCGGCCGTTTCTATTGGTTGGATTTTCGCGCGAAACATTTCTATTGGGCAGAGCCTTTAGGAGGGTGTCAATTTTGGCTCGGCACAACGTGCTCGGCTCGCAATTACCATAGAAACTGACGATGCAAACTACTTTTATGCAAAACTGGACAGACAGATTGACATCAGGCCTGCCTCAAAAATTTTCTAATTTTTTGTAGTATTTTTCATTGTAATTTTGTACGAATCGATGTGGCACGATCGGCTGCGGCCATAAGGGGCCATCGTCAAGACTAATAAAAATTCTAACGCTAACGCGTTAAACGGCCCCCTAGGTTTTAAAACTAGCCGCAGAATGAGAAAGAACTTAGGTCAGAACTATCTGTGGGAATCACATCACAAATTTTATCCGCTAAACAGAAGTCTTCTTAATTTCTGGTTACGTAACTGAATATACCACGGTCCTCCTTCCTACCCTGCGCGCCACGCGGAGGGGCAGAGGGGGCCGAGCGCCCGAGCACCCAAGCCCCGAGAGCTGGCGACAATGCCGATTCGGCTTGGCTCGCTGGCACTCCTGGCCGCAGGGAAAACGTAGGCTAGACAATCCGCAGCCAGCTGGGGGAGGCGCCGCCGCCTTCGACAGGACGGAGCGCGTTTGAGGCGTGAGTGCCCAGTCCTGTCGTTTCTAGGTTCTAGGCTAGGACCTCCACTCAACAAAAGAAGGCCGGTGGCCCGGCTGGGGGAGGCGCCGCCGCCTCCGACAGAACGAGGCGCGTTTGAGGTGTGAGTGCCCAGTCCTGTCGCTTTTATGGTTCTAGGCTGGGACCTCCACTAACGCCCCGGCGACAATTTATTTTAACTGAAAAATATGTTAGACAGCCGAAATGAATGTGAAAGAGGCAGTTTCAGATATGCGGAAATCGTTTCCCAAAGTTTCAAGGAGGTTTAATCAGTAGGTAAAAAAATAAGGATTCGTAAAATTATTTACGTAAATACACACCATTTCAACAGTTCTGTTCACCACATTGAAGTCAAACTTACCAAAACATTATCTGCACGTGCAGAAACAATATTTACGCATTCAGTTCGACTTGTCAACGTTTTGATAACTTTATACAATGATTTAAAGTCGCGAGGTGGGAGCCTCAGCCCCCGGCCGTGGCGGCTATGGGTGGGGAAGGCCGGCGCGGGGCCGGCGACACGGCGCCTCACGCGTCCACCTCAAACCAACCTAGAATATATTTGGCAAGTTTTTAATTTAATGACGACGTTAAGTTATGTTGCAGGCCTTTAGCACACAGCTATGGAAGCCACTACACATTCACAAGGAACACAGAGGCAGACACAGAGGCAAATCGTGAATTTTATCCGTCTCACATTTCCAACTCAAACATGGCGCCGAACGGGCCAGCTGTAAACAACGCGCTTGGCAACCACTAAATTCAACCACCAGGCATGAATTAAAGGGTTCTAGTTTCAAATTTGCCACACACTTACCATAAAATGAAATAGAAATTAAAGATATTAGGTCAAAACTCTCTGTGAGAGCCCAAATCGTGAATTTTATCCGCCTCATATTTAAGACACAAACATGGCGCCGAGCGGGCCAGCTCTAAACAACGCCGGCTTGGTGTCCACTCAAACCAACACAAAATATATTTTGCTAGTCTTAGATTAAGTAACTACGTAAAATGATGTTGCAGGCCTTTAGTAAACAACGGTGCAAGCCTCCACGCATTAACACGGAACTCACGGGTTGTCTTATTTGTATCTTTCAGTGAAAACATGAATTGAGGATTTACTCTGAGGTTGGCGGTCTTGTCACAAGCCCCGCCCACGGCGAAATTACAGTCCCAGCCAACAATCAGGAGCCGCGGCGGCTAGCTAGTGGTCACGTTTGAAAGTCTCCTGGTGGTGAACCCTTTTACATGGCGTGAATCTGCAACGATTCTGACGTGACCACTCCTTGCGTTGACACTTTTGGATATCGAGGTACAAAGCAACAGGCGGACGTTTTTATTGGCTGGATTTTCGCGCGAAACATTTCTATTGGGCAGAGCATTTTGGAGGGTGTCGATTTTGGCTCGGCACAGGGTGCTCGGCTCGCAATTACCATAGAAACTGACGATGCAAACTGACTTTATGCAAAACTGGACAGACAGTTTGACATCAGACCTGTCTGAAAAATTTTCTAATTTTTCGTTGTATTTTTCATTGTAATTTTGTACGATTCGGCTCGGCACGATTGGCCGCGACCATAAGGGGCCATCGTCAAGAATAAATAAAATTAAAAAACTCACGGGCGTGAGCAATAGGCACCCCTAACGGGGGCCTAAAAAAAACTCACGGGCGTGAGCAATAGGCTCCCCTAACGGGGGCCTAAAAACACGGGTCTGCAGCAGACGAAGGCGAGGCGGGGCGGGGCGGGGCCGGGCGGGGCGAGGCGAGGCGGCGCGGTGGCAGGCAGAGGCATCCTTGTTGCGTCCGGACAGCATATCTGAGGCTGCACCCACACGCCGGCCGGGCTTCGACCGCAAAGAAAGGGTGGGCTTCGCACTAGCTTAGAAAGCCGTATCTTTGTGGGAACGAAACTTTTACTCACTTTGAAACTAAGAATTTTTTTATTGTACCAAACAAAAACTTTCTGTCTCCAAACAATTCCTTCTTAAATCGACGAAACCTCTAGTTTGCTAGAGAAAATGATTTTAAATGAAATATATAATTTCTGTTCCTGGTATGAGATTTTCGTGAAAAGAGATAAAATAGATTTATGCGTCGTGGTTTTCTTAAGTGCGGTTGTTCCCCTCCGCAGACATCGACACGCTGGCAATGACTGGCCGGGCCACGTGACCCCGCCCCGCCTGCCTGCGCCTCGATCTGCCTCGAACAATCACCTGCTCCATTCGTGACAGCCCCGCGAGCCGCACATTCCGTGGGCGCGCGCTGAGTAGCTGGCACATCAGCACTTTCGGCAAATCGAAATCAGCGGGCAGGAGAGCGGGGCGGGTGGCGGGGCTTGACGTCTCGTGATGCGCGCCGCGCCTGTAGAGAAATGTGATATGCGTGTGTATTTGTGGCATGCGTTGAGTAGATGTGTCATAGAAACTTGGACAAAAGAATTAGGCTAAACGAATTTGTCGTTTTATTCTGAATAATTTGCCCTTCTCCCGTATATCAGATTTCTCAAAATTCGTAGAAATTGTATTGACTGCTGTCATCAAAACAATTACACGCGACAAATATTTTTTTTATTTATTAATTATTTTTCGGCAGTGTGTCTGTGCGGGCTCCTTATTACGGGTTGACGTACGCACTGGACGGGTGGAATGCGGTGCGAGGGAGCGGCCGGTCGAACCGAACAAAGGGCTCACGGGGCTCAGGGCCGTGGGCGGGGCGGGGCGGGGCGGGGCGGGGCGGGGCGGGGCGGGGCGGGGCGGGGCGGGGCGGGGCGGGGCGGGGCGGGGCGGGGCTAGGCCGGCGAGGGCTGGGTGGTCATTGTGACCAGTACCGCGAGGAAGAGCTCTCCCGCCCCGGCTCTCGCTCCCCGCCTGCTCCTTCAAGGTTTTCTTCTTCCGCCGCTCCGAGCCGCGCGCCAATCCCGCGAGCCAGGCCATGCGGGCCGCCGCTTTATGCCTGTAGAGTGTGGCGTGACACACGATTTTCCGGTGGATGCCACCTCTCTCGCCAGCTCCAATAAGGAACCCCCCCCCCTCTCTCTCTCTCTCTCTCTCTCTCTCTCTCTCTCTCTCTCTCTCTCTCTCTCTCTCTCTCTCTCTCTCTCTCTCTCTCTCAGCGCGTCCTGTCACCAGTTGCCAACTCTCGGCCTGGATGTAATGCGTTACGTCGAGATGGCTGCGCGCGTTCAGTGCGGCGGCTGTTGCACGAGTAATAAGATTCTGTGCTTGATATGCACCTTGAGCTTCCGCCCAGCGCCGGGCCACGTGTCCGAGCCGCTCCGGGGCCTCATCGCGTTTGACTCTTCTGTACTTGCAGATCCGTCCCCCGGCGCGGCGCGGATTTCCGAGCCGAAAGCTAATTCCCGTGTGACGCACAAGAGAGCCTGACCTGGCGCCGCCTTGTTTGCGTATGCAAATGATGGTGCGCGGGTCGGGCGGGGTGGGGCGGGGCGGGGCGGGGCTGCTTTGACAACTCATAGGCGGGGCGGGGCGCGCAGCTCGCGGACAATTACCGGCGCAGATCGAGACGCGACTCACCGCCGAGCTCCGTGTGTAATCTGTTCGTTAAGCACCGACTCGCTGCGCTGAGCCGGGGTGCGGGGCGGGGCGGGGCGGGGCGGGGCGGGGAGCACGGTGCGCGGCCCGGCACGCTGACAGCACCGCGTTGAGTCGTAATGGCGATACGTTTGCACCATCCCGTGTAGAAAGTTATACACCCTAACAACACTGGAAATCTACGAGTCATAATTCTCGCCCCCATACGAGTGAGAATTTGAGGGCAATTTTATTACTCTCTGGAGAGTAGGAAGTTTTTTCCTCGCCCTTTTTGAGAAAGAATTTTGAGACCTCGCTCAAATAAAGTGATAATTCGTGCTCAAAGTAAGTGAGGCTAAAAGATCCTTTCTTCTCTCCCCTTCCCCTCTCTTTTCTCGTTCAGAGCGCGATGAGTACGAGGTGTGAGGACGCACGCTCCAGGCCGCGGCTGTGCCTGCGGGCCTCGCGAGTCGTCCGACCCCCCACTGTGAAAAGTTTACGAAGCAATGCTTCGTAACCTACAAAGAAAACGCGCCCTCTGTAATTACAAAGAAAATGCTTTGTAATTACGAAGCATGCCAGGCAATTCTTTGTAATTACGAAGCATTTTCTTTGTAATTACGAAGAAATTTCGCTCTGTAATACAAAGGCCCCGTTTTCTTCGTATTACAAAGCACTGCTTCGTAGACTTTTAACAGTGGGCCCACATTGGGGCGCCTTTAACTGTTTCGGGTGCTCCTACCGGTTCCTCCGTGCTCTGAACCGTTCGGCGAGAGACAAGTTCTCAGTTGTAAATCCAACATCTGTTGAGGTCTTTCTCCTTTTCCTGATTATCTCGGGGAGGAGGGGGGGGGGGGGTTGCTGGCCTGTTCATTTCCCGTGTTGTGTTCGAGGGTACAGAAAGGGGTAGATTAGGCAGGAGTGTCGGTGGAGTACGAGAAACTACAATAGACGTAAACAACACAGCAAAACGACGACCGAGCTGCTGAAAGGAGCGGCTGAAAGAGCGTCAGTTGACGGGAATGAATGAAGCCGAATAGGACGGAGAGGGACGAAATCCGGCGGATTTGAGTGGATAGGGGAGAGTAAGGGCACTACCAGGGAGTGAGAGGCTGGGAGAGAAGGAGAGGAGAGGGGGGGGGCCCGGTCCAGAGCACTCCAGCAGCGCGGCATGCGCGCGGTCTGGTCTGCGGGGCGGACATGGCTCCGGGCCGCGTGGTCGGCCAGAATGTGTTTTCATGAAGGATCTCGGTACGCACCCCCCTCCACCCAAACCCCTGAGGCCATGGTGGGGGTCGGAGAGAGGCGGGAGAGAAGGGCGCGTCGTTTTCCTTTTTATTTATTTTTAAATACGGAGAATGTAGCGGCCATAATGGCGAAAGCGGCCTTTGCGCGGCGGGCAGCGCGTGGACGGCACGGAGTTGGAGGACACACACACACACACACACAAACACAAATAATAAAAAAATACAAAAAAATAGGTGGAATCATCGGGGAGGAATATTAATTTTGATGGGTGTGGCCCGCCCCGCCCCGCCCCGCCCCGCCCCGGGTGTGAACGCGCACTGCGGCCCAGGCGAGCGGGCGGTGAGCCTCGCGCGAATATTTAAGAGAGCCAGGCGGGGGATCATTCTTTGGGGCGGAGATTCGCCGATTCCGCGGCTTGACATCCATTAACATACGCGGGCCCGTATGAATAAGTTATAGTACACGGGGCGCGGGGCTGGGCTCGGTGCGACTGGAGGGGTGGCGTCGGTACCGATGTGTTAAGGTGAGGGGTGCGGGGCAGGGTAGCGAGGGCCGACCTCCCTTGCCACGCGCCGCGCCAACCCTTCCGTGTTTGACCGGTACATTAATGCACCGACGAGGTCCCCCCCCCCTCCCTCTCTTTCCGCCTCCCCTCTACCCCCTCCTCCACCCCCGCTCGAGCCCAGCTACCCGCTTTTTAATGTAACGCCCGTCATAAGCCGTTACCCCACGCCCCCGCCCCCTCAGTTTCAGCAGCCGTATATGTATTGGCAATTCCTTTTATCGTATATTCCTGTTCAGGCGAGTTTGCCTATGTGGCCTGGACGACCTCACTTTTTCTGTCACGGTTTGCTTTCCAAACTTCTAAGCGTTGACTTTGACTGACTACATTAGCGCTAATTTTAGACATATCGATTCCAATAATCTGTTCCACGTTCCGCCCAGTGCAGGAGGGGTTTGTGGGCGAGCGGGGGTGGGCCGTTGCCGGCGCTATCGCTGGTGGTTGGGGCGGGGGCCGGGCTGGGCCGGGCCGGGCCGGGCCACGGGCAGCAATTGATGGATGTCTCCCTTCTTCACCGCAGCCTGTCGGCTACTATCATCAGCCCCCTCCCCTCCGAGCGGTTCGCTCGAGAGGTCGTTATGTTTCTATTAGTGGTGTTATTTTTCTATTATTTCGCGGCGGGTCACCGGCCGTGGAACGCCCCGCCCCGCCCCGCCCCGCCCCGCCGCGCTCCGCCCTTTTGAAATAAGCCTCTTAATACGGACGCCGACGATCAGCACCGCGACGCGCGTGACAACAGGTGCTGAGAGAGAGAGAGAGAGAGAGAGAGAGAGAGAGAGAGAGAGAGAGAGAGAGGGAGGGAGAGAGAGAGAGAGAGAGAGAGAGAGAGAGAGAGAGAGAGAGAGAGAGAGAGAGAGAGAGAGAGAGAGAGAGAGAGAGAGAGAGAGTAAGAATAGGCGTGTCCGTGGGTTAGAAGTAAAGAGGAAAAATGTGACGACGTGAAGGCAGGTCGACGACAGCCCGTGATAAATAGTGGCGCACTAAAGCCACGCCGCACGCTAATCATTTATTTAGGTCCTGTGACTGGAAAAGGAGGGGGGGGGGCATTATCATTATTATTTCAGTCATTACCAGCCACTCGGGCGCGCTCGATGCGACGCTTGGGCTCGGCTTATTTGCACCGGAACTGCGTCACACATACGGCAGCGGGGCGGGGCGTGGCGTGGCGTGGCGTGGCGGGACTGCTGATTGGAGCTTACTCATTCGGCGGGGGCCAGGATGCCATTCATCATTAACTCCATGTCCTGCCGCCGGCCCCTCCCCTCCCCCCTCTAAGCCCGCCTTCCCCAACCCTTATCTGCCCTCACCCGCTGGGTCCCCCCACCCCCACCCCCCGCAGTTCGCGGGAGGGGGAGGAGGGGAGCGCGGGAACTCCATTAGAAGAGCCACGGCCGCGGCCGGTGCGGTGCGAAGGCGGCGAAATTCCGTCGACGGCTGCCTAATGCTGCCGGCTGACGCTGGGCTAGCGCTGCGCCCCGCCCCGCCCCGCCCCGCCCCGCCCTGCGGCGGAACGCTAGAGTGATATTACTTCAGTACACGTGTGTTGGATATTAGTTGCCCTCTGGCACGGCAGTTTCGTAAAGTAACAATTACGGCTCGCGCGGTTGGTCTTAGAGGAGAGTTTGGACAAAAATAGATAAGCGTCTTCTTTTCTTTTTACCTTTTTAGTGACATGTGAGTGAAAATAGTGTTAAAGTTAAAGTTCATGTGAAACATGAAGATTTGACCGAGGATTTGACACATGATGAAAATAAACTAAGCCATATTGTTTCGTTACTGTTGAGGGGTTGCCCACATTCGTAAAACTCGGAAGTACCTCCGTACTAAGCAACACTTCTATACTCTTACAAAACTTCTTTTAAACATATGCTAGGGGATAATATCCCGTACTATCATACGCCTTTCACGGCGGCTCAGTCGAATTGGCGACTGCTTGATTATAGGAAATGTTCCCACGATTATTCTACACTGAAAGAAGTGTCTAGTAACAAATACCAGACCAATCCTATTTAAATAATGGCTGCTAGTTATTGTAACTATGAATGTACTACAGTCCAATAGAAGTTCAGTATTATGTACCAACATAGGTGAAACCAAACAGTCTGGTAATTGCTATTACTGATTACATCTACTAGTCGTGCAGCAAATAGCAAAAGGTGAGTTTTCGAAGAAAGACGAAGCTTCGGCGCAAACTGGATAGCTGGGAGAGGCGTAACAATGTAAAAAAAAAAAAAAATCCATACATCTCTGGCAAGAAACTTTACACACATTACTGTCATTTTGCCTAAAACGCCCAAATAGTTGTCGGCGTCAAGACCGCTCCGGTACTCGATGGGGGCAGTCAGCGTAAACAGGCCAAACAAAGTAAAATGGGTTGCATACTTACGCACAGAGCGGGGTGAGTGAGCCACCGTGCATAGGCGTGTACTTGGGTTTGGATTGAAATATTTTGCTCGGCCTTCATCGCCGCACCGATACATCTTGATTGCTGTTTTCGTTCAGCGATGGCCTCCTGCGTGTGGAGATGTGCAGTCCTGGGCGGGGCGGGGCCGTGGCCGCGCGCTGGGGGGGGGGGGGGGAGGGTGCCCTGCTGACCCAGGATAACTACGCTGACTTGAATTACGGCTGCTGCTCACGCCCTCCTGATGCCCGGCCAAATTAACGACCATACCACTTTCTAGGGAGAGAGAGGGAGAGCGGGGAGCTCGGAGAAAGAGCGCGAGAAAAGGGCGAGGAGAAAGCGAGATGGGAGGGAAGAGAGGGTGGAGAGAGGGAGAGCGAGGAGCCCAGTGTGAGGGGAGGGGGTAAGGGTAAGGGTTGGTGTTCGGAAAGAGCGATAGAGGCTCCGGCTGCAGTGGGCCGCGGGGGATATTAAGGAAAGAAACGCCGGGCTCCAAATGAAGTGGCCTGGCCTGGCCCGGACAGTCGTCCCTCACCCCGGCCCCGCCGCGCCGCGGGCCCACCTGTTGTCTGTCCGAAAGGCCGTCCACTGGCGACTCGGTGCCGCCGATCTCCTCCAGGGGAGCACGCAGCACGCCTCGCCGTGCGCGCCGCCGGGAATATGATTGGCGGATGGGAGAGAGGGAGCAGAGCGGAGCAGAGCGCCGAGGGAAGCAGAAGTGGACCGGCGAGTGAGGGGGGGGGGGTCCTCCCTGCGTCCAGCCGCAGCGATGACCTTGCCGGATACATTTCGCGCACGTCCACACCTCACCCCGTCTCCTCTCTCACCTCTCTCCCTCTCTCCTTGTCTCAAACTATCCCTCTCTCTTGCACCCAGGGTCGCTCCCGCTCACCTCTTCACACGCTTGGGCGTAAGTGAGAACGTATCCGATGGCGCGGAACTTCCACACGTGTAACTTTTCGCCACCCCACTGGTTCTCTCTCTCTCTCTCTCTCTCTCTCTCTCTCTCTGTCTCTCGCTCGCGCGCGCCCGCCCGCCCGCCCGCCCTAACGCCTCCTAGACCCTCTCGGAAGACAGCAAACTTTGAGGTGCTTTTATCAACAGGTGCGTGTGTGTGTGAGTGTGTGTGTGCGCGTGTGAGATTGTGTGTGTAGGAGAAAGGGGAGGGGTGCGCGCGTGCGCAACTGTGTCAGTGTGTACACTCCTCAAACACACTCACACACACATACTCACGCATAGACTCACACTTTCTAATGAAACGGTTGGCAGACGTCAAACGGCTCTGAAGATTTCCCGGAATCCAAGCAACTCACGAGCTTGCTGGAGCATTCAGTGAGAAAACGTTCTCGTAATTGCTGTTCTGCGGAAAGCCATGCCAACGTGTTACGCCGTAACCTCCGGCGTGTGACGTCACTCGCTTTGGCGACACGCAGCTTGACATGGCTCGCCAACCACGTGGCCGCTGAGGCTTCCGGAGTGGCAAAAAAAAAAAAAAAAAAATACTAAAAAAATTATATGGTAAACTCTTGGTGGACGCGGACACGCGCGCAAACCAAAGCACTGAATCCCTGCGTACGAAGGGGGATGCCGCGCCAGGGCTGAGCGTGCCTCGCTTGGGACGCGAGGCGTGGCGTGGCGGGGTGGGTGGGGAAAGGGCGGGGCGGCTCGCGAAGGGTATAGGGGGAGGCGGCGCGCGGCGGTGGGTCGTTAGTGAAGTTGGTCGCAAGAAGCGAGCATAACCTTGCTAAGTGAGAGCCACCGGGATCGGCTTGGCGGTGGGAGCAGTAGCAGTAGGGACTGTGCCGGTGCGTGGCGCTCGGCCGGGGCGGGGCGGGGCGGGGCGGGGTGGGGCGGGGTGGGGTGGGGTGGTTCAGGGCGCGCTGCAGTGGCTCACGCCGCCGGTCATAACTTCGCCCCTACTTAATCTCTGCTCATCCCACATAATTCACGACGCACTGATTTCGGCCGCGGCTCTCGACTTGGGTTGCGCCCAGCAGCGCCTGCCTCCCCCTGTCCCCCTCCCCTCACCCTGTCCCCCTCCCCTTCCCCTCCCCCGCCCCCTCCCCTCACCTCCCCCTGCTCAACTGGGAGCCCCTCGCATCCACCCAGACAATGTATCCCGCCGAGCCTCGCTCGCCCCACGCACCCGACGGTACAAAATAATCATAATAATATCACCAGGATTAAAAATAAAAGTAATTTTGCAAAGTTGAAATGTTGAGACTCTGCGCGCCGTATTGTGGGTGGCCCCGGGCCGCTCGCCGACTGTTTTTGTGTCCCGACCTCGGCGAGCCCCCGCCGCGCGGAGACACGTGGGTGAGCGGGGCTGAGCGGGGCTGAGCGGGGCTGAGCGGGGCTGAGCGGGGCTGAGCGGGGCTCAGCGGGGCTCAGCGGCCACCTGGGCCCGGGGCGAGGGGCGGGGCCGGAGAGCGCCACGGGGAATGTGTCGAGGAGGAGGTTTTTGTGCGCCCTGGGACGCTCGTTTGTTCGATAAAGTGGATAGTTTTTGTTTCTTTCGAACATTTTCACCCTTTTTCTGTTGCCGTCGGGGCGTGTTCCATTTATGGAGAGAAAGATGGGTTAAACGCCTTTCTCTTAAGGAAAATTTTAATGCAATTTCAAGTAACTTATGCTCAGGTTTTGGAGGAAGATTATAATTTCGCACTTTAACACGGTCACATGTTTTAATGTAATATTTCAAAACATATCATAATTTGTTATTTAGCCCACGGCAGATTTTGTAAATTAACGATCGGAGTCGTAAATGTACCGGGTGTTTTTAGCAGATGATACATCTAAGCAAAACTAAAATAAAAAGAAACTAAAGAGAATTGATGTTTCATCGGCTTGTACTCTCGCAATAGTATAGAGCGGGCCGGGTTGTCACAGTGCGGCGCGGCGCGCGGCGTGCGGTGCGGCGGCGCGTGTGCAGGCCTGGAGAGGGGGATGCCAGGCGGGCCAGGCGAGGGGGTCGGGAGGGGGAGTTGGGGCCAGCGGGGCCAGCGGGGCCGAAGCAGGGACCAGGCGAGGCTCCAACCCATGGTATTGTTGCCTTGCGGCGCCCGGCGGCGCCACGCTCGCGGATCTCCCGAGTGTAACACATTTATAGCAGTATGTGCCAGACCATGGGTGGGTCGACCCGCCAAACACATGTGTAACGGTGGTTGACTACCCAAACCCCGTAAGTGCAGAAGGCGCTGAAAGAAAATTATTCGTACGCACATTTTCGTAACGTCGCCTTAATCCACAAAAGTGCAAGACATAATAAGGTGTCAGCTAGCTTATACTCCCAAGTTCAAAAACCAAGCGCGTACCCTGGGTATATTGTACCTAGAGGGGACTGATGAATGGCTCAATGGCTCGCAGTCCGCGAGGCGCAACACAGCAAAAAAAAAAAAAAAAAAAAAAAAAAATTCCAAAAATAAAAATTAGATTTTAGTATCATCTGCTTTCATTTACAATCTTGATTGAAATTTTTTTAATGCGTAACAGTGTTGCGGGATTGCATACTCGCCAGGGCTTCAGGGGCCAGGGTGCCTGACTGGCGAATGGGGTAGGCAAACCCGCAACCCTGTTACGTATTCAAAGAAACACCCGGTACACATGTCAATTTGGGTTCCTTTTAAGATTGATAAATCGATACCAAGTGTCATTATAAATTCGTTAATTTACAATTTAATGTCGTAACTTCACGACAATTCTCGTGGAAAATTTTCTCGGAACCTCGACATTTCCATAGTTTAAATATATGCTGCATTTAAATGTTCCTTTTCAGTGCAGGGCGCTTTTTATCACCCGCGATTTAACAGGTGAGCGTGACTACATCGTGATCATGCCGCACGCAAGCCTCAAGCGGGGCAAAGTACAGCTACGTTATAGTAAAGCCCCTTGGCGAGCAGGTGTGGGAAAGATGCGAATCCCAAACCACCATCTGATTTGAGCAGTTCGCTCATTTCTGTCGCAGTGCGCGCCGCGACTTTTGCGCTCGCTTTTTAGCAGATGATACATCTTAGCAAATATAAAATAAAAAGAAACTAAAGAGAACTGATGTTTCATCGGCTTGTACTCTCGCAATAGTATAGAGCGGGCCGGGTTGTCACAGTGCGGCGCGTGTGCAGGCCTGGAGAGGGGGAAGCCAGGCGGGCCAGGCGAGGGGGTCGGGAGGGGGGGGGGCAGCGGGGCCTGCGGGGCCGAGGCAGGGACCAGGCGAGGCTCCAACCCTTGGTATTGTTGCCTTGCGGCGCCCGGCGCCCGGCGGCGCCACGCTCGCGGCTCTCCCTAGTGTAACACATTTATAGCAGTATGTGCCAGACTCTGGGTGGGTCGACCCGCCAAACACATGTGTAACGGTGGCTGACTACCCAAACCCCGTTGTAAGTGCAGAAGGCGCTGAAATAAAATTATTCGTACGCACATTTTCGTAACGTCGCCTTAATACACAAAAGTGCAAGACATAATAAGGTGTCAGCTAGCTTTTACTCCCAAGTTCAAAAACCAGCGCGTACCCTGCTGGGTATATTGTACCTAGGGGTGACTGATAAATGGCTCAATGGCTCGCAGTCCGCGAGGCGCAACACAGCATCAGATTTTAGTATCATCTGCTTTCATTTACAATCTTGATTGAAATTTTTCTCTCTATCAAGATTTTGGTCTCTCATTTTTTTTGTCGATTATTTTTTTTTTTCCGCGTGTCGGGTCGAACCAGCCTGCGCGGGGACGCCTCTGTGCTCTATCGCGGAGGCGGCGAAACCCCCGCGGCCTGGGCGCCAGAGTCGTCACTGAGCTCCCGCCCCGCCCCGCCCCGCCCCGCCCCGCCCCGCCCCGCCCACGCGTGCTGCGCGCCTGCCTCGGCGGCCTTATCGGCGACCATCGCGGTTGGCCTGCTCGCCGGCTTGGCCCCCCGCCGGACCGCTTTGTGGTGTCACTCCGTCCATGAGAGGAGGGCGCCCTGGAGTCCTAGCTCTACGTGCCCAGAACACTTCCTTACGTAGGTGGAACCAATTTACGGTGTATCGGTTTGTCGCACTGAATTTTTCGATTTTATTTAAAAATTTATTTTTTTGCGGGATGTTTCTAGTCTCGGCGCGTGGCGCCAAGGGGGGCGGCAGCCAGAGCTGGCAGCCAGCCGCTGCTCGTCATCGCCCGCGCGCTTCTTCGAGACGTTTCAACTCGTTCCCATGGGAACCTCGTTGTGTCATAGGAAAAAAAATCAATCAAGTTACTTTGTGCCTAAAAAATCAAAACGTCTCGGAATGCAAAATAAGTTTCCGCATCCAGCGAGCTTCTTGCAGATACAGTGCGATGAGCACTTCAATGGAAAATTGGTCCGGACCCTCTAAAGCTAGACTCCAGGTCGCCCTACTCTCATGCTCTGTCCTTAATACCGCCCTCCTCTCTCTGACGCCACGCTGGAGTGGATCCAGCAGCGGCGCGACCCGGCCGCCGCCGCGCCTTGGTGAGAGGCCAAAAGAGACTCCCAGGAGCGTCTGCCTTTAAACTTTATTTTTTCCCCCGCTCCGTTTATTGCAAATGAAGCAGCGGCTGCGGGCGCTCGGTTGGCGGTGGAGGGGGGAGGGGGGGGGAGAGCAGAGGCAGCGGGGGGCGGGGGAGACCGGCGGGCCGTCTAGTCTGACATCATCATACAGCCCGCCGCACTCGCTGGGAAAGGAAATGGAAGGGTTGGAGTCTGAAGGACACCTGTGGACACCCCTGCAGCCCCCCCCCCACCTCCCCTGCGCCCCTGACGCCCATTGTGCCTCCCGCAGAACAAGGCTCAGCCCCTCGGCTAAGCCTGCCCGCCCCGCCCCGCCAGGGCATACGCTTGTCGTGCACATGTGTAGGCGCACCCCGCCCTGCCCCGCCCCGCCCCGCCCTTGTGCTGTGAATCGACACGTAACGATGCGTGAAGCCCGTCCTCCAGTGGAATGGCTGGGGCCGGAGGAGAACGCCCCGCCCCGCCCCGCCCTGCCTAGAGCGCCCTCTGCGCGCGCGCGTGTGTTTCTATCGGGCCGATAGGCGGGAGTAGGGACGCGCGGCCCGGCCTGCGACCCCCGCCGAGGTACGCGCTCGAGTTACGAAAGGGGAATGGAGGGCTGTTTTACCCGGGTAAAACGAGCGGGGCTGCTCGGGCTGCGCGCGTCCTCCTGGCTGGGGAGGCCGGGGCCGGGGCGAGCCAGCTGCGATAGAGCAAGGAAAGGGCTGCCGGCCGGTAACGCTGGCCTGGCGAGTTTTTACGCCTTTTTGACCCGAATATGGGTGAGGCGAACGCAGAGCACCTGCGGGAACACGACCCCTCCCTCCTGCAGGTGTGAGCAGCACGCGGCCGAACCGCTTGCGACCCCCTCCTACCACCCCCCGGCCACCCCCCGCGCCCCCTTTCACCCCCGGCCTCGCCCCTCTAAGCCGCAAACGTGACAATACGTCCGGATTTCTCGGCTCCCTCAGTTATGAGGGGGTTGTTGGGGACGGGGGGGAGGTGCGTACGTTTGCAGGGGGGAGGGGCAGGGCCCTGGTGGACGGGGCTGGCCGGCGGGACCAGCAGGCCACCCCAGAAAAAATTGATTTCGTGAGACGGGGTGCCCTGCGTCGCATCCTAACCGCCGTCCTGGTGAGAGGTCTGGTGGGGAGGGGGTGGGGGTGGAGGGTCGGGCGGGCAGGGGCCGAGGGACCTACGTATACGGTAATAAAGGGACGCCAATGGTGCACCCCATGACTGCTGCTGTGCGGCCGCGGGGCCTCTGCCGTGCGGTCGAGCCCCGCCCCGCCCCACCCCGCCCCGCCCCGCCTCGCTCCACCCCGCCCCGCCCCGCCGCGCCCTGCCGCCGGCCTTAGGCAGACCTGCCAGGGATTATTTCTTTCCCCTCCTGCTTGTAATCACACGAAGAGGGACGCGCAGCAGAACCGTTTATAGTGCGGTGCCGTAATGGGATTTCAGAACTCCAGCCACCCCCCTCCCCTCCCTACTCCCTCTCTCCCTCTCCCAGCCTCTCTCTCTCCCTCTCACCAGCTCGTCCTCCTCGATGAGATCGAAGCAGTAGTTGGGCCTCCCGCGGCCCCGCCCCGCCCGGCTCTGCCGCATCTACGTTCGGCTAGACGACGACCCTCTGGGTCCCGTGAACAGTTTTTTTTTTTTTTTTTTTTTTTTTTTTTTCCCTCTCGGCCGGTTTGTCTCGACGTCCTTCTCATGGCATCCCCTCGCGGCGAGGTTTAAGATGCCGCGGTCCTCTCCGGTCCGGAGCGATCGTCTTGTCCAGCTCCTCCGGGTGCCTCCGGGTGCCTCCGGCCCCCCGGGCGGCCCCGGGCTCTCCTCCGGCCGCTCACGCGTTTAGCATAATGGCGATCCATTCCAGTCCGGTCGGGGTCGGGGTGTCCAGCTCGCCCCGGGCCGGGCCCGGCCCAGGCTGGGGGCTTTGACTACATCCACGGGCCGGGACACAGACGTGCGCGCATGTTCGGATCCGAACCAACTCGGACGATCCGAGGGCAAAATTTGTTCGTTCGGGAACGAGAATCAAGTGTTCGAGTCATAACGTCTAAGAACCACACACAATCCATCGACGCTGCTTCTGAAAAGGATGTCGAGGCAGACGGAAAGTGTACGGGAGTATAGGCTCGTGCCTCAGCGGGTTGCGTGAGTTTGAGACACCCTGCTTCAGACCCAAAATCATTCTGGTACCGCGGCCCCAGGTAGCTCAAAATTTTATTGTAAGCTGCCATGTTGGCTGTGGCTTCGCAGGGGAGGAAATCCATAAAATCCCTCAGACTTCGCCTTGTCCCCCAAATTGGATCGCTTTTCTCTTATTGAAATGACTTTTTTGAGATTTTGCCTTTTCAGTGCCGTACAGTTTTCAGACTTCAATCATAGTTTGGGCGTCAGAGTGTTGACATCTGCTTGCACGCATTTATGAGAAACGGACATGCTGTGCGCAGACTTTTACATGGAGGCGAGGCAACTGTAAAGTAGGTCCAAGGCATGCCTTGTTTCTCTGCAGCGAGTTGCCGCGCTCGCCGCCCTTCTTCCGGATCCTCCCAACCCTTTTATCCCTGTTGCGGCCCAGCCGGGCCCAGCCGGGCCCAGCCGGGCCCAGCTCCCATTCTTCTCATGTTTTTTCCCTCCCCCGGGCTGCCGCCGCTGCCGCCACTGCCGCCGCTATTACGGCGACGACGCGCCGACGACACCCAAGGCTGATTTAAATCCTCTAAGCCTTTCCCTCGTTCGCTCGTTCCGGAGAAAAACTTATTCCTGTTACCGCACTGCCAAGCGAGCTGGTGGGGGATAAGCTTCGCCCCCTCATAACTGGGCGTGTGTGTGTGTGTGTGTGTGTGTGTGTGTGTCTGCGTGCGTGTGCGAGAGGCACAAGTGCGTGTGAGTGCGTGCGCGAGTGCGTTAAGGTGCGCCGCGGCCCGCGAGCCTTTGCGTGTGCCGGTGCGTGTGAGATGCGTCCGCGTGGGGCGTGGGGAGGGTAAGGGCTGCAGTGCCCTCCCTCCCAACCCTTTCACTCCCGCTCTCTCTTTCTCTTTCACTCTACCTCTCTCTCTCCTCCTCCTCTTCCTCCCCCTCGCCCCTCCTCTCCGTTTCCGTGCCTCGGGCGGCCTGCTATTTGCCGCTCCGGCGGCGGAGAAAACCGCTAACAACAACCCTTGGCTGTGCAGGCTGGCAGGCGGGGTGGGGGTGGGGTGGGGCGGGGTGGGGCGGGCAGGCGGGCCCCGGGCTGCGGGGCGTTACGGGGCGGCCTCCGCCCGGGCCGAGCGCAGCGCAGGACATGGGCTTTATTGATTCTCATAACGGAACGTGCCTCGCCCCACCCCCACTGCGCCCCACACCGTCTTGTGTTTGTAATTTTGATTACGTGTGATCAAAGAGAGAAAACGAGAGGGATGAGAACGACATGAAGGGAAAGAAAGTGAGAGGGAACGAGACAGGGAGAGGAAAAGAGGGGGAGAGAGAAAGACTAGATGAGAAGAGACAAGGAAAAGAAAGATCTTGCAAAGCTAAGTTAAATACGACGGCTCGTCTTTTGTACCTCTCTGGTCTCGCTGAGGGGGCGGGGCGGGGCGGGGCGGGGCGGGGCGGGGCGGGGCGGGGCGCACCTATATTCCGGCCCAGCTCCGCCGCGCCGGCTGATTTGCCAGCGCCGCTTGACGTGTTTGCCTCGTATTATAAGCCCCTCGGCTTAGTGAACCGTCCCGCCCCTGGCGCCTTGACGGGACCCGAGGCCGGAGGGCGCAGGGGCTCAATGCCCCACCCCGCCCCGCCCCGCCCCGCCCCGCCCGAGTGCTGACGGCATTGTATACAGAGCAAAACGCTGCCGATCCGGAAAATGGCATCGCTCTTTGGGGAGTTGAGATGTGCGAAGCGCGTCGGGGTGGCAGAGTCTGGGCGGGTACGGAGCAGGGAGTGGAGGCTCCCCCCTCTCTCTCTCTCTCTCTCTCTCTCTCTCTCTCTCTCTCTCTCTCTCTCTCTCTCTCTCTCTCTCTCTCTCTCTCTCTCTCTCTCTCTCTCTCGGCTCTGATCAGGTCGCGTGCATGACTAAGTAGGGCGTTGGCGTGGCGCGGTGGCAGACAGGCGGGGCGCCATGCAGCAGGTAGCTCTACACTCCCAAACCGTTATTGACAGTTTGCTAATGAATTATTGACTTATATTTTCAAGTATAATAGAGACCAATTCATATATACACTGAAAACAGATTTTCTGCATAACCATAGCGACGTTTCCTGAAGAAACATCACACCCATGCTGAAGAAGTGTTAGCTTTAAGTCTCTACTCTACCACACTACCACCACACACTATCACTCCGCCTGGCTGCTATGTGTTGTGTCAGGCCTTTGGTTTTCTCCTTTCCTCCCCCCCCCCCCTACTTTCTCTCCGTCTCCTAGCCCCCTTCCCCCTTTTTGTCCTCCTCCGTCCCCCTCCACCCTGTCAAACGTAGAGACACACAGTGCTCGGCTTGATGACGGCTTTGAAGTCTTTGAGCGCAGCCTAGGCGCACACCTGACGAGCGCGAAGCGAAGGCAAGTGGTATTGCTAAAAATAACCGCGCTCATGTGTGCATTTTTCATTTTGTTGAAAGCCTGCAGCTCCCAAGCTTCCTCCACCTGGATTTCTTTCCCCGTTTGTCTTTTTCTTACCATCTTTTGAAAGTTAAACGTTTGATGTTCTGGTTCTATGGGGTCTTGGCTTGGCACCCTGCCCGTGTGCCTGCCTACACCCCTCCTGCAGACGCATATGTATATGACCTGTGGATTTGCATTATGTTAATTATTACACTCTAAATGGTAGTGTACTTTCTCGTACATGTCATGCACTGCAAAGCGATGTGTGCTACTTACGACACACATATTAGAGTGAACTTGTAGGTACGCACGTGTGTACTTGCCATAGTGAGCACTTATTTGACATGTACTTGCCATACACGGTAAATACGATCTCTGATTTTTTGAGGAAAAGGGGAAAACTTTGAGGATCTTGTTTACTTTGAGGAAAACTCCTTAGATTTTGAGGAAGTCCTCTCCAAATTTGTGGAGATTTCCCTTATCTTTTGAGGAGTCTTCCTCAAAATCTGAGGGGTTTCCCACAAATTACGGAAGTTCCTCAGAGTTTTCTCCTTTTCCTAAAAAAAAAATCAGACATTGTTTTTATCGCGGTAGAACCGGGTGTTTCTTTGAATGCGTAACAGTGTTGCGGGTTTTCATACTCGCCAGCGCTGCAGGGGCCATCTCGCCTTAGGGGTGGATGGGGTAGGCAAACCCGCAACACTGTTACGCATTCAAAGAAACACCCGGTACACCCGGTGCCTGCAAGTACACGCTAATATGTGTGTTCTAAGTACGTGCATGATTCTAAACCATTTCATTTTTAAAATCTTTTAATGTTTAATTATTTCACTTGCACTCACTTTTGTGCGTCTACGTACCTCATTTATAAGCACATTTACATCACATGTTCACAGCATTTTCATGACAGATTTCATACGCACCTAACTTCGTACTAAAAATTACAGATTGCCTGCAGGTCTTGAGCGCAGGGATCGCACGCTTGCGTTTGCTTAATTTTCGTAATGGAGGCCGCGTGGTTGTGCGCGCCGATGAGGGCGTATCGAGCAGCGGGGCGGGGCGGGGCGGGGTGGGGCGGGGCGGGGCGGGGTGGGGCGGAGCGGGGCGGAGCGGGGCGGAGCGGGGCGGAGCGGGGCGGAGCGGGGCGGAGCGGGGCGGAGCGGGGCGGAGCGGGGCGGAGCGGGGCGGGGCGGGGCGGGGCGCGGGCCCGCGCGTGGGGAGGGAGCGCTCGCGTGGGAGTGTCTCTCGGAGCGGAGTGGGCCGCGCGGCGCGGCTAGGCTGTCACGCGCCGCCAGCAGAACGTGTCTGCGGAGAAACCAGACAGACGTCATATAAAGCCTTATTGTGATAAAATATTTTGTCTCGGAAACATTTCTCGAAAAGAGAACATGAAGGGTTTTCGAGCTCTTCTCACTTTGAAGAGAAGCTTGCATTTACTGCAGCCTTGTGTCATATGTGGAATATGTTAGCAGGTTAGTATGCGCCTTTGCGTCAGTTTTCCTTCATCAGATGAGATCATAACGGTATTTTTGTTTTTGTCCCCTCGCGAACAGGAGAAATGGTTCGCGTCATGTTGCGGCGCCTTATTCTCACTATCAGCCAGCCTCTGGAGTTGTTGCCCCCTGTGTCCGGGGTGCGGAAGTCGACACGCTACCCCGCCCCGCCCCGCCCCGCCCCGCCCCGCCCCGCCCCGCCCAGCCCGAGATGGCGCCGCGTGGGATGCCGGCGAGTAATTGAATGGGCGGCTGCTCGGCTCCAATGGAATGTGATGTCCGTATTTCCATGACGTGGACGGAAGCCTCTGATCGCTCATTCGGGGGGCGTCGCTCCGACGTGGTGGGGCGCGGCGTGACGGGGTGGGGCGGGGCGGGGCGGGGCGGGGCGGGGCGGGGCGGGGCGGGGCGGGGCGGGGCGGGGCGGGGCGGGGCGGGGCGCCGTAGGACGGCGGGGCCCCGTCATCGGGGCACCCGCTCTGCATACCGGATGATGATTGTCCCTTTCGAGTAATGACGTTATTTCTTTTTCGAGTTTCTTTCGCTCGACGCTCGGCCGCGCAGCGGGGCGGGGCCGCGCGCCGCTGTACATCGCTGCCGTACACGTCGCATGCAAAGCACGACGGCTTACCCGAGCCTTCTCTCGGCCGCTCTCGCGCTCTGCCTCTCTCTCTCTCTCTCTCCAGCGACAACTCTTTTTTTTCCCTCCCCTCCTCTTTCTCACTCTCTGCTCCGGCCTGCCCCACCACTAGGCTGTTCTTCGTGTGCTACATGCAGCGGCAGCCACTCCTCTCCACTCCAAACGCGCCTCTCCACCTATGAGACTGCATTGTGAACACGAAATGTCTATCCATTTCTCGTACTTGGATTATTTACAAATTAGTGAACAGATGCACAAAGCGTACGCTTATGACTGTACGCTTGATGTTTTCCTCGCACTGCTTTGCGGAGGTGCCATCTTGGTTTCTATGTCAACGCTCTAGCAATGCTCAACATTCAGAAACGTTTTCCCTTCTAAATAAAAATAAAAAAATAAAAAAAAAGGCCTTGGTTATGAAAGAAAACCCCCAAAAGAGTACCGTTTTCCTAAGGCCTTGGTTATGAAAGAAAACCCCCAAAAGAGTACCGTTTTCCTCTTGTAATATTGCTCATAGACGAACATGTTGACAACTAGCATGATTTATTTACGTTTAAAAGTGTGCATTAGGGTGTGGTGAGCACCCTGTGCTGCTGCTCCTTATTTTTATTTCAGCATCGTCCTGCTACAAAGCCGCTGGTCGTGAAGCTGAGCGCGCGAGCTCTCAGTGTGGCTCCCCGCCCCGGGGCACGCTTACGCTAAATGGAGTATACATCACCGTCACGCACCGCCGCGCCGCCCAGCGGTATAAATCAAATATCTTTATTGCTGCAACCTATTGGCTGCGGTCCCGCAAACCAAATGCTCGCCTTCCCAGAGGAGTTCCCCCACTCCTCCTCCTCCTGCTCCTCCTCCTGCTCCTCTTGCTCCTGCTCCTGCTCCTGCTCCTGCTCCTGCTCCTGCTCCTGCTCCTGCTCCTCCTCCTGCTCCTCCTCCTCCTGCTCCTCCTCCTTCTCCTCCTCCTCCTCCTCCTCCTTCTGCTCCTCCTCCTCCCGCTCCTCATTCAGAGTAGCCCGTGTCTAAAACACTGCTGCCGGCGAGTGGCGCCGAGGCTATTCCACGCTTGTTCTACTTTGCTGCATATCTCCTCCGCGGCGAGCCTTCATTCCGCCACGGCCCCGCTGCCGGCTCCGCTGCCGGCGCTCTGCCCGCCCTCAGAGCTGCTGTGGACGACACCTTTGTTCTTCCTCTTTCTTTCTCTGTCTCTCTCTCTCTAGCTCCCTCGCCCGCCCGCCCGCCCTCCCACTTCCCTCTATCCCTTGTCAGTGAGCAGAGTGATTAACCCGTTGAGAGCCGCGCGGCACTCTCGCCTCTCGTCAGTCAAGTCTTGAATAAACGAGTATCGTCAATCGGCCAAGTGGTTCGCCTTTCTGTACCCATTAGCCTCGCTGTAGGCAGCTGCGCTTTGCGGAGGAGACCGGAGCGGGCCATGGCGGGGGTTCGACAGCCAGGGCTTTGCTGCGGATTACCGACAAATAATCCACACACAAATGTACTTGTTTCCCTCGTTTTGCGGCGGGAATGATAGTGCAGTCTTGAACACCACTAGGCTTTTACCCTCCCCGCTGTGGGGCGCCCTGTGGCCCCCCGCCCCTCTCAGCCGCGCCATGCTCCTCCGCTGAGCCCCCCTAGAGGCCCTACAACCCTCCCATTTCAAATTGAGAGATTAAGCGTTTGAATGTTGATGCGAGTCGAGGCGACCGTGGCGCCGGCGGCCTGCGCCTATCCACCCCTGCAGGCTCTGGCCCGCCCCGCCCCGCCCCGCCCCGCCCCGCCCCGCCCCGCCCCGCCTCGCCCCGCCTCGCCCAGACCCTCCTTTCGCTTACCTAAGCGGTCTGTTTTCTCGCTGTCCCAGTCCTGCGTCGCCCTCCCCTGGCCGCCGGCTGGCCACAGCCCCCCCCCCCCCCCCCCCCCCCCTTCCCCTGCCATCCCCCAGCGGTCCAACCCGCCCTTTGCCCACCTCAGAGATCCGATCGTGCGGGTCCTGTGGGCCCGCCGTGCTGTGCCTATCGGCTGTTCACGAGAGTTTCTTTTCTTATTTTTTTTAAACTGTAAGAAAAATGATATAGATCCTCACGAAGAAAATCAAATTTTATCATTCCCCTCTCTTCTGAATGTATATTTCTAGTCGTTGGGAAGCCGCAGTAGAGGGGCCCGGCCCGGCGGTGTGGGGCGGGCTCTGGAGTGGCGCGTCTTCCAGCGGCTTTGGTCAGCGCCGTGGCGGTGTCGGGCGGGGCGGGGCGGGGCGGGGCGGGGCGGGGCGAGGCGGGGCGGGGCGGGGCGGGGCGGGGCGGGGCGGGGCGAGGCTGGCACTGCGCTGCCGCCTCCAAAGTTCCGGCAGCCCCCGGATGAAAGTCTTTGCCGCTCCGGTGTCCCCAACTTCGTAGATTGATCCATCAGTCGCCTGCTGCTGCTGCCTCTGCCGCTGCCTCCCCCGCGCTGCCCTTGCAGCTAGAGACATGGCTTTCCTGAAACCGCATCAATTAAAATTGGAAATGCCCGGCCGGCTGCGGCGTGGGGAGAGGGCCGCTGGCTGTATAGCTGGCCGGGGAAGTTCGTAAGCGTGTCTTGTGTTCGAGGTGGGTGGTGTCTCGGAGTGGAGGTATGGAATTTTCAGTGTGTGCACCTAAACAGTTACAGGAGGGGTATTTGAAAGCGTGTCTTGCACCCGAGAATCCGTACTATTTATTTTCTAATGTTCTTTATACTTTGGCTTTTCTCTGAAAAACTGTCCGTGCGTCTCCGAGCACTGTGAGAAAATAGATGTGAAGGTAAAATTTCCACGAGAATTGTCGAAAAGTTATCAAATACTAAATTGTAAAGGTACAAAATTTCACTGACTTTTGCTTTTGTCTTGACATTCTTGAACGAACCCAAATTATTGCTTTTGTAAACTCGCGGCACCAATTGTAAACATACACCCTTATTCCTGTATCAGAAATTAGACGAAATCTTCTTGATACAGTGAGTCGCGGAACTCGCCTTATAGAAACAAAACTGCAATGCTTTTTTACAGTAAGCCTCAACATTATTGGAAAATCCAGAACAGTTTTCCTTTTTATTTTTATTTTGTTTTTGTACGTGCGCTTGGCGCTCGGCAGTAGACCTGCGGCCTCCCCTCCCCTCCCCCAGGCAGGCTGTAGGGACGCACCGCAGCCCTAGCGGAATGAAAAGTCTCGACCGTATCCGCCGTGCTCACGGGAGGTTTGTGGGTGATTAAGACGCGCCCGGGGGTGGGGGCGGGCGGCGCTCCATAGGTCGATAAGGGTTTATGAAAACGGTTATCGCCTCCTCACGCTGCCCCACCGCTCCGTCGCAGGCGGACAGCTCGTTAGCGCCCAAGAATTTCTCATGTGCGTTTTTCCCACAGCGCAAGGTGGTCGGCGCCGCAGACGCATGCTCTGCCACGCAGCCGCGACCCTCGAACTGACAAAAGTCTTGGAAAATGGAGAGGATAGAAGCCAGTGTCATTCTGTAAAAACAAAGGCAGTGGGACAGCGCACACTTCTCCCGGGGTTTGAAGGAAAATCTTACTGAAGAAAACGTGCAAAAACGCCTGGCAGGTTCAGATTTTAGGGCATCTTCTTAAGTGTGCTCAAAACCTTTTCAAAAACATATACACACGTAAGGGCCGAGGTCTTACCTCTGTTTTTCCGGTGCTCATCAAAAACATTTTCATTTGAGCTATGACTGCCACAGCAACGTTTATTCTTTACGAACCCTGTATTTTTTTCCAATATAGTGAGTGGATTACCGAAACCACTCGAGGAGGAAGACCCGGAGGCCGCGTTTTTGAAATTATGCTGATGATGCGAATTGACTGACGCGCACGCTGCAAGCTCGCGCCTTACCTCTCGCCCCGCCCCGCCTCCCACCCCACCCCGCCCTGCCACGCCTCGCCGCGCGGCCCGCGCGGAAAAGAGGAAGGCGGTAATGCAATTACTATCATGACCGCCGAATGGCTTCGAGACGCAATACAACAAAACTGTCGGAGGGATGGGGAGTTTTGACGTGGCGGGAGGGGGGGGGGGGTGATTGAGTGAGTGGGGGTGGGGACGGGCGGAGAAGTGGTGCGAATGGAAAGGAAGAGAGAAGAGATGGGACGCATTCCTGTTGAAGTGGCCAAGGTGTGCTGATAGAGGAGGGGAGATCGAATATTGAAGGCGGCCCTGTTAAGTATGCGAAGAGGATGGGGCTCCTGAGGGTGGGGCCCGGGGCCCGGCCGGGGACCAGCCTGCGCGCCTGCGCCAGCGTGCGGGGGAGCCGGGGGGCTGAGAGACCAAAACGAAATGCGGGAAAAAAAAAGAGAAGAAAATAGCCGACCCCAACGGCGCCTGTCTTCGAACCCGCTCTTGAAGGAACTGCAGCTGCCGGGCCGAGTCGTGCTGGGATAACGTGTTGACAGACAAGCAGGTGCCCCTCTCCACACACCGGAGTCACCGGCATGAGAGGGAGAAAGAGATAGTGGTGGTGGTGGTGGTGGTGGGGAGTAGGAGGATAAAAACGAATTGCTGACGAATCAGGGGGGAAAATAATACCAATCTCAGCGAAAATATTTTTAGCTTCGCTATCGAGCTGCATCCTGCAAGTATGAGTCGCGCTGTATTTTCTGGAAATATAACATTCAAACTGGGAATTTACTTTTTCGGATGTCATAACCACTCATAACTATTAAAAAAATATATTTTGTAAAAAAATACATTCATTATTCTGAGTTATTATTATTATTATTATTATTATTATTATTATTATTATTATTATTATTATTATTATTATTATTATTATTATTATTATTATTATATATTTATTTTCGATTTTTTCCATACCTCCGTATAAATACTCACCGCGTGCACGGCGCTCTCGTTGTTCCACAGGTTCGACGTGCGCGGCCGCACCTTCGAGGAGGCGCTCACGTGGTCGGACGCCAAGGCGCTGGGCCCGCGCGCGCACTTCTCCGCCGCCTCGCGCCCCGCCGCGCTCACCGTCGACGGCGTCGTGCTGGACGACGCGGGCGTCTACCGCTGCCGCGCCGACTTCTCCAACTCAGCCACCAGGAACAGCAGGGTCAACCTCACCGTCATAGGTAAGCGGCCCGTGACTCACAGCCTCGCTAGGGTCGACAGTCTGAGGCGGGGAACTCGCTTACACGCGACGCTTCTACTGATCCAAATATTTATGATTCAGTGAAGGATTGTGAAGCATTGAATCAAGCAATTTTCGGAATAGGTCCTCGGAGAAACATGGTAGCTTGTGCGCTGCCGGGGGAGACGTTGCCTGCCTGTGTGACACCCATTCACTTCCGCCCCTCCCCGTCGCTGCCACTGTCGGAATAAACTGATTATGGCTTTACTTACCTTTTGCGAGGTTGGCATGGCAATGGCGTCAGCTTTTACTTTTCGCCATTTTGTGTCCGATAAAAAGCCCGCGTGAAGTGAGGGGCTACGCGGCTGGATCGTAGAGTGGCGGGCGCGTTCAAAAAGCCCCGCTTTATCGTTGACTTAAAGGCGGGCCCTTTCAAAAACTCTACTATCTTTAAGGCTTTCTCACTCCTAAGACCCTCTAACTTTTACACCCCTCCCTCCCCCTTTCTCTCCTACTCTCCTTCTGAACATTTCCGTGCGTTACGCGTCAACGTTCTTTTCTTTTTAGTTGATTATAATGTTTCTGACTGCAAAGCTGCGGGTTTTATCTTTTGAAGAACAATTATGTTATGGTGAAAGTGGTGCTGGCACTAGTATTGGAAATTCCATTAGTTTAAAGTTTTTCTTTTCCTTTAGTTTTGTTTTGAGTCTTACATGATGAAATTATTCGTTTTAAGTCTTGATTTTCTAGACGAAAATTTCGACCATCATGACCGATCTGTCATGGTTAAGGCGCTGGAAGAGGCTTCGTCGAATTTTGCGTGGACCGCTCCCGACCGAATGGCGATGCCTGTAAAGTGGGGCTGGCTTACTGCTTAGCGTACGGACAACACGCTAAATGTATCTGTACATTTTTGTGCTAACTTTAGTGCAAAGTTAAACATGCGTTTCGTTTCGCACAATTTTAAACAAAATAGCATTATTTTGTACAAAATTATGCACTAAAGTGTTCAAATGCACGCACAATACGTCATAACGTGCGCGGGCGAAACGTTTTCTCGTTCTAAACTACTACCGTCCTCACTGAACGCTGTCATTAACGACTCGCCGGTTCGCAAATATTTCAGTGGCACAAAAAATAATTTGGATTCTTTTGTTTTATGAAGTAGCCTGTCATCTTACCACTGTCACGTAGCACCTAATTTTAAAAGGCACAAGAAGTTTATTCTCTAGATGTCATTGCGTAGATTCAGAAATTTCTTCTGAAATCCCATGCCTCTAATTTTCTTTCAAGCCCCAACAGCGCTTTGCGACGCGTAGGGTGCTTTATCGGCAGGCGGCTCGGCCGGGGTCGTTAGAGTGCTGTTTCGCCGCCCCACCTGCATTTCGTACTTGTCGCGCGTGAATTTAAATCGAGCCGCGCCCGCCCCCGCCCGGCTCCCCTCCCGGCCCTGCGGTCCCCCTGCGCTCCCGCCCGCGCCCCCACCGCAGCCTACTGTTTATCTTACTATCTCTTTCACGCCATCTCCCTCGCTCTCTCTCACTCTCTATGCCAGGCCGCTCCTCCCGTAGCCGTGCGTAATTCTAATGTGCCCGCTCTAAATGCATGTGCTGCGCGCCAAGGCCGCAATAACACGGAATCGCGAAAGAAGGAACGACCTGCGCTGCGCGGCGCTGCTGGGGTGCCTGGCCCGGCCGCCCGGGGGGACGGAGACGCGCGGCACCCGCTTTCCAGGGGGCAGCCACCCCGCCGCACCCCACCCCGCTCTACCCCGCCGCAAAGCGCAAAATGAAGACAAGATTTGGAACGAAAATCCCGTAAAACAGCCGAGGAGTAGCGGCCATAAAGCCAGGCGGGCGGGGTGTTGCGACAGAGTGTTGCGGGGGAACGAGGCGCGTGGGAGATATCCGGCCGTAAAGCTGATGCAGCGGCGCGCACCTGCTGCGCTGGCGGCGCCGGGGGCGCGCGAGTGCGTGAGAGTGTATCCGTCCAGGTGCGGCCGCCGTAAGCACCCGCCCCACTGTCTCCTCTACCCCTCTCCACTCCCCCCCCCCCCTCTCTCTCTCAGTCCAGTTCTGTCAACCTTGCCGAGCGGTCGTGCTCCGCGCCGCCCCGCCAAGCCGGCCGACAGCTGCTCAATAACCGTGCAATTAACATGGACGCGTTACGGGTACACTACAAGTGCGAGGGGAAAATTTTGTTCCACCAATATACACATTTTTGCGCGCATCCAGAGTGGATGCAAATTTGTTTCTAAAACTAGACATATTGTGTCAAATTTGGAACAATGTGTCTAGTTTTAGAAACAAATTTGCATCCACTGTGGATGCGCGCAAAAACCTTTTTATGGGGGGAACAAAATTGTCCCGTCGCATTTAGAATGTATGGTTTGACCTCGCTCGTGACCGACATCACCGCCTGCAGCAACGCCTGTGCCTTTAGCGTGTGCACCCGTAATCTCTGTGATTTGTTTATATTTTGTGACTCTACTCGCCCCATTTGGCACCGCCGGTTCCCGTGTAGAGTTGTGCTGGGTGCAGGGGGCCAGTGTGTTCAAGTCCCAAAACCTCATCTCATCCCTGCTGCCAATGCGGTGCCCTCGGGCACAAATCCTGCCTGCTCCTCAACCTCCACGCAAAGGAGTGGGCATGGGCATGAAACGACTGTGCCGCCCCCTCCCCTCTCTTCCCCCCTTTTCCCAGCCGACGACGCGAGCGAACCAACGATCGGTGACGTCATTTGTCGTTCGCAGTTCCCCAAAGGGTCTTGGACCACTATTATACTGCCTTTCTGTTAACGATATTCCTAATGTACTTCAAAATTCAAAATTCCATGTGCATCTGCTCATAAACTGACCAGGAGCTCTGCAGAGGTTCTGGGGGTGCCTAATGGAGCTTCTGTTGGATTGACAATTGGAGTCCATGGAGTTGGAGTTTGAGATTCAAGTGTTTGTACTGGAGTTTGAGGAACTGGCGTCTGACTCTGACTTTTTGGAGTCCGATGTGTCGAAATCTGGACTGTGGTGGTACTGACAATTGCAGAGACTGCAAAAGAAAGGAAACTTCTAAACAGTTTTAAGAAATCTAGGAAACAGTAACAAAAGCAATATTTCAAATATCTACAACATGAAGTGAAATTTTGACACTGATGATGACGACAGCCACTAATAAAAAAAAGTTATCTGTTATAAAATGACACAAATACACACCCACCAAAGGGGGAATAATATAGTGGTTGTTCAGGAAAAACATGCAGGATGACAAAAAATGAAATTATGAAACATTCATCTAAACATAGATGTCCTATGCAGAGAACATGGCCATGAGATGAGAATCCAGTACAATGGTGTCCATGATGCTGCAATAGAACAAACTGTGGATCAACATGCACTCACAAACTATTTGCTTGCTCTTGGGAATCCAATGAGGGGTAGATGAAAAATCAGGTGCCAAAACTAAAATAGGGTCCCCCACAACACCCGACATAGAGACACCAGTTCATAAATCCAGCATAAACCTGTCACCTCCTGTCACGGTGCCCAAAAGCATCTGTTGATCTTCAGCGTCCAATTCGACTTCCTTCTCAAAGTCATGAAGACCAACAATATTCTTGGAGCTGAGGGCCGTGGCAAGTCGCGCTGCCGCCTGAAGTGAGGGGGAGGGACGAGGTGCCAGGCAACCGGAAACGGCCATTGAAGTTATCTGGGGTTGGTCATATATTTGAAATACCTGTCAAATCCTCTGATAGGTTGCACGTGTTCACAATGCTTGTGATTTATGATTTACTAAGAGATAGCCTCATCAAAGAGTGAACAACTCACTGCACTTCGAAAAAGTTTTGATTGCAGTCATCAAATCTTTAAAGCCCAACATAGAACTGTTGTTCGATCCCTCAGAGTAGTGATGGGCATTGAAAAATTCAGTCGCTATAACCGAAAGTTCCTTTCCCAGAACTAAAAGTTCGATGCCTATGACTACTTCGACGGATCAAACTACAGTTTGATCGCTGCAATCAAATATTTTTCTCAGAGTGTAGCTTAGTGCGCGAACTTGTAGGCTGTCAATTAAAGGTGTTAAAATATAAATGTCCGATATTTGTTATTATCTTACCTATGTAAACTCAATTCTTAGAAAGGTCTCGTGGAGACGATACACCATTGTTCCTTGTTGAACGAACGTCACTCACCTGATACAATTCACGACTACGACAAGCTACAGTGCTGCAGGATTCACTGTAGGTTATAGTGAAATTCGTCGCAAGCTTCTAGTAGTGCGGAGAGTGTCTCCAACTGAAATATATGCGCGCTGCATCCGCCATCTATCGGTGGGGCGGGACGGGTTTGGGTCGGGAGTGTTTGGGGGCACGTTCCATTGAGGCTGTAAGGTGAAACTTGCACGACCGTGATCCCGGGGGGGTCGCCCGGCTGGAGCGAGAGCGGAGGAGCGATGGCGAGAGAGGGAGAGAGAGAGGGGTAAGCTGAGAGGTGGAGGAAGAGAGAAAGAGCAAGAGCGACACACAGAGAGGGTGGCGGCTGGGTCAGGGCAGCACGCCGCGCTGCCGCCAGGGGACTCTGTGGTATTGTGACTCTAGTGGAGACCGCGGTGCGACTAGAGCGAGGGAGAGAGAGTGAGTGAGAGAGGGGGGCAGAGAGGGACAGGAGGGCCAAGCCGAGGGTGAGGGTAGGAGGAGGGTGAGGGGCAAATTGGGTGTAAATTGGACGTAATCAAAGCGGGAGCCACGGCTGGATAAGGAGAGCCACCGCGGCGGAGGAGGACATGCGGGGAGGAGTGGTAGAGGGATGAGGGGCAGAGAGAGAGAGAGAGAGAGAGAGAGAGAGAGAGAGAGAGAGAGGGGGGGGTCAAAGTAGAGAGAAGAGGGAGCGGGAGCAAACAGCGGCCAGCATCCGTATCAAAGACGCTGCTCTGCGGCTGCTGTGTGCGGGGCGGGATGCATTGCAAACCATGTTGTCGCGCCCTGGGGCCCTACGGGTCGCGTGTTCCCCTACACAGCGGGAGTGTCGTTCGGCAGGGTGCGGCGGGGCTGGTCGGACCAGTGGGTTCCGGGCTCGCGGGCGCGCGGGTCACTGCTGTTGTGGGGTCAAATCTAATTAACTACTCTGGTGTGGCGTGGTGTGTGCATGCACCACTTCCGGTCCGCTTCTTCCAAACAGCTCTGCTGCCACTGATGCAATTGCCACGCCAGGCTGGCCGCAATAACGGCGTGTGTGTGTGTCTCGGTTATGGAAACGAACTCATTTCGACTTTGAGCAGCTGATCCGCGTTTTGCCACCGTCCGACGCAATAGCAGTTTCTTTCAGCGTCGGAAACCGATGTTCTCGTCGTAATTCAGACACAGCGCTTATTAACGAATACTGCCGCTTCGAAAAGCGTTGGAGCAGACTTCGCTTTTGTAGTACATCCGTAAAAGTATAATGGCTAACTGTAAATTCAACGAAAAACTTAGAAACCTAAGACTTAATATCATGGCCAATCACAGTATCGAAGTTTTTATCCGTATTTTGATCCGTATAAGTACGACATTGGTCATAGAATTCCTCATCAAGATTAGGTTCAGTGGTAAGGGAAGTATAATCATTTATCCAAGCCTGTTTTTTCTTGGCACGTGGCAGCGTTATTATGGTTGTTATGATGGCCGCTAAATAGGTTCATTATTTTGTACATAGGCTTCACTAGAGGAGGAGGAGGAGGATGAGGAGGAGAAGAAGAAGAAGAGGAGAGAGGGAGGGGGGGGGCAGTATTCGCGTGCGCATATATGTGTGCGGTGAGCACACAAACTGGTCAAGCGTCCCGATAACCTCGATACAGCAAGGGGGTTCCCTGAAATTTCTAGTAATTAATCGGAATATGTTGGTCGTGTTGTTGCTGTGGGGGCCCCTCCCCTCCGGGCCGCCTCTCCTCCGCCCCTCCTGCCCCGCCTACAGGCCCCTAAGCAGAATACCGCTCCAATGAAAAGTTCCCGTCCCGTCAGCAGCGTACGCTGCCTCTGAGTGGAAATATATATCAGCGTGTTCTGCCGGGGCGCCTAGCCTGGGCCTGCCCACAGAACCTAGTATGTGCTGTGTGACATTGTCCATGTTTTTGTGAGTGGTTGTGTTGTCAGGTGCGGTTTAAGGTCCGACTGGGGCTACATACAGGGGTTTGGTCGCGCTATTTGCCTACTTTCCAGGCGGGTATCTAATGACCGAAGGCCTTCTTCTGCTTCGCTGTAAGAAAAAAACGTCTTTTGACAATTATCATCCGGATAATGTGGAACGTGACAAATTTGTCATTTATCCAAGACAAACAATTTGTCAGAATCAGTAAAAGAAGGCCAAGTATTAAAATCCTCTAAGACTTCACTAGTCATTGGTTCAACCTATTCAAGTTCACTACCTGCTGGTTGATCTCGTTGACATAATTTTTGTTTTTATCTCTGTACACAAATTATGTGTCACAAAATATGTTGTCAAATGACAAAAATTACAGTGTTTCTGGACCAACTGTAAGAAATCGTATCGTGCTCAGAAATTTCCAAAGAAAGTTTTAATAAAAAGATGCATGAAAATGGTGGTGGTCCTCAGGCTGGTCCCACCGTGCTGGCCAGCATCTGCTCTCCTCGTCAGCATGATTCCCACCCGTGCCTCTGGTCGCTGAGCTGGTGGTGGTCCTCAGGCTGGTCCCACCGTGCTGGCCAGCCTCTGCTCTCCTCGTCAGCATGATTCCCACCCGTGCCTCTGGTCGCTGAGCTGGTGGTGGTCCTCAGGCTGGTCCCACCGTGCTGGCCAGCATCTGCTCTCCTCGTCAGCATGATTGCCACCCGTGCCTCTGGTCGCTGAGCTGGTGGTGGTCCTCAGGCTGGTCCCACCGTGGTGGCCAGCCTCTGCTCTCCTCGTCAGCATGATTCCCACCCGTGCCTCTGGTCGCTGAGCTGGGGCGGGCCGGGGCCTGGCCGGGGCCTGGCCCGGGACCCAAGGCGCGGTCATGTCCGCTCGGGGGCCCCCAGTGGGCTGGGCTGCGGGGGCCCAGGTCTTCCCACACGACCCGATCACCGGCGGGCCGGGCGGGTCCTCTTCTCTGCCGCCCCATCCCGCCGTCGGAATGTTTCGCGCAGTGATGCCCCAAGGGTTCACCTTGAGCCAACTGCCTGTCCCGTGACAAAAAAAAGTAAAGACTGTAAATCCAATTGAAAGAATATCGCTCACTTGTGACTTGTGAGAGATTCTTTCTGCACACATTGGCTGGTGAGCTATTATAATTCCCATCCGTAGACTGCTTCAGTAGGAAAAGGCAGGAAAAGGGCATTTCCTCCCTAATTTTGGCTTGTTTGAGATCAAATGGCTGGGGAAATTATTTCACTCACTGCGAAGTGAGTACCGTATTCGCCCCACTGTTGCGCAAAACACTGGCAATTCAGAGTAACTTTTTCAGACTCTGCTGTCTGAAATGAGTTTTCAGATTACTTATTCGCAATTACCGCGTTACCCGCCACGTTTGTGACCCTGCTGTCCTCACCCGCCACCCCGCAGAGTCCGATTGAGCAGTAGTGCAGCATGTACGACGCCTCCCCCCCTCCCCCCCCCCCCTCTCGGTTCCTCTCAGCCCTGCCGTCCCCTGCCCGCATGTCCCCTACACCTCCCCCGCTTTTACTTGTATTTCGAAGGTAATGTCGCCGGGCGATTTCCTCGCGGTGTGGCGCGCCGCTGCATGGCTATGGCTCTGCGATATTTTGAATGACTCGTGCAGAACTGTATAAGCTTACCCCCCCCTCCCCCCCAAATCACGTCCCTTTCACTCCTCCGGTTTCGCTCTCCCCACGTCACGCTCGGCGCCCGCCTCCTCGCCCGTTGCCGCAGCCGCCTCCTCCGCCCCCCCCCCTTCTCTCTCTCTCTCTCTCTCTCTCTCTCTCTCTCTCTCTCTCTCTCTCTTTCTCCCTCAGTCTCACTCGCTCGGACTCCCCTCGCTGTCGTCTCAACTTTTAATCTTATCAGATTGAATTTATAAATGTATTTCACGAGGCTTTGCCACGAGGACGCCCTGCCCTGCCCCTCCTGGCGTGGCCTGCCGGCTGCTTGCGCCCGGCGGCCGGGGCTGTGGGCCTCGTCCCGAAACAATATGTCCCTCTCAGGTCCGGAGGAACTCTCACTCGTGAACGCAAGGATTTGCGCCAGTCAAATACGGACCCGGCGGGACTCCTGGGACTCTTCTTGCAATATTCCGGTGTAAAATACTGCAATCATGCGAAGTGGGTTTTGAAAAAGATCAAAAAGATCTGTTGTCGTTGCTGTAATTTGGGTAGATTCTGCACATCAAATGTGGTGAAGGTTGTGTGTGCTGCACTCCACTTTGTCCATGCATTGTGCAAGTTCCTTTCGTCCCGCCCGCACCTCCAGCCGCGCCCGTCGGTAGAGTGTGTTTGTGACGGACTGAGAGCTCTCGCTGATACACCGTTGCGCTGATCACGGTAAAAACGTTGTCTGATTTTTTGAGGATAAAGGGAAAACTTTGAGAACCTTGTATACTTTGAGGAAAACTCCTTAGAATTTGAGGAAGTCCTCTCAAAATTTGTGGAGATTTCCCTTATCTTTTGAGGAATCTTCCTCAAAATCTGAAAGGTTTCCCTCAAATTACGGAAGTTCCTCAGAGTTTTCCCTTCCCCCCCCCCAAAAAAAAAAAAATCAGACATTGTTTTTACCGTGGACCTGACCCGACCCGCCCGCGCCCGATTGCCGACACCACTACAGCCACAGCTGCGCACCTGTCGTCGCAAAAAGGGTAAATGTTTATTTTTCCGACGCGACATTCAGTGAAACAAAGCGCGGGCGCGGCGAGGGGAGGGGAGAGGGTGCAGAGACATTCTCTCAAAGTGTGGCTCGCGGTGTCTCGCGCTGAGCGGGGGCGGGGCGGCGGCACCGCAACGTCAAGGCACGCCTGCGGTCGGGGCAGCCGCGCAGCCGCGGCGGCGCAGAGGTAGCAGGAAGCGGCGAGAGAAAGAAGAGACGAGATTTGCATGAGAGAGTTCATGATTTTAAAGTTTTGCCCCGTCGTTCCCAATGTGATAAACTGTGAACTCCTTACCTCGCGGCGCGCCAGCCCCGCCCGCCGCCCCGCCGCCCCGCCGCTGACATTTCGCCGCAGACGGACGCGGGAGCGGTGGAAACTTTGCTTCATTTGCAGGGCGGGTGCGCCGCCGGTTCCGGTGTGTTGCAGAGCACTCGCCCCGCGAGGCATACCCCTGACCCGACCCGACCCGCCCGCCTCGAACCGCCCGGGTGACCCGCCGCCCCTGCTGACCTGAGCGGACAGTACTACCCCGTTTCCTTCCTTGTTTCTTTTCATTCCTTCAAAACAGTTTTTATGTTAGTTGTGTTGAGTGGACGCGATGCTTGTCTTGGCGATGCTCCTTGTATATTTCTGGACGAATATTTACGTCCCAACAAGATTTCGCTTATTCACGTGTCCAGTTTTTCCTCTCCCAATTCCGGGCGTAGTCCGCCCTCAATCTGGTCCTGACACCTACGAAAACCGAGCGAGTCTGAGTGTCTGAGGGTTTGTGAAAGTGTGCGTGTGTGTATGTGTATGTGTGTGGTTACTTCGACAACACTCCGGCAGTTCAGTATGGCCAGGAGTATAAACACGCCCAGCCACACAGTGGCAACAAAACAACAAAGACAGCGGTGGCGCGGGCCGACACCAACCACGTAGGAAAGGGATTTGTGGCTTAGTTTAAGGAAATCACCTGTCTGACAATATACCGCAAGTGACGAGAGATGGCCTTGAGCGTAGGTGTTAGCTTTTAGCTGACTTGAGAATGAGCCCAGAAAAGTTTTGAAATGAACTCCAGATGCCGTTTGTAAGATATTTGCGTTTCCGTCGAATTAGAACGAATCAGACACTTGAAAAAGATACGTTGTGTGCGTGACGAGGACACACATAATAGGACAGAGAGAGAGAGAGAGAGAGAGAGAGATTTTGATTTGATTTAAACTTTATTGAGGATTATATGCAATAGGCTTACAATGAAACCCTTTGCGGCACATAACCCGCTCTCAAAAATAAACTATGAAGAAAAAATAAGAAAATGAAAATAAAGCTCTCAAACAACTCCATGAAGTATAGACAATAATTACAGATAGGATGGTAGCATTTCACAAACAATTTCTAAGCAATAATTCTGTGATTCTAATTTTAAGGACATTTTCTGACTTAAACTGATAAATATGATACATATTCCAGATTTTGGAAGCAGTCACAGAGAAAGAGTTTGAGTACAGTTCAGTTCTATAATTAGGAATTGCTAGGCATTTAGGATGTGTCCTTGTCAGTCTTTGGCCTGTATCACAAACAAACTGAAAGTTATCATGAAGATATGATGGTTTCTGGTATTTCATAATTTTAAAAATCATAACAGCAGTATACAGGGTTCTTTTTTCATCACATTTCAACAAACGACTCATACTGTAGTAAGGTGTTATATGAGCATCTCTCCTCACATTATAAATAAATCTAATACAGGCATTTTGGATTCTTTGAATTCTTATTCTTAGTTGATTACTAATACCACTCATTAAAACAGAACCGTATTCAATCTGAGGAAAGATTAAACTCTGTACAATCCTTTTGAGAGAGAGAGAGAGAGAGAGAGAGAGAGAGAGAGAGAGAGAGAGAGAGAGAGAGAGAGAGAGAGAGAGAGAGAGATAATAGTATTGCAAAGGACCATGGACTACGGAGTCACGCCCCAGTATAATACAGCTCTTAGTTTTTTTTAAGTACATATAAGTACACTGCAAACCGAACTGTGTACTCAAGCACACAGCTATATGTGTGTACTTGCCATAGTACACACGTATAGGTGTGTACTTGCCATAGTACACACTTATTTGCCGTGTACTTGCCGTAGTACACACTTACAAGCCCACAAATACATTTGTGTACTATCACTGAAAATCTACGAGTCCTAATTCTCGCCCCTATACGAGTGAGAATTTGAGGGCAATTTTATTACTCTCTGGAGAGTAAGAATTTTTTTCCTCGCCCTTTTTGAGAAAGAATTTTGGGACCTCGCCCAAATAAAGTGAGAATTCGTGCTCAAATTAAGTGAGGTTAAAAAATCCTTACTCAAATAGAGCTAGGCTCAAAAATATCTCGCTCGAAAAGAGTGAGGTTAAAAATTCTCTCTCCAATTTAGCATGAAAAAGTGTCCTCTCCCATTTCGGGTGAGGAATTGGATTCCAGGGTTTGCAGTGATGGCAAGTACACACCTATACGTGTGTGCTTGTAAGTACACACAATTAAGTGTGTACAAGTACACACTTCGGTTCAGTGTAGAAAACTAATATATAGAGAAGAACATTATTGAACAAATAAAAAGTAAACAGTAGAATAGAACTCACTACTAACGTAGTTGCTGGCAATAAGTGCTGAACACGACGTAAGGGAACAGAGAGAGTGACAGAGAGAGTTTTGTGCGCAAGTGTGTGCGTCTGGTTGAGGGAGAATGATTGAGTGGATGGCGAGAGTAAAGAAAGGGAAAAGGTAAGAACAGGGTGCACGAGGCATAGAGAGAGAGAGAGAGAGAGAGAGAGAGAGAGAGAGAGAGAGAGAGAGAGAGAGAGGAGGAGGAGGAGGAGGAGGAGGAATCCAATTGAATGGGTGCGCTGCTCCCGCGCTCCCCCCTTACCCCGCTCCTCTCCCTCGCTCCCTCCCTTGGTCCCTCCCTCCCTCGCTCCCTCCCTTGGTCCCTCCCTCCCTCGCTCCCTCCCTTGGTCCCTCCCTCCCTCCCCCCCTCCCTCCCCCCCTCCCTCCCTCCCCCCTCCCTCCCCCCCCTCCCTCCCCCCCCTCCCTCCCTCCCTCCCCGGGTCCTGGGCCCGCACCTTTTGGCCTGCACCATAGCAGCTGTCGATGAGGGCACGGAGGCACCTGTGCGCCTTCATAAATCCTGGCCGTGAGTGCGTGGCGGGGCGTGGCGGGGCGGGGCGGGGCGGGGCGGGGCGGGGCGGGCGGGGCGGGGCGCCGGGGGTGTGAACGAGTGCGGTGCCGGGTGACAAGCGGACTAGGCGCCGCGCCGTGCGGGGCCGGGCCGTGCCGGGCCGGGTGGTAATCCCGTCGCCGGAAGCAAGTCTTTCACACTGCACGCCCGCCACGCGGCGCCACGCCCCGCACGCCAAAGGCAAAGGGCGAGAGAAATCTCCGACGACTTTCTGAAAACATTCGGGAGCGTGCGGGATGGGTAAATAGCTTTTGTCGGGATGGATAGAAACATGTCGGCAGCTGGCGTTTATTCCGCGCTCACGGTGAGGGGCGCGGGCCGCGGGAGAAAAGGGCTGGGGCCGGGCAGTCGCTGCAAGTACATCGATCAGTCTGTATAGAACAGAAGAAGAGCCGGGCTGTTTTGAAAGGCGCCCCCGAGGATCACTGTGAGAGGCCTAAAGAGAGGCCTTTGTGCCCGGAGAAAGGGAGAGGGCGAGTGATCCGGGGGCCGAGGCGAGGGTCGGGGGCGCTGCGCAGGGGCCGGGCCGGGCCCCGGGGACTGTCATGGGGCTTACAAAGTGCATTGCCGCCCGCCTAATCAGCTTAGGGACCTCGCCGGGTAATTGAGGATAAGAAAGAAAAGGCGTCGGAAAAAAATACAGGCGCTGTGGTAACTGGTCAATGAACTGCCTGCGACGAGGGTTGTCCTAGAGAGAGAGGGGGAGAAAGAGAGAGAGAAGGAAGGAGGGTAGGAAGGATGAACAGCCAAAGATAAATCTGTTGTGAGACATGCATTCCACAGTGTCAGGGAGTGGTGTTCCTATTGTAGAGATGATGAAAACCGCTCGACTAATCTTTGCGAAGGATTTGTTCGCCATGCGAGGAATTGAGCTTTTTCGTTAGCTTTCAAAGAAATGTCTTCGCAACAGATATGGGCTTACTTGCTTCGAGGGGTCCACCACTCTGGTAATCCTGTGTTGCGTACACTTTGTCCGATAAATACTGGTAATCACATCCCAAATGTTACCGGAAACTGTTTGTAATGACTGGTAATCGTCACGAAATCGTGTGTACGCTCCTGAACCGAGTGATGGACCCCTCGACCTGCTTACTTATACCTTTCGCAGTTTTCAGAGAGCGTTCTGTAAGGGAGCATTTGATGTTCGGACTCTTATTGGACTTCCGGTGAAGGGTCGACCCCGTGCAGCCGCTCTGGGCTGCACACACGCACAGCGCACACACGCGGCCTGGTGTCTGCAGCCGCCGTAAGAATGTATGGCCGCCTCCGCATCGCCCGGGCTGCGGTCCTCCTGGCTCTGCTGTTCTGTGCTGGGCGTGGCGTGGCGGGGCGGGGCGGGGCGGGGCATGGCGTGGCGTGGCGGGGCGGGGCGGTGCGGAGCGAGCCCCGCTACCCAGCCTGGCCTGGTGCGCCCCCACCGTACCTCTCCGGCCGGAATGCGAGCGCCTGCGGTCACGTGGGTAGGCCACCTGTCCTGCGCTACTGCCTTGCGGGCTGCGGGGGCGGCGCGCCCGGGCTGGCCGGGGGGGAGGGGGGGGGGTAGGAAGCGGCATGAGGGTGCGGTCCGGTACGTCAGCCCAGCCCCGACTGTCCGGTGCAGCTCCCGCGCTGCACATCGGCCCCGTGAGGTTTCAGCCACCCCCAGACCATCCCCGGTGAAATGTCCCATCTCTGGTTTTGTGCAGACATCGCTGGGCTGCGCCGCCTCGCCTCGCCAGCCTCGCCCTGCCCAGGACGGAGCCCTGCCCACCCCTGCTCTCAAATGAAGCCAAAAGCTGTCAAAGTTGCTGCACGCCCTCTCCTCATGCCCCCTCCCTCCCTCCCTCCCTCCCTCCCTCCCTCCCTCCCTCCCTCCCTCCCTCCCTCCCTCCCTCCCTCCCTCCCTCTCTCCCTCCCTCATTCCTCTCCCGCCCCTGCGCCCACCCGCAGCACTGCGGTAACATCAAAGAGAGTAAAAAGAAAGTTCGTTGCAATATTGGCATCATGCACAATCTGCTAGGCTTAACACCAAACTAAAATAAATATTTAAAAAAAATAATGAAAAATAACTACTTGCATGAAATCTGCATCACCTAGCTTATATGCCTTTAAACAGCTCTACATGGTCTCATCGCGCAAATAGGCTGTATTATTGTTTGCGAAAGAAGTTCAGTTTTTTATCGACTCGTCATTGGGATCTCGTTTCCCGCCGTGTTCCGCGGCTGAATGACGTGCCAACAGGTGGAGGAGCGCGGCGGGGCCGACTCGAGCCGAGCCGCCATTTAAGATACCGTGTATCGCGCGCGCAGTGCGTCCCGCCCGGTCCCGCCGCCTACTGCACCGCGCAGAGCAGCGCCCCGCCCCGCCCCGCCCCGCCCCGCCCCCTCAAACTCAATTACCTTCCTTTCTCGTCCGGGCGTGGCGCTGTGGGGCGGGGCGGGGCGGGGCGGGGCGGGGCCGGGCAGGCTGTGCTGTGGGAGGCGTGGCACCTGTACTCGAGTTATGACTCCCCCTCCACCCCCCCTCCCTCTCCCCTTGACTCAAAGGAGCTTATGTAATTAAATCTGGACGTTCCGGGCATTAATCTTTCTCCGTCATAAAGGAGCAGCCCTGGGTACGTATAACAAGGTACGGGGACATGATGACGAGACCATCAGGGTAGTTCCAGAGGCTCTCGCGTAACCCTCCCCCTGCCCCCTGCCTCCCGGCCTCAACGGCCTCTCGCTGTGTATCGGAGTATTGTGCAAACTCGCGGCCACATTGTGCCTTTTGTTTGATAAGGATGAAGAATTTGCACCTCCTGTCCTTTGTCCACGCTCCCCCCGCCTCCCACATCCCAGCCTCAACTCCCTCTTCGTTTTGCGTATAAACCTTTTTTGATGCGGTGCGGCGGCGCCTTACACACAACACAGCCGAGCCAGTTTGTTGTCAGTTTGTTCGTTTTTGCCGCGCTGCCCCGCTGCACTTTTGTCTTGTTGAAGAATGGCCGCGCCGCCCCCTCTTCCTCCTTGGCGAACAAGTCTTTTAAAAGTGATTGTCCGCAAAGAGGTCAAGTCGAGCAGCAAGAAGCCGGGACGGGGAGGATGGGGCCGGGCGGGGGCGGCCGGGGCCTAACAAGCGCTGACACAATGGCGGGATTATTCGAGTCGGGTCGCAGCCCACCGGGCCGAGCCGGACACGGACAAACGGAGATATCACCCGTTCATTTACGTCGCAGTTCCGTGAAGGTTGGAAAGTTACATCAGAAGGTAATGCCTTTCCTCGAAGTTTTTACGCACAAATGCTAACTCACTGTTTTACTCGTTCTTTACCACCACCTCTCTCCTGAGTGGTGAAAAGAACGAGTATTGTTCTCAGTCGAGTGTAACCCTTAACTGTCCACACTTTCATCTCAGATCTCACAATACCTACAGGCATAATAGTTATACCATTCGAAACTGGAAATGCTGGTCTTTATTCCAACAATGAACTATTTTTCAAGTTTAATAGTATTATTTTGAGAACACTTAACAAATTTTGAATGTTTTCATTCTAAGTCCATAACCCAACTTATAAGTGGAGTTTCCAATCTCAGCAAGCACAATACCCACATACATGAAACTTGCGCTGATCTCAGCTAGAAGCCTTCCTCTGCATTGCAGCAATGAACCTTTTTTAACGTTTAATAGTATTATTTTGAGAACTCTTAACCAATTTTGTGCGAGTTTTCATTCTAAGTCCCCGAGTCTAGTCGTAGCCCGAGTCGGCTCGCGCCAGCTCGCGCTCCTTTATGCGCCCTAACAATCGGACCCGAGCGGGAGGGCCGAAGAAGGCCCGAGCACCCAAACCGAGCAAGGGCGAGTGTCCCGGGAAAAACTTCCCCTGCACACACGAACTGTGATGAAATCTGAGATGAAAATGTCTTCAATCGACTCACATCACGTTTTACACTCCTACCTCTGTAGCACATAATTATGTAAAGAACGAGTTCCATACTTATCACAAAATTCATTTTGTGTTCTATTTGGCCCTTGTTTTAAATTGTTCGTACAAAAAACGTGCCAATTAACTTGTGTGAAAACTTTGGCTGTACGAATAAAATAACTGGTATAGTCTTTTATTATCAAGCACGGTTGCGCATACAACGCAGACTGATTTTGAGTTTCGTAGATCAGGACGTTAATTTTATTCTTAGTGAATAACCGGTGAGCTGCAGCGGGATGTAGAGGGGTAGGGGGAGGGGGGGGGGAGCCGCGAAATGGTGCAGAGCAGCGCGGGGCTGAGATGCGCGTGACTTGTCCGTCCGTCTCTCAAGAGAGTGAAGGGTCCGCAGAGTTTCCGAACGATTATGTATGTGCATAAAGCGCTGTTTTATTCATGACTCTTAGTAGGAGACAGAAAAAAAAACGAGCCTGCTTCCTTCGCGCCGGATGCGAAACTACGTGGGAGTGCAAGGCAGGAAACTCCGCAGACCGGGCTGGCCCGGGCCTGGCTGGACCCTGGTGCGGGGGCGGGGCTGTTTATTCAGATTAAAACAAAATAAAGATGGACCATGGTGGAATCTGATTTTCACCCAGCCGCGTTGTGCTAAACCTTCCCTCTCAGCCCTCTACTGGGATTTGGGTCCTATTTGTCACTATCTGAGGCCTTCAAAAAACTTATGAAACTACCGTTCCATTAGTGATACGCATCAATTACTATTAATTTGTTTTGTTATCAGTTTTGTCTATGGTAGCAAAAATAGCAATAGCCACAACAAAAACTACAACTACAAAAATGTTAGTAATCCTGCTGCAAATAAAGGCGTCTGAGAGGGTGGTTGGTTTCTCGGGAGATTCTCCCCTGCAAGTGAGGAGGGCGACAGCCGAAGGTAAAAAAAAAAACAACAAAAAACAAGTTAATTACGCAGCGGGTCGGCGCGGGTCGGCGCGGGGCGGCGCGGGCCGTGCGGCCGTAACTCTCCGTGACAGCTGGCTCCTCGAGCCCAGCAGCCCCGCGCGTTGTCTGCGGTATCTCGGAAACAAATCTCGCGCTTAATTAATGAAGGAACTCGTCTCTTCCTGCTCTCACCTGCCGCATCCTCTTCTTCTGCTTCCAGTTCCGCCGCACTCGCTCAACGTGTACGACATTTCCGGGAAGAAAGTCAACTCTTCTATCGGCCCGCTCCTGGAGGGGGACAACATGGTCCTCAAGTGCGAGGTCAGAGGAGGTAAGTCTCGGGGGTCGCGGCACCTTCGCGCTAAGCTGCGCTGGCAGCTACACCGGGGATTAAGAATGGTTGATTTGATTTTTTTTAAACAAAGCAGGTCGTTCTGAGACCAGCTAAGTGATCACTGGAAAAACAAAGGTGCGATGTAATGCCTTTCAAAGGCTCTATTGGAATACTGCCTTTGAAAGGGCACTTAAACAGCCGAAAATAGCACCTTTACAGGCAAGTAGCGCCGTTGTAAAGGCAACTATTTTACTTACGCCTCGAAAAAGGGTAGATTGCACCTTTGTTTTTCCAGCGATGTCCTGTAACGAAAAGTCTTAAACTGTTCGATTTTTACTTCACGTCTTAAGAAAAACGGTGCAGCTCTGGGCTACAATACTGTTATCTTGACAATCATTTGATATTTCAACTGTTTTTAGTCCGTAATGGCATCTAAAATGTCCGATTATTTTTTGTTATAAAACTGCTCGTATCTGTTGACTTTACAATCAAGTACTTTGGCTTCCGGTGATCATCTCTGTAATAGGGTACAGTACAGAGCAGAGTTGTTAGAGAAGTAGGCAAAATATCGTATCGGGTGTTTCTTTGAAGGCGTAACGGTGTTTGCATACTTGCCAGCGCTACAGGGACCATGGCGCCTTACGGGCGAATGGAGTAGGCAAACCCGCAACACTGTTACGCATACGCATTCAAAGAAACACTGAGTACACACGCACCTGTGTGTGGCGTGGCAAACAGGTATCTCCAGCTGCCTACTACACTGGAAAAAACAAAGGTGCTAATCGCTACCTTTAAAAGGCATTAACAAAGTTTAGTGCCTTCCCAAATGTGACCTTTCACACCTTTAGCTGGCTAGCTTCATATGAGTTCCATACAAGTTTAGTGCCTTTAGAAAGGCACTAAACTTTCAGTGCTCCAGGAAAGGAAATAAACTGCGTCCTTGAGTTTAGTGCCCCAGGAAAGCTGTTGTTTAGTGCCTTTATTTTTCCAGTGTAGGCAAACTCTCCACTCATGAGAATACCTTTTGCCTAGTAGGCAGACGGAGCTACCCGTCTGCTGCACACAGGTGCGTGCGTTCGATCTTTCGTTTCCTTCTCTAACATCAGCGGTGCAGTGATGCAATAACCAGTTGGCTCCCTGTAATATTCACTTAAGCCTACGGTGAATTTACCGCAGTTCCTCTTAGTGTCCTTATTGTTGTTCCACCGCGCGCGGTTTTAGTTTCGTAACGCCCAGGCCCGGCCTGACGTCTCCGCGCTTCTGAGAAAGGCAAAGCTCTCCGGGCCGGCGGGGGGACAGACAGCGGTGGGGTCCTGGGCGCGGCGGACAAAGGCACAGCGAGACGATAGCGCGGGCACACCGCGGGCCCCCCGCGAGCTGCCCCCCCCCCCCGCACCTCGTCCGCCGCCACAAGGCATCGGAACGGTATAAAAATTGTTGGAGACGCGACTGGAAAGTTTTATCGCGGCAGCAGGGAGCAGAAAGCAGGGGCGGGGGGCGAGTAGGGTGGGGTGGGGTATGCCTTGGCGTGGCGTGGCGTCGCGGAGTCGTCGTGATCGACGTTTTCCCCATCGGCATCAGGGACAATGCTGCCTTTGCCGGCCACTAACTTTTCTCGGGCGGGGAGTTTTTTTTTTTTCCTTTCCCTTCCTTTCCCCCCTTTATAGCTGTGTGTTGGGTGGCGAGGCGGGCGCCGCGGAGGGCGGCCAGCTTGCCGGCCACGCCGCCCGAGAAGGACTTGCACAGCACGGCCTGCTGTTGGACGCGCAACTACATATACCCAATGAGGGGAGCGCGCTCGAGCGGGGCGCAGGGCGGGGTGCAGGGCGGGGAGGGACAACGGGCTCTGCTTTCATTGCTGGGCTCGTTACACTGACGCCCGACCTTCCTGGCCGGCTGGCGCCCGCCCTCCTGCCCACCGTTGTCCACAGCCCCACCCCCGCCCCGCCCCGCCCCCGCCCCCGCCCGCACCCCGCTGCAAGCTTGCGCTGCACCGTTTCCGGTTAAGCGAACAAAGGGATAGCGGCGGGGCGGGGCGGGGCGCTGCTCAGGGACGACGCTCTGGATGAAGTTGGTAGGCAAAATGAAAACGCATTCAGGCAGCAGCAGCGAGAGAAGCACCGGAGGGAAAAGGGCGCGAGACACACAGGAAGGGGGTGGGGGTGGGTCCAAGGAGGGGGCGAAAGGGTTGGCAGATGTAGCAGGGGGCTGTAGGGGGGTGGAGGGGCTCGCGTGCTCTGCCGGCCTCGCACTGCTGGGATCAGCAGGGAGGCAGAGGCCCGCGACCCAAAGGCAAGGCGAATATATATATATATATATATATATATATATATATATATATATATATATATATATATATATATATATATATATATATATATATATATATATATATATATATCCGTAAGTTATGAACACCCATAATGCAAGGTGCAAGGTACGTTAGACGACCAAGGGATAAGGGCATTGTGTGCAAGTGCTCAACACCAGTTAGTGTGCAACTTCCAGTCTGCAGGTGTAAATGCGTAATTCGGCCGCTTTGCAATTGCAAGTGTCAAACTTTTGCCAGTTGTACACTTACTTGTAAGTTTTCAAGTCGACAGTTTCTCTTTCGCAAGTGTTCAACTGCCGCGTGCAACACACTGTTGTTAGAAAAAGTTGTTGCCTAACGACCATTTGTTTTACGGGAATCCTGTTTCTGAACAGCTGTTCTTTTATCAGTTAAAAACTTACTACATGTGGATTATTGCAGCAGCACTCTCAAAGAACAGTGAATGAGTATCACTGTGTATGCTGGTGCTTTACAGGAAATACGCTGCTAATTTTGTTAACAGCCCTTACTGTTCGAAATACAACAATTTTGTAATATAACAGAAGAGAGATATAAGTGCAAAAAGAAGTCAATACATTTCGACGAAAAAATTGATTCTGAGATTTTTCCCATCCTTGTAAATTTACAGTTTTTCCTGTTTTGAAAGAGGATTTGCTGCTAACAAACTTAGAAGTACTTTTCCTGTTAATTTACAACAAAAATTTTAACAGTGCATTTCCCTTGTTGAACTCTTGCAAGTGCACTACTGTCGAGCTGAACAGTTCCAAGTGTTCTACTGGCGAATATACACTTGCAATAATTGAACAGCTGCCGAGTTTTACACATGACTATGTGTTTGACTGGAAGCTGCACACGTACAAGCGGGAGAATATGCACTCAAGTAATTGTCGGGTCACTCTATTCGTTAAAAAAAGGGGTAATAGTAAGCGTAATAGGAGCGTAATAGCCAAAATCGCAAAATTCTCCTTGTTTTCCTAATTTTTGTGTCGTTTTGGGCTGTTTTGACTGTTTTTGGCCCAATATGTACAATTTCGGAGCGTAATACGCATAACAGTCGGGTCACCAGATTTTGTGAGTGAATACCCCCTGGCGTACAAGTGTTGAGCAGTTGCACTCTTGGTTTACGGGTACAGGGCCGAAGTGTCGGCCAGTGTCGGCCGAGGATGAGGTAATTGCAGCCAGGAAGGTCTGCGGAGTGCTGCCGGCGACCACCTGGCTGCTGCCGTGACCGGGTCGGCAATGGGAGTGTCGACCAGGGTCGACAGCCCCGCCCCGCCCCGCCCCGCCCCGCCCCGCCCCGCCCCGCCCCGTGCGAATGAGTAGCGGGTATTGCTGGATGCGATGTGCGCCATTAGTGCAAAAAGGCGCACAGGGGCCGGCAGCTGCGACCCGCGCGGGGGGGGGAGGGGGGGGGCAGCCGGCGCACGGCGCACTCTGTGAGGAGGGCGGGGGGAACTGTAAGGTGATCCGATTATGGCCCTTAAGGCACAGCAGCGGTAAGCAAAGGTTAACGAGGAAGGGGTTGCGCGAATGTCTTGCATATTAAGTCGAGTCCCTGGCGCGCCCCGGGCCGGCCTGCACGGCTCTCTTTTGTTCTTTGTAAGCAGAAGCGTGAGGCGGCCCTGGGCCCCGCCGCGCCCCGCCCCTCCCCGCCCCGCCCCGCCCCGCCCCGCCCCGGCCGTTGCGCAAGGTGATACAATGAGCGCCTCAGCCCGCCCTCCTCGGTGCGTCGCTCGTTTCGCCTGCCTCGCTTTGTCCGCCCCGCCCCGCCCCGCCCCGCCCCGCCCCGCCCCGCCCCCGGTGCGCCCTTCCTGACAGTTTCCCGTCTGTCTCGCGCGCCAACTTCATTTCTACTATCGCACTCATTCAACTAACTCTCTTTTCTGCCAACAAAACAAGCAGGCGCTCGCACCTTTGCGTTGCATTTTTAATGGCGGGAACTGCGATCTCCAGCGTATTAAAGGACATTCAATCGAAGATGCTGAATTTGATCCCATAGCGAAAACGCGCCCGTGCGAGCGAAAAGTTTCAACAAGTGGTCACGCCTTAGCCCAACACCAACTCGGCCGGCCGAGCGCGGCCGGCTCGGCCCGGCCCGCCCGACAAACTCAGCACAATCAAACAACCTTGTTAGCTCTCGCGGCCGATCCGATCCGAAGCAATGGCCCGGTGGTCAGAGAGCGGGGCGGGTGGGACCGGGCTGCGGGGTAGGTAGAGGGTGTCGCTGTGTCGCTACTGCTGCTGCCTGGAGCGGGAGAGGGAGGGAGGGAGGACTCAAGTGGAGTTGACGAAAATTGCAACGCCCCGCCGTTTGCGGACTTGCCCAGGTCAGCTGGGAGCTTGGTGCTGCTACTGCTGCTGCTGCTGTTGGCTGCCAAGGTCCAGAAATCGCTGGATTAAGATTCGCCTACAGAGAGCCTGCTTGGCGGTGGGTTGCGGAGGGTGGGGGGGGGGGGGGGGTCACATGTGACTCGGGGAGCGCTCTCGTGCACGCTTGGCCTGCCGCTTCTCCTTATCTGGACTACGAGTAGAGGAGCAGTGGGGCGGACTGGAGCAGCGGGTAGTTGTAGTGTGCGAGGGTTTCGAACACTTCCGGATAAGACCGGATAAGCCCCAGCTCTCGACTGCTTCCGTTCCTCGGCACAGTAATGATGTCACCGTGTCGTTGCCAACCGCTGCTCAGGCTCGTTTCCGGTGTGCCCTGCGGCGGATATGGGGGCGCGTGCTTTTAGCGCGCTGTAAGAAAACGGTCAAAAAAAATCGAGGAAAAAGGAGGCCGAGCCACTTCCTCTTCGCTCCTCTTTTTTTTTTCTGGCTCGAAACGCGCAGTGCGGTCCGTCTCCCCGTGGAGCGATTGGGAGCCGCCCTGCCCCGCCCCGCCCCGCCCCGCCCCGCCATCCGTCCTCCACTGCAACATACGGACACGACTAAAAACCTTCTCACCCCCTTCCCCCCTCTCTGTGCTCGGAAATAAAGCGACTCCCTCCATACTTGCTATCTTCAAAAGCTGTCTACAGGATTCTGGCATTTTCTAACAAAAATAGTGAACGAATTGAGAAGTATATTAGTTTCTCCAATTTCTCCTTTGATTTTTTTTAAACGCAGAAGCATGTTGTGTGCGCCTGCTTACGCAGTAGCATGTGTTTCTATTGTCCAGTAGAAATACAAAACAATGGCAGTCTTTAAAATTTATGTAGAAATGACATGTCTATGCCGGAGCATGAAGAAACAATTCCACATTGGTGTGGTATCTGCTGCATCCATCCATATCCCACTCGTTCAGAAAGCTATGGATTCGTTACTGTTCTGGAACGCTGTATGGCAGCCTGTCTAATTGTCCCCGCCTCACCCCTCTGCTCTGGTTTGGTAGCTTACCAGCCCGCTGGGCCGGCCGGCAACGCATTCTATCAGTTCTAGTGCGCCAGCCCTGCTAGCCCAGCCCGCAGCCGCACAATCCGCGGCCTGCTGGAGCTGTGCGACACATGGATTCAGTTCTGTCTATGACGTTGTACCCAGGATTTCATGAGGTCACACTATCGATATCGAGTCGGCAAGGGGTCGATACATTTTGACGATAGACCCGATGCCGATACCAAATTATTTAGTGCGCTATCTTGTTAGACAAGTACAACTGTGAGCTTTTATGAAAATTTCACACGCCTGCACTGCAAAACTAACAGTCAGCTTGCACAGTAAAAATTTTTGTCGTCGATTAAAAGCAAAAGTGTTGTTAACTTTTTAAACAACATATGCACTGAAAATGGGGGAGTCGCCTTTGTCGATCTTGGGAGAGCGACTTTTCTGTACCAAATTTTCATGCTCCTGGGAGAGTGACATGCGGGATGAATATCGCTCTATTAGAGTCACGTTGATGACTCTTTTTGAGTCAAATCATCAAACGTCACTCTTCTGGAGCGATTTAAAAATTCCAGAAAAGACCCGATTTGAGTCGTTTTAGCGCAAGTTACTTTTACTGAGGGATTAAAAATAAAAATGCTCCGCTCATTACGGGCGAGAAATGTGACTAGTGCGTGGCGATGCTACAGCCGGTGCCTGCTGCTCTGCCCCCAGGTCGGCCCGAGCCCACCGTGTCGTGGTTCGCCAACGGCCGGCTGCTGGACGGCACGGTGGACGCGAGCACGCCCAAGGTGATCGTCAACCGTCTGGACGTGTCCCGGGTGACGAGGCAGCACCTCAACACGACGTACCGCTGCCAGGCGTCCAACACGCGCCTCATCGACCCCAAGCACCACGACGTGCGCCTGGACCTCAGACGTAAGCGGAAACGTTTATTATTATTATTATTATTATTATTATTATTATTATTATTATTATTATTATTATTATTATTATTATTATTATTATTATTATTATTTCACTGGAATCAAATATGTTTTACTGACACACATTTTCGTGTGTTGAACGCAGTGTTACACTCTAAATGCGAAAGAACATTTTTGTTCCTCAGATAGAAGCGTTTTTGCGCGCATCCAGAATGGACACAAATTTGTTCCTTAAATAAGACAAATCGTGTTCAACGTGGCACAATATGTCTAGTTTTAGCAACAAATTTGCATCCACTCTGGATGCGCCCAAAAACGTTTCTATTAGAGGAACAATATTGTTCCCTCGCATTTAGAGGGTAGGCACTCTGAGATTCTAAGTTATTTAAAAGTCCATATAGTTCAATGGGGACAAAAGTGTTTAACACTTTCGTTGGACACATTCTGATGGCCAACGCTTCTGTCCAACACTTGATTCCTCATTATAAAATACATGCGCTTTTTACCCGAGCAACTAAAAAAGTGTTCAACCCTGCTGCGTTCAACACTACTTGAAAGTGTACATCACATGAACACTTTTGATTTCAGTGTGTATGGTGATTATTAGCAGGAAACACTTTTGCAGTTTGTTGCACAAATGTTTCTCCCCTTGCAGTCCGACCGGTGTCGGTGCGGCTGTCGCCGCGGCCGCTGCAGCTGCCCGCGGACGAGGACGTGCGCTTCGACTGCCTGACGGTGGGCAGCCGGCCGCAGGCCGTCGTCACCTGGTGGAAGACTCGCCGCGGCGGCCTCGAGGAGCACCACTTCGGCGCGCCCCACGTGAGTACCTTGAGAGAACAACATCACTGTGAACATTGTCGCTCTCAGGAGAGCGATATTGTGGTGACCCAAATTTAATCGCTCCTATAGAAGAGTGATTATTATCAATGTAACTCCTTTTGAGTCGTTTCATTGGTATGAACGGTTAGCGAGTCGAGTCAAAACGAGCGATATCAAACCATCTCGCTCTATCTGAGTGACTTCCGTGCCAATGCACATCACCCTAAAGGAGCGATATTGAATTTTACTCACTCCTTTTGGGGGACGTACGTCGCTCAATTTCAGTCTAAAACATATCTCTCAGATTTACAGTATCACATTTTCAAACTACATTTATATACACTGGAAATCCAAGTCTACGAATGTCGTACACTTGGAAGTGAGCGAATATCGTTCGGACACTTTGAAGTGTGTGAATGGATATTCGCTCACTTGGAAGTGTACGAATGGCTATTGGTACACCTGAGATAAGCTAGGTGAGATACCTGTTTCGCACTCTTGGAAGTGTACGAATATCCATTCGCACACTTCCAAATGAGCGAATACCCATTCGTACCCTTCAAAGTGAGCGAGTATCCATTCACACACTTATCCAAGTGTGCGAACGATATTCGCTCACTTCCAAATGTACGACATTCATACACTTAGATTTCCAGTGTAATGTCAACTTGGCTGAATTTACACTCTTAACTTTACAAAGAAAATTACTTGTATTACAAAGAATTCTGTGAATTGCGGTTCCATTCTACGAATAATTTCTTTGTACTTAGAAAGTTTAGAGTGTGGTGCACTGAACTAAACGGTTTTCCGGGTGCGGCTTGTGCGTGTCCCCTGCGAACGGATTATAATAAGCACGCTAGTTCACTGGGATCCCTGTAGGGTGCTGGGTGGCGGGGCGGGGCGGGGCGTGGTGGGCGTGCTAGAGCGGGAGCTGCAGTGTCAGCAAACGCACTCGAGGAAGTTGCGCTCTCGGAACCACCCACAAACTTGGTGCCCTCCCAATCCCGACTGCTCCGCCCGGCTCCGCCCCGCTGCCCGCAAAAGCCCTTCCCAACACACTTGCTGGCCGGAGCCGGACTGCCCAGCCCAGCAGGCAGGCAGGCAGGCAGGCAGGCAGGCAGGCAGGCAGCCAGGCAGGCAGGCAGGCAGTCAGCCTTCTCCCCGCCCCGCCCCGCCCAGGCTGCCCCCAGGGTGTCGTTTTCTTTGAAGTTGAACTGGAAAATGTATCAGGAGCAGGAAGGCCCTGCCCCCCTGCCCCGGCCCCGCCCGGCCCCGGGTCATGACTCCAAGGCGCGGCGCGCTGCAGCCAACAAGGGAGGGGAGAAGTTAGGCGGGATTGAATCGCTGCGTACGGCGTGGAGTGATGGGGGAGGGGGGGGGGAGGCGCGGCCTTCACGCTCGCTTCTAAGACCTTTCGAGCCGTCGGCAATAATTGGTGGCTCTGCAAATAGGTTCAATTTACACAAATTCCCCACCCCAGCCGAGGAGGGCGGTGGCGCGCGCCTCGCAGCCTGGCAGCAGCGCCAGCCCGGGGAACCAACTCTCGGCATATTTGCTCATTTAATAGTAATTTTCCGTTTGGTAGCTTCTCCCAGCCGCCCCGCCCGGCCCCGCCTCCTCAGAGGCGCACGGGCATGTAGAGCAAGGGCAGTCCCGGCCCGGCTCGGCGCTTTGATAAGGTGAGGTTAATTGTGTCTCCTTGTTTGCCTTCCCTGATCAGGACAATCTGCCCCGGTCCAACCCTCTCTGCCCTGCCACGCCCCGCCACGCTCCGCCCCGCTACGCCACGCCCCGCCACGCCCCGCCACGCCCCGCCACGCCCCGCCCCGCCACGCTCCGCCCCGCCCCGCGCGGTCGCGACGGCCAAGTGACCCACCACCCTGGGGAGGGGAGGGGGTGGAGGAGTTTGAGTTGACTAGCAGCGCGCCGGTGCCTCCGCCTTTGGTCCTCTCGTGCCAAACGCTGCTTCCCCGGACAGGGAAAGAGTTCTGCCGGACCTGACCTGCTACAGCAAGGTGCCGCTCTGCCTCGTAAATCAAGGGCGAGACTGCTACACGTTTACCTGGGGTAGAGCTCTCCTCCTGCCCGCCCGGGAGATATCTCGCTCTCCAAGAGAGAAAAATAGAGAAGTCCCTTCTGTGGGTGAAATTTAATAGCGATGTTTTAAGACTCCTACTCTGTTTGAGTGATAAAAGGGGAATTTTCCCCCTTTTGAGAGGAGATTCAGTATTAATATCACCTAATTCTAATGATATTTAAGAATCCCGGCTATATAGGTTGATGTCCACCATCTAATTTACCTAAAAAGAGCAAGAGGAAAAATGCTCTTACGTTTACCGTGCTCGCTTTGATTGTAAAAGGGGCCGGACAAAATGTAAAGCACAATGCTCTACATTGGCTGCTGTAGTTAAACCCCTTTGCACCGTAGGGGCAAACACCTGTGAGTGCAAGCGAGATGAATTAAACACCGGGGGGAGGGGGGGCACTTTGTTTTGCCGAACCGTTCGTTACGCCCTGTGTTTTGCGCAGTCTAATGTCTGTTGGTCTGTGGCGGCTTAGCCGTACGTGGGAAAAGTAACACAGTCACGAGAAGGCGTGTCGCCTGGGCTCAGGGCGAAGCAAAACTTGCACGATTTGAACTTACGCCGCAAGATCTGCGCTGGTCGGGAGGAGACAGGGTGTGGGGGTGCTGTCGCGGGACAAGGGATGAACACAGATAAAGCCAGCTCGAAGGGCCTGCGGAAGCAGGGCAACCTGAACACGTCAGCACCAACGGCAAACTTTTACTAGTGTTGTTCTCGTGATTCTACGCAAAGACCATGCCGTGATTCATTCTTTACTGCCCATTTTTTTCTGTTTTTCTTTTTCGCCTTAGTCTTTAGTTGACAGGGTTACCCTCTACAAGTCAAAGCTGCTGGATGTTTTGCTGGGATTTGTAAACCATCTGCAGAAACGCTCTCAAAATCCTAGTAAGACTTCGTTTCGTATTATAGACGACCATTCACGAAGCTCTTCGTACTATGAATCTTTTGTCCGTGATATGAAGACGTTGTGTGCTATCGTAACACGAATTGTCTTAAGACAGTTCGTTCGTATCATGAGGACCTTTGTAATAAATATGAACGCAACTTATTCGCTGAGAACCACAAAAGAAAAAGCGGCGCCCCGCCTCAACTCTCTACTAACACAGGACACCACTATGCAGGACACCCACCCCGTTCAAACTCCGTTCAGACAAAAAGCCCCGTACAAGCCCTCGTCCTCTCCCCCGGCTTGGCTCCTGGCTACGCCCCTGGCTACGCTCCTGGCTGCTCCCCTGGCTACGCTCCTGGCTGCTCCCCTGGCTACGCTCCTGGGCGCTCCCCTGGCTACGCCCTTGGCTACGCTACGCCCCCGGCTGCGCCACCGAGTACGCCGCTGGCTACGCCCCTTACCTCCCCCTATAGGCCTAGGCGCGGACGGCCTGGCGGCGTGCGAGGCAGCAGGCGAGACCAGTTCGCTCAAGATTGGCATCACGTAGGGCGTTGTTGTAAACTCGGGCCTCATTTGGGAAGGAGGGCACGGGGCCTGGGGGAGGAGGGGAGAGCAAGGCCACAACAGCAAGAGGCCGACGCGCTGCCGGCCGGCGGGGGGAAGGGGAGGAGGGCAGTGGTCCCCACGGGGCGGCAAGGGCGCAGAGCGATTGGCGTCTGACCACCATCAGTCGACCGCGCGGGCACCGCCGTGTCACATTAAGAGCCAATACACGCACGGAACGTTTTTCGCGTGTTTTTTTTCTTTTTTTTCTTTTTCTTCGTATTAAATGTGTATAAATATATATGTATATTCTATGTTTAGTTTGGTGTATTAAAAAGGACTTCCGCGGACTACCGACGGAACGGAAACGTTGGGAGAGCCCTTATAATTAGGAAGAATTCTCATCTGATGGGATAAGCAGTCTCGCAACGAATTCAAACTATGGTCTCATTCATTTTGAGACGTCCGGGCGGACGGCCGCGGTACTGCGGTCCCTGCAGGGGGGGAAATACAGCGGAGTGTTGAGGGTCTTCAGGGACTGCAGGGACCGCAGTACCGCGGTCAACAAAATGAAGTTTTGACCATTTCCCCCAAGATTTGGGTATTTTTCGACATTTTTCACAGTTCGGAGCCGATATCTCGGGAGGAAATGGTCGTAGGTCAAATCTGTGGCCATATTCTTGTTCCTTGACTAATTTTACCCGCGGACACCAATTTTCAGCCACATATTACCTAAAACCTCGAAATAGTCGAAAAAGTTCCAAACTTTGTCCAAAAAGGGCAAAATTTAGAAAATATTTTTTTTTCTCAGCCAATAAATTTTTTTCACGCCTAATATTTTAGCGCCGTCCGCAGTGCACGGTAGAGGGAGGTAAATGTATTATTGCAAAACATCTCGCAATGACGCGCATGGTGTTTGCGAATGGTGTGCAAAAGAGGCAATAAAGACCCGAAACCCTCCCTCCTCGACCTGAAAACCTCTCTCCCATAACGCTTCTGGGTGGGTCCCCAAACCTCCCTCCCTTTTCAATGAGACGGTGTGCAAAACTATGTGATTGGCGCCACTGACCTCGTCACACGACGTCAAACAATATTATTTTGGCGCTGCCCTGCGGCGGCTGTGACGGCTGGTGCGGTGTATTCACCCACTGCGTTCATATGCTGCTCCCCCCTGGCCGGGCCTGGCTGGCTGGGCCGCTCGCCGCGCACAGATATTAAGCCAACATATTTCCCCGGCGCCGCCGCAAGGCTGAAAAACGCATCGGCCGACCCGTCCGGGCGGCAGGCGGGCCGCAGAGCAGGGCGTGGTGCTGCGGCAATATTGTAGGCAGGTGAGCACACACGTGTGTGACCAGGCGGCCGGACACAACGGCGCAAACTTTATCTAATTTACTGCAGGGGGTTTGGGTTTACTCTGCAAAAGGCAACCAGCGCGTCTAGTACATGTGTGTGCGTGTATGTATAGACATCCATACCCGCGAGGAGACCTGTACCGTGCTCTTCTCCGTGTCCTGCAGGTCGAGACCCGGGAGAACGACACGGCGGCGTGGTCGCGCCTCACCTTCCGCCCCAAGGCCGCCGACGACGGAGCTACGATCCGCTGCCACGCCGACAACCCGCACCTGGACGGCTCGGGCATCGAGGACAGCTTCACGCTCAACGTCGTGCGTAAGTACATGCGGGCCAGGGGCGGGGCCAGGGGCGGGGCCAGGGGCGGGGGCAGGGGCTGCCTGCGGGGGCGCGTGATAGATCACCTTTCAAAAGGGGAAATGAGAGTGTGTGTGGCCCGGACAGGATAGCCCGGTGCCCGGGGGAGGGGGGCTGTAGTGTCCCTCCTGCCGCCCGGCCCATCGCCCATACGCCTCATCGCCCACTGCCCACCGCTCCGGGCTGTGGGCTGCATGCTCAGGGCGGCCACAGCCGTTTAATTCTGGAAGGTGACAAGCCAACCCCCTCCACCTACCAACACACAGGAGGCCCCACGGCGGCCTTACCGGCGGCGGCGGCCCCCTGCTGACAAGAGAAAAAATCACACCAGGCTCAATGGCCAGCGGGGCACCAGCGGGGCGGGGCACCCGCAGCACATGCCTGTAGGCGTGCTGTAGCCGGCTGTAGCCCCGGCCCCCGTGACGCTGCTGCTGCTGCAGGCCCCTGCTCCCCGCTACCTCTCTCCTTTTCGTCCCCATTCCCCCTCCACCCGCCTCTCTTTCGCTGCTCTTGCGCACCGGCTTCGCGTTGTGGAAATGATATCCGCGTGAATCTCTAGCGCAAATCCTGTACAGTAAGGCTAGCCGGTCACCTCCCCCTCGTTTCCTCATCGGCGTGACAACCATTGTCGCCCCCCCCCCCCCCCCGGCTAGGCTGACCATCGCCCCCCCTCCCCCTCCTTCGCTCGCCGTAGTCCGATTGGTCTCATGACGTCGCCCTACGACTCCCCATACCCCCTGGTGTCATGTAACCCCCCCCCGCTGTATGTCGCAGCGCTCTGTTCTGATGCAGGGGCCTAACCTCGCTGCCCGGCTAGAGCAGCGCACCTCTTAACCTTGTAGACCACTCCTCCCCTCCCCCCAAGCAGCTCACTCGGGGAAGCGTGTCTGACGATCATGTCTGCCCAGCCGGAAGTCTCGACACGGATCCATACGTTTAGCGTCGCCGACCGCCAACTTTGCCCCCCGCCAGCCCGCGCCCCGGCCCAACTTTCTTCTCCGGCCAGCCTGCCAGCACGTGGCCTGGCCCCTGGCCCTCGCACAACAAGTGGCGGAAAAACTTTGATTGAACCGTCTCTGCCCCCGTGGCCCCTCCCCCCCCCCCCTGCCCCTCCCCTCTCCTCACCGCACACTTGTCCCTGCTGCCTCTCTGCCGCTGCTACGCCTGCTCGTTCTGTTTGTTGGACTTTAAGAATATATAAATGCCCCTTTCCGTATTCTTTTTTTATCAGTTGATCCAGTTAACAAGAGCAAGCTAGATATAACATATTTTCATCAGCTGCGGCTTGTATTCTCAGGCCGCGAGGCGCGACTGTACCCGCCCGCGCGCACCTCGCTGGGCCCACGCCCGTCCGGGCCCTGTTGATGCCTAGCCTTGACGCTCTGCCAGGATGCAGCTTAAACCGAGGGGTAGAGATGTGCGAAAGGTTCGAAATCGAATCGAATCAGACCTGATTCGATTCGCTCACGGGAAATTTGCCGAAAATCCGAACTATTCGAAAATTTCGAATCGAAGGTCATTCGTTTTCGAATCGTCCGTCCCATGAGCATGATTTTTTTGTGATCTTTAATTTTTAAATCTCAGATACTCTGTTAATTTAGTTTATCAAGAATGATGATCAGACCAAAAAGACTGTAATGTTTAAGGTTTTATTTTGTTTGACTGGAGTATTATCATAACCGATTTCTAATCATTACTTGTGATCGTAAAGTAAAAATAAAGAAATATGTATTTGTTCCACTTAAATTTTTGTTGCATTCGTTTTTAAACCACATACTTTCCATTTTCTGTGATTTTCTGATAACATAAGAATTTTTGTCTATTTTTAGCGAGATTCGAATTCGATTCGAAAAAAGTGGATTAAAAATTCGATTCGATTCGATTCAAGGATTTTTTTTCGGTGATTCGATTCGATTCGAGGGGAAAATACCTGATTCGCACATCTCTACCTCGAGCTTGACTCCAGGATAAAACTGCTCTCGATCGGCGTTCAAAAGTGACTTTAGCTTCAGGGATGACGTTTTTACAAAGGATACATTTTTTAAAAAAGCAAAACACACAACAAAATATAGGTTTCCGTAACAAACTTTTGTCAGTATGAATTCATACGTCTTCCTGAAGGAAAATTACAACACTGTATTAGTCCTACATTTTTTTGTCACCTTTCTGCGCGATCAGTCCTTACCTCATTTTTTTTAGCTGATGATACGAATCTATCAGCCTGCTTGTAATGTCATGCAGCGAGCAGCCTTTAGAGAGCAGCGGGCAGAGCGAGCAGCTAGTGTGGCATAATTACACAGGGGGGAAAATGTCGCGCGGCGCACGCTGCCGCGTGCTGTGCGCCCCGACTACTCTACGCCACCTCTCGGGCCGCCGAGCGGGCCGGTGCCCCCTCCTGCCCCGCGCCTCCCCCTTCCCAGCCCAGTCCGACAGCGCTCTGCTTCCCTGCGGCCGGCGACGCGTATAGGGACATCTACGATACGTATCATCTGCTTTCAAGTTGTTTATTTGTTTTTGTTTTTTCACTGCTGTGGGGCCTGGCTGTACGCAACCTTGCAATTAGTCCGCTCAATTTCGACTCACGCGACTGTCATGTGCTACTTGCCCTTGCCAATAACTCTACTGGTATTTTGGACCCCATTTGACTGGATTTCCTCTTTTTAAAAGGCTGACTAATCTTAAAAGTCCTATCTAAACTGTCAGAAAAAAAAAGACAGTGTTTGGTTCGGTAAAAAATGGTCAACAATTTGCCTGCAGATTGTACCTGATCGAGTACGGTCTTTGAAGTACGGTTCACGGCTATTTTTAGCATGGTGTCTTATACAGGGTGAGCGACTTTGTATCTGCCAGACTTCGGGAGCGGATAGGGGACATTTAGACGAGTATTTTGATATAAGACACTTGGGGTCGGAAATCAAAATTACGCCCGCTAGAGGGAAATTAAATTTCGGAACCGAGCGCCGGCAGGTAGGCAACCCACCCGGCTGGCAGCCTAGGAGCGGCGTGGTGTGGCGTAGCTCAGCTTCCCCACGAGACTGCTGTCCTCCCTGGCGTTGCCACGGGCCTCCACCGCGAGGCCGCGGGCCTCCACGGCGGGGCAGAACTCACGGGCCAGACCCACAGTCTCGTCGGAGAGGCTGCCGTGCCTCACCGCCCGGACAGCCTGGCTCGCCCCGCAGCGTTCGGCACGCCACGCCATGTCACCCACCCCGCTGAGCTACGCCACGCCACGCCGCTCCTAGGCTGCCAGCCGGGTGGGTTGCCTACCTGCCGGCGCTCGGTTCCGAAATTTAATCCCCTCTAGCGGGCGTAATTTTGGTTTCCGACCCCAAGTGTCTTATATCAAAATACTCGTCTAAATGTCCCCTATCCGCTCCCGAAGTCTGGCAGATACAAAGTCGCTCACCCTGTATGGGGGCCACAATGAATGAGGTACGATGATGCTGTACCATGCCCACCACAGTTTTCCGTATTCACAGTCTTGTACTTTGGTACAGGATTGTTAACAGGGTACGTAAGAAGTGATACTCTCTTGTTTATCATTTTTTTTTATTTATCAATTTATTTATTTTTATTATCTTTACTGAAAAACTGATAAAAATCTATCAAGCTGCTGCTTGAAGTCGCATTTCTGTTGAACATAAGTAGAGGTCTGAGGTCTGCCGCCCCCGCCGCTCTGCGCCCTCCATCTCTATCACTATCCGTCTGTGCGCGCCTCTCAGCCACTCACTCACCGGCCCGGAGCAGTTTTCACTCCCAGGAACACCGTGTCCCCCCCTAGCGCGCGTTCGGCCCCCGCGGAAACGAAATAGGTCTGCCAGATGTGAGAATTTATGGATGGCCCCGTAAACTATGGTGGCTCTGTGTGGCCGGGTCCGGAGTGGGCCCGGAGCGGCCCGGAGCGGACCCGGAGCGGCCCGGAGCCGAGCGGGGAGTAGATTTGTGGGTATGAGACCGGCTCTTCCCGGATCCGTGATGGTGGTCCCGCTCCCGCCGGCCCGCGCCACCTGCAGGTGCGTAGCGGCAGATGGAGAATAAGGGGGGGATGCACACGGAGCCGCGGTCTGGCTCCGGGGTCACGTGCGAGCTGTGTGAAGTGGGACACACTGAGAGACATGTCATCATCAACCAGGGTTGCCTACTCCGTGTGGGGACGGTAGAATGGCAATATGCAAACAGTCGAACGTCCCCACTTACTAACCGGTGAGTGATGATAGTTTTGCTCACTCTGTCTCGCATATTCGAGCGAATTCCCACCCCTACCATACACTTGTAGATTTCTCAGTGGATATGACTTTTAAATGTGCCAATACCGTAAAAAATATTAACTCTTAACTATTTACTTAATCGCATAGTTTTTCACTGATAGACTCGTGTTGCTGTAACACCGCATAGTCCTGTGTAATTTTTCAACGACTCTTGTCAGGCATGACGTAGGCCGTCCAACAACGGCACAACTTGTCCAGAAACAACCCAAGCTGTTCAGTCCTGGGTAGGACCTCGGCGGGCCGGGACCGTGGAGGACTGCGGAGCGGCGCTGCCCAATAAATAGGCAACCTCATTTAGGTGCTCGACTCGGCGGACGAGAAGAAAAGAAGAAGAGTTTGGGGAGGAAGAGGAGAAGCGGAAGGAATGTCGGGAGGAAATGAGACGTGCGGCAGCCGGAACGACAACATTCTAAATACCGGGCGGAAATGTGTTCGCTTTGTGAGGCTCGCGCCCCGGCCGCCCCGGCCCGACGAGCAGGCGCCAGCCAGCGGCTGCTGGACCCCCCGCCCCGCGCCCCGCCAGCCAAAAGTAAAACGCATTTCGTCTGAACGGGGTTCTCGGCCCGGCCCGGCCCGGCAGGACCAGTTGCAGCAGATGTCTTCCCTCCCGCTGCCGCGGCATGCCGGAGGCGAGGCGAGGACCGTCGTGACCTCGCCGTGTCTCCCTCTCTCCTCCCTGCAGCACCTCAGCTCAAACTTTTATCGCACTTGTTCCCCGGTGAGCTTACTGCTCCACTCGCGCGCCCCTCCCGGCCCCTCCGCTGCACGCCACGCCTCGCTCCTTAATGATGACACGCCACGTGACCCCCGAGGTGACCCCATGCCGCGTTACCCGTCGCGTTACCCGCCGCATTACCCGCCGCATCATCCGTCGCGTTACCCGCCACGTGCGTGACCCTGCTGTCCCTGCCAGCCGCCCCGCAGAGTCCGACTGAGCAGTAGTGCAGCATGTATATGACGCCTCCTCCTGCCCCCCTCCCCTCCCCTCGCCGAGCGCCGCTACTGCCTCCCCCCCCCCAATCTCTCCATTCCACTCAGCCCTCTCTCTCTCACACACACACACACACCTCACACACACACCTCACACACCTACACACACACACACAACACGCAGGACCCATTTCGCTAGTGCCATGCTGAGCGCCGTGTGGCTCAGGCAAAGAGAAGAAGGAAGCGAAAAGTCGGTCAACCCTCTCGTTGACCACCACACCAGCCTGGCAGGAGTTTGCTCAGCCATAAGCCTCCCAAGCAGCACAGGGGATTGTTGTGGTGCAATATGTGTATCATAGGGGCCAACTATGTTGTCGTTTTGATTCCACGCATTTAAAAAAGATATGGACAATAACAGAATGTTGGAAGGAGGGGGACGACTCCAGGGCGATCTATTCTCTTATTGTAGTAACTGCTGTCCCTTAAGGTCTGCCCTTGGCAAACAACAATAACCTGTGCGCTGGGCCCCAGCCTCTCCGCTTCAGATGTTGCTAAAATTTGATTGCAGAAGGTTGCTTCTCCAATCAGAGCCTACGACGTCCACATCCGTCGCGCTGGCAGTCGCGCACCGCCCGCCCCCGCCAACCCACCCACCCCGCCCCGCCCAACCCCGCCCCGCCCAACCCCGCCCCGCCCCGCCCCGCCCCGCCCCGCCCCGCCCCGCCCCGCCCCGCCCCGCCCCGCCCCGCCCCGCCCCGCCCCAGCCTCGCCCCGCCCCGCTCCGCCCTGCTCCATCGCAAGGGGCCTCGGCCATTCACGGCCACAGCCCCGCCGGCCTCTCAATAGGTGGCGATGCTATGAATAATTGAAGCCAATATGGATTAGGACCTCGGAGGGCTGGGCCCGGCTGGGCGGCCAGTGGCCGGCTCGTCCCTATCCCTCGCAGGTTGTGTTTGCAGCCGGACCGGGCCCGGCCCGGCGCAGCCCGGCGCCGAGTGGTTCGCTGCCGCTGGCCCCCGAATCAGAGAGAAAAGAGGGAAGGGTTGGGCGTACCGCCGGGCACCGCAGGGGGTATTAGCATGGAACAGCCTCACAGCAGACGGACGGCTCTTATTTCCATAGTCGGTCCGCAAAGCCACGCCTGATGGTGATTTGGGGTCGGCTGGGCCCGGGCCGGCGGCAGTAGCCAGACCAGGCGCCCCGGGACCACAGCTAACCGGGCTAACCTGAAGCACCGCAGCTCAAAGTTGATGTTATGAGAAGTCATCGCAAAGGACGTCCGTCATCGGTGGTCGATTCGAAGTTTCGTGTGCTCAAGCTGCTGCGCCTGATTGGTAGGAAACATCTTACCTGTATGCACTGCGGGGTTGGCGCGTAGGCATCGAGTTGTAGTGGATCTGTGAATGAAAACAACGGCAATCACGGCGGTAAGAAAAAAATACGGCCGTACTTCTGGACCAGCCGTGGCTGGGCGCTCCATGTGCCGCACTGACTTTTCCTTATAATTCTCTCTCTCACGTCCCTTGTGAAGGCCGCCTTGATGAAGATTATTGGGTTACATCCTCATCCTCAGTGCCATTCATACTGCTTAAACGGTCGTATTTCCGATGAAAATACTAATTGTTCACTCATTCATTCGTAAATGAGATGAATGCGAGTGGGAGAGGCGGAAAAAAACTTGATGCAGTGCATTTAGACAAGACTAGAAGGCTCCTCTTTGTATTTAATAAATGGGTGTGAAATAAATACACAGCGTCAGGTTTGGTTGAGATGCAGGCGGGAGAGAAGGGACAAGTGAGGGAAGCGGTGGAAGAGAGAGGGAAAGGGGGAGGAGAGGAAGAGAAGAAAGGAAAAATAAAGCCTTTGTCATCCATCTCCGACGTTCCTTTACTCCAGCGTGGAGTAGAATGCAGCGGAAAACTTTTCCTCCATGAATGCGGTATAAGAGGCGGTGCTGGTTACGATGTTGCGACAAATGACTCCCCCCTTCTCTTCTCTCTCCCCCAGCAAGGCCCACATGATGGATGAGGATATAATAGGCGTTTTCCTAACGAGCTATAGGTTCTGCGCGGAACGTGCTCTCTCTCTCTCTCTCTCTCTCTCTCTCTCTCTCTCTCTCTCTCTCTCTCTCTCTCTCTCTCTCTCTCTCTCTCTCTCTCTCCCTCCCTCCCTCCCTCCCTCCCCTCGCTCTCACTCTCTTTTCGCTCACAGCTTGCTTCCTCTAGCAGCCCCTTGTTCTTTTCCATCTGCCCTCTGCACCCCACCCCGCTCTTAGCTCAAGGGCGACTCCTGTTCCCTCGCTCGGCTCGGCTCGCCTCGGCTCTTCGTGACCGCCAAATTCAAACGAGGATGCAGCGTGATGCGGCCTTAAGCGTGCGTCAGCGCGTATTTTTCCAATTATGCCATCTCCTCCGCTCTTCCTCCGTTTCTTTCTGCTCCACCATTCCTTCCTTTCTTTCTTTCTTTCTTTCTTTCTTTCTCTCTCTCTCTCTCTCTCTCTCTCTCTCTCTCTCTCTCTCTCTCTCTCTCTCTTTCTCTGTCCACCTCACGATATCTCTCCCTATCGCTCTGTGTTGGTTTAACTCCGCGTAGAAGAATATAAAGAGGAAGAAAGCGAAAAACATCCGCATGCCCGGGCCGCCTGGGTAGTTAGATGGTGCCGCTGGTTTTCTTTTCGGATCGTTTTGCTCTCTGTCTCTCTCTCTCTCTCTCTCTCTCTTCCTCCCTCCCTCTAAAATTTCCCTCCCTGCTGCAGATCCGCCGGTCGTCGAGCTGCGCCTGGGCGACACGCTCAACCCGGGCAACATCAAGGAGGGTGACGACGTCTACTTCGAGTGCAGCATCCGGTCCAACCCGCCCAAGCACCGCATCGCCTGGTTCCATAATGTGAGTACAAGCTGCTGACACGTGTGTGTGTGTGTGTGTGTGAGGCGGTCAGTACGCTCGTCGCGCGACACACCATCAATAACCCGCCGAACAGCGGGCCGACGTGAGACCGCACTTGGCCTCCTGGCCGCCGCTCCCCTCCCCGCCCTGCGGTACCCTGTGGTCGCCACGCTGTGGCCCGTCGGCCACCGCCACCGCCACTCGCTTCCGTTTCCTGCTCGCCACGCCCCGCCACGCCCCGCCACGCCCCGCCACGCCCCGCCACGCCAAGCTCTACCACGCTTGGCGCCACGGGTCGAAGCAAGCAGCGTTAGGCAGACCGCTGGACGGTTCTGAATTCGCTGCCCTTAACCCTTGGACTGCGAACGTAATTTTTCTCTCCCTGGCGCTGTGCGTGTGCGTGCGTGCGTGCGTGCGTTTGTGTGTGTGTGTGTGTGTGGGAGGGGGGGGGGTTCAGTGCTGTCCGGTCTAGCACCCTGGCCGCCCCCCCTGCCCCTGGCAGCAGAGCGCTCACGCTGCCGCAATGATCGGTCAGCGAGACCGATCTGTCTGTCCAGCGGATTTTCATTTCATTCGGGATTTCCCGCCGGGCCGGACGCACGACTGGGGTTCGGGTTCCAATCGTTATTTCGACCTGATTAGCGTATTATGTGAATTGTCTGGCAACAGCAGACAGGAGCGGAGCGTGGTGGCCGGGCGCGCGCGCCGCAGCGCACCGGCCACCCGAGATACCATTTCCTCATGAAGTGATAGTGTTCTGCATAAATGCTATGAGAGAAAAAAAAGGTTTTAAAAGAAAAAAAAACATATCCTAGATCTAGCCAGAATTAGAGTGCTCCGCAACTCGGAAAACGAGCAGCAGAAACTAGTCATGGAAACAGATGATATTTTTTGAATCTTGACTGAAAGAGTGGGAAGTGTGTTCTCCTTAAACGAACGAGGTACATTTCAAATCCAAACGGGTCTTTATAGATCAAATACGATTAGATAAATCAATCAAAGTCGGTGAACGCTAGTTCTGTCATCCAAGATCTTCTAGAACGAGCAGCAGCGCGGCCAGGCCCCGGCGGCCCCGGCGGCCCCGGCGGGTCATCGCCGCGGTCAAGCATAATGAAGACACGAGGCAACCGAGAGAGGCGGCGGCGCCAGTGTCGCTGCAGTTCATTAGGGGGGGGGGGGGGGACCCCTGCCTATGGAATGTGCGGATGAGTTATTCCGCTTTGCAGGGGACCCAGAGGGGTGTGAGAGGAGAGGGAGAGGAGGGAGTTTAGTTGACGTCCACCGCGGCTGTGGCGGCTCCAATTAATTTCCAAACTTTATTGAGAATGTTTTGCTCGCAAAGCAAACATTTTTCACTCGGCCAATTTGTTTATGACGCGGATCTGTGCGTCGCGGTCCTCAAAAAGCATCCTGTTTTGTTTCTTTTGTTGTTTTTTTTTAAGTTGGTTTGCGGTTATGCTCCCATTTAACAGTCTATGAAATAGTTGATCATTTAGATTCATTAAATGACTCATTAGGAGAGAGATTTATTCTGTTATCCTCTATTTCTCTACTCTCTCTCTCTCCCTCTCTCTCGTTCTCTTTCACTTTCTTTCTCCCTTTCTCCTCCTCTCTCAGTCCGACTCTCTCCCGGCCCGCGCCATGCGCCTCGTGTGTCCGTGGGGGATGATGGTGAAAAAACGGACTGCATGCTACATATAGGCCTTAAGGGACGTATCGCCCCTCCCCCACCCCCTCCTCCTCCTCGCCCCCGGGGCTGGACTGCTATTAGGATCGCCCTCTGTGAATCGAGAGGACCGATCAGGAAGAAACCGCACGCGCCTCCGCGTTGGGAAATGCCAACACTGTAAATCCAGGTGCGTGTACCGGGCGTTCCTTTGAATGTAACAGTGTTGCGGGTTTGCCTACACCATTCACCCGTAAGGTGCCACGGCCCCTGGAGCGCTGGCGAGTATACACCCGGTACACTGTGGAAAATTTCCTCGTAAATTTACAACATTTATCGTAATTTGGAAATGCAATCTATGTTGTAAATTTACGACAGTCCACTCGTACTCGTCGATGAATTCCAAGTCGATACAAAGTGATTGTAATTTTAAAATTTGAAATTTGAACTTTACGAATCACATCAAGCAAAATTTTCCCGTAAACCTGCGAGAATTTTTTACAGTGTACACTGCTAAAAATAATTAAAAGTTTCAAGTGGAATCTTTTCATGAAGAGTGCCATAATTTGCTTTTTGATATCGCAATTCATTGGCGAGCGAGATAAATATTAAATTGTAAAGTGTATATTCTAAATTTACTCAGATATCAATCACAGTGTATAAGTGAATGTTCTTGAACACACTTTTGGGCTAGTCAAATAACGTAAAAAATAGATATTTGAAAAATCCATTTTAATTAACGAATGCCATAGACGAACACCTCTTGCAAAGACATAGACATTCACGCACCTGAAGTGTGTGAATGATTAATAATTGCACACCTGCCATCATGTGAAGCTTTTGCGGCACTGCGGTTGCTCTCTCTACAGTGTCCTCTGAGGAAAACGAGGTTTTCACCTGATTTAGGAGGAAGGCCTGAAGGAGCGAGAGAAAGAGGCAGAGAGAGAGAGAGAGAGAGAGAGAGAGAGAGAGAGAGAGAGAGAGAGAGAGAGAGAGAGAGAGAGAGAGAGAGGAAAGCCCGGGAGAGCGAGCGCGCTGCTCGGTTTGTTATTGTCACCGATTCCCGTCCCCAGGGAGAGCCGCCCCCGCCCAGCAGCTGGATACTGTTCTCTCTCCCGCTCTCCTCTCCTAGCTCTCCCGGTTTGTCCACTGCCGCTGCGAGACTCGCGCCGCGCCTTAAGACTTCAGGCCTGCTCGAGCAGGCTCCCCGCAGCGAGCCTCCTGGGCCGAAGCCTCAAGGAGCAAATTATCTCTGGGCGAACCGCGCGGCCACCGAAGTGAGCGTTCTCTTCGAAGGGAGACCGAGAGAGTGCCGCCGGGCCCGGCCCGGCCCGGCCTCCCCCTCTCACCGGCGACACTGCGGCGGTGGCAGGTGCCAGCAGGCCGGGGCAAGGCACGGCCCCTGCTGGGCCTCGGCCTGAAAAAATAAGGTGCCTCTCATCTGGCTGAGTGGCGACTCTTTACCTCGCGACCCCTCGCCCTTAGCGCCCCCCCCCCCTCCCTCCCTCCACCACGCCGCATTCCTCCGATTTCCGTCCACCCAGCCCGTGTGCCGCTGCGCGCCCGCAGCCCGCTCATCGGTAGGCTGAGCTCCTGTTCAGAGAGGCAGGCATTTTATTTTTCTTCCCCAGGATTGGGAGCCACATCCCGTTTCACGTGCACACTAAATGGAAAGGGACAATTTTGTCCCAAGAAATGTTGCGTTTTTGTGCACACCAATCCCTTTTGACAAATTTGTTTAATAATAATTAAATTTGGGACGATTTGTAATATTTCGGATGCAAATTGTTTCAATTTAGTGGGACAATTTTGTCCCAAGAAAATATGATGTGTACAAAAACGCAACATTTTCTGGGACAAAATTGTCCTTTTTCATTTAGAGTGTAGCGCCTTACGGGACATTCCGGACACCGCCAATTTATTTAATTCGGATGGGTCTCCGCTCAGCGTCAGTGCAGCTCGCAGAGAATGTTTACTTTTGAAAATGTATCTACGGAAATTGTTTCGTCAGCACTACTGCTGTCGTGATTTACGGATTGGCACGTAATGGTTACGGGGTAGTCAGACCCACTGTTCCCTCTTCAACCGACCCAGCACAAGGGCGTCAAGCTAACGATTTTATTGACAAGTAAATCAAAAATTTAATGAAACTAATAAATCTCATGTATTACTAATTTAAATAACATCTTGGACATTGTTGGTGTGCGTACTCTCCCCAACCGTGCAGGTTTGCGGTGGAGTGCGTGGCGCTGTCGAGTGGAGCTGCCCTCCCACCCGGCACCGGCACCAGGGGACCCGGGCCCCCGGGCCCCCGCGGGCCCCCCGGCGGGTCCCATGGATGGACCGCACAGCCGCACAGGTGCCCCCGTCCCGAGCTCACGCGGGTGTCAGGCAGCCGCCACGCCCCTGCCCGCCACGCCCCTGCCCGCCACGCACCTGCCCACCACACCCCGCCCTACTTTGCCCCACCACGCCCCGTTCTACCTCGGCCCTCCGGGTTGACAAATTAACAAAGGTGCACAGGCAGCCGCACGAGGTAACGAACGACGCTCCCGGGATCAGGCAGCCAGTGGGGTGGCGGGGCGGGGCGGGGCGGGGCGGGGTGGAGTGGGATGGGGCGGGGCGCGGCGGCCGGGGGTTTCGTTACCCAACCTATCTCTCCACCCACCTCTCCGCGTCTCTGCTGTCAGAGTTGCTCACCCCTCTAATCTCGCCTTTAATTCGGCATTGAACACACCTGCGACCCATTTCTTTGTCCGAACCTTTTCCGCTCCTAAACTGTTTTTCTTTTCCCCTTGTAAAATGGAACTCTATGCATCACTATGAGCAAATGCATGGCAAATAGGCTAGTTATACGCCTGCGATTTTCTCACTTGTGTTCGCTTGGAAGACGCGCGCGCGCGCGTGTGTGTGGGTGCACTGTCAAAAATGTTGTTGTTACTTAGCAACACTAGTGTTGCTAAGTTTGATAGCAACACGTGCTGTTTTATAACAAAACGATTGTTTTGTAACAACCAATACTGTTGAGAAATGACTCTTGCGTTGTTATAAAACAACATTTGTTGCTCAGCAACAAATTAATGGTGACATTATAATAAAATTGTTGTATTAAAACAAATTGATTGTTTTTTGGCCAAAACAGTTTGTGTTGTTATTCGACAACTCTGTCATCATGGAAATTTTTGTTTTTCAACAACTATTTTTTACAGTATGGGTGGTTGCCTGTGTGGGTGGGTGGGTTGTGGATGTTACTCACTTGATGGTGTGGTTAGCAAAAGGTCACCTCATTTATGCACTTGAACAAAGTGAAAGTGTTCATCTTTGAAGGAGACAAGTGCGTGCAGATGAAAATTCTCTCTCCTACAAGTGTGTTAGCTTCGTCTACACACGCGGATCACAGCTCTGGTCGCGTGTGGCGTGCCGTGGGGGTCGCCTGGTCACGCCCGGCCCGCCGCCCTCGCTGCAAACAGTATCGGCCGGTCTTATTTACCCCATACCGCATGCGCACGCGCGCCCCGCGGACCGCTTTGTGGGCCCGCTCGCGCACTGTGAGCTGTCGCCGCGCCCGCCCCGCCCCGCCCCGCCCCGCCCCGCCTCGCCACTTCATAAATGATTCTCATATAACGAGACCGTGTGTGCGGCTCGCTGCATAATGCTTGGCCGGGCCGGGGTGGGGCGCTCGCACGACCCGAGGAGCGGTCGTGATCAAGACCGCGTCGATGACATCCGGACCGGCACCGCTCCGGCCGCTGGCTGGAGGTCGCTATGGGGCTTCCACACCCGGAATCTTGTGTACAAATGCTCTTGTGAAATCCCTATATGTTAGACCTGACAAATTGTCAAAAATTACCGCTAAGTAGCGTATCTGTTAAAATCTGGGGGTTTCAGCCTCCGGAAGTCCGAAGAATTCGTGTTTAATCGCACATTAAAAGATGTAATCCTGAGTACCTTGAAAAACGGGGTAGTAGGCCCCTCAGGCGAGAGATTGTCAACCCAATTTTATCACTCTGAGGAGCTCAAGGTAGCGACAACTCAATTGATTGTACTGGTGACAGACGCGCGAGAGGAAGGTAGGGGGGGGGGGGGCTGAAGCACACTTCATACGATTCGCGGTAAAAACTGTCCGGCCTGGGGTGGGGCGGGGCGGGGCGGGGCGGGGCGGGGTGAGGTGGGGTGGGATGCGGAGGAGTCGCATGCCCGCCGCGGCCTCGGCGATCAAAGAGAGCGTAATGTCGGACTTATTCCGCTGCGCATCTACGCTGGCGACCCTCCGCTCGGCTCCCCCACCTCTCGCCAGCCACAAGTAGAAGGACGGTGCAGGGACGATGAAGGCACACTGTGAAAAATATCATCGTAAATTTACGACATTTTTTGTAATTTTGATTTTTATTGTTTTATTGTTTATTGATTTTATTATGTTGTAAATTTACGACAGCCCATTCTTGCTCGTCGATCAATTCCAAGTCGATACAAAGTGCTTGTAAATTTACGATTTCAAATTGTAATTTTACGACTCACATCATGGAAAATTTTCCTGTAAACCTACGACTATTTTTCACAGTGCACCTCCCGTCCAAGCTTCCCTCTCTCGCTTTCTGGTGACTCGCTGTCAAAAAAAAAAATAAAAATAAAAAAAAAATAGTAATGTTAAGATCATGGGACAGACTATCTGTGAGAAAAGTCATACTACTTCATGTCGGTGCTCTTATAATCTGTGGGGAAATGTATCGAAGTGTCTTGGATCCGAGCGGATTGTCCTGATCTGGGTCCTGAACACCTTTGGCATACCGCCGGCCTGGTTGTCCAGTCCTGGAAACCTCTAGAGCTTATTATCCGTCAGCCTGACGTCCAACCCGAATGAACAGAGCAGTAATGATGCCACTGGCGACACGCCGTTTTCATCAAGGGGAGTGTGCTAGTCTGATTGCCGCCCCAAGGCATGCAACGCTGCCCCCCAGGGCCCGGGGCCGGACCGGCTGGGCTGGGCGGGCTGCTCTTCTCCCTCTCGCTCTCCCCCTCTCTCGCTCTCTCCCTCTCTCGCTCTCCCCCTCTCTCGCTCTCCCCCTCTCTCGCTCTCCCCCCCCTCTCTCTCTCCCTCTCTCGCTCTCGCTCTCCCTCTCTCGCTCTCCCCCTCTCGCTCTCCCTCTCTCGCTCTCCCTCTCTCTCTCTCTCTCTCTCTCTCTCTCTCTCTCTCTCTCTCTCTCTCTCTCTCTCCCTCTCTCTCCCTCTCTCTCTCCCTCTCCCTCTCCCTCTCCCTCTCCCTCTCCCTCTCCCTCTCCCTCTCCCTCTCCCTCCCTCACACACATTCACACACTCACAGTGCTATCGGTCCCTGCTTGTGAGTCTGTGGTGGAGAGGGGGAGGGGAGGGAGGAGTGACATGTTGCCTGCCCTTACCCCTGTGCGTGTGGTTGGAGACCTTGCCTTGCATCCCTCGCGAAACAGTGTGTTACTTCCGAGGACTACTAACGCATTCCGGTGTTCCTGTTAGAGTCGCGGAGCGAGCGAAAGCCGTATGAAATACGCACCAAACCCAAATGCACAATTTTATACAACCATAGTTATGCACAAAATTTAATGCATAACTATATGTACACATTGTGCATAATTCTGCACAAATTTGTGCATAAGGAACAGAGTTAAGCATAGGTATGTAGGAAAAATTTTGCATAATTATGGTTGTGTAAAATTTTGCAAGGCTAATGCACAACAAAGTGCATAAGACTTTAGTGTGTACTTATTTTAAGCGTGCTTTCCAGTTTTTTTTTTTTTCGTAACTGTGCCGACGCGAAATTCTCATGACCGCTCAAATTTGTAGTGCCAAATCATCACGACTTTTGTTTTCCGGGCGAAGTAGCTGCGATAAGAAATGCTCCGGATCGCTCGCACTGCACTGCAGTACGCTAGGTGCATTCTATCTCCTATGAGCTTTTACCATTGCGCAACGCAGGAGCGCCGCTCGTCCCTGCTGGAGTTGATACCCTGCGGCTGCAGGGGGGAGCAGGGACGCCGCTGGTGCGCTGACGGTATGCCTTGGAGGTGTGAAGGGCGACTGCTAGCCTGCCGATCGGAGCACGAGTAGCAAAGTGGAAATTGGGGGACGGGAACGGGTGGGGAGAGAGCGAGGGAGAGAAACCTTCGCAAGCGAGGGCCGACCGTGCACTGCAACGCTGTCTCTCTCTCTCCCCCCCCATCTCTCTCTCTCCTTCTCTCTCTCCTTCTCTCTCTCTCTCTCTCTCTCTCTCTCTCTCTCTCTCTCTCTCTCTCTCTCTCTCTCTCTCTCTCTCTCTCTCTCTCCTTTCTCACTAATCTGCGCTTTCGTTGTCGGCAATCGAAAGGGAAGCTCTAGAGGAGCTGGCGGCCGGGGCTAGGCCGGGGGGATGGGACGGTGCGAGGATAGCCTCGCATCCTGCGCCTCTCCTCGCTGCCTCTCTCTCTCTTTTCCATTCATCTGCATAGAATTGTGCAAGGAGGCAATACACTGAAGGAGAGGAGAGAGAGTTTAGTATATTTTTGATCAAAATGCATTGGAGCGGCGGCCTTATCGGATCCATTACATTCAATAGCCCCCGCTCGACGGCGCTTCTGAAAATAGCGCGGGCGTATCGTGGGGCGCCGTGGTGTGTGTGTGTGTGTGTGTGTGTGTGTGTGTGTGTGTGTGTGCGCGTGTGCCTGCGCGCGCGCGCGTGTGTGTGTGTGCAGGACGGCGCAGGTGTATAGTGGAAAATGCGTGGTTAGTCAGATAAGGCTAGGGTTATTAAAATTCTAATGACCGCCTTCCGCCTAGATGCCAATGCACGTGAGTGGTCGGCCCCGCCCCGCCCCGCTTCGTCCTGACCCGCCCCACTCCACCATGCCCTGCGCCCTCGTGTCCCTGAGTTGGGCACGGAATGAGGACGTCCAAAAAACAACGAGTAAATGAAGGCCGCTGGCTGGCATCCCCTCCGAGAGAGAATATTTTGTGTCGCCCTGTCAATTTTATACTCCTGCTGAGCAGCACTCTCACTTTATCGCGATCTCACAACTTTCTTCGTAAATTGTGATTTACTAATGATTTTGATAAAGTTCGGCCTATAGAAAATATATTAGAAGCCCTTTTGTGCCCGTTTCAGATACGCTATATCAAGTGTGAAAACAATTTTTAACATTCCTCAGAGAGTATTGACCTTTCATGCTTTTTGGCCGCATCTTAAGAAACGTGTTACGTTTCAATTGTCAATTAATTTTTTCTGAACTACAAAAAGCCGTTTCCGCGTCTCGCTGCGTAAGATACCCCGCGCCCATCTCGGCTCCAGTGGGTCGGGGCGCGGCCGGCCCGGCCGGGCGGTGCAGGTACGGAGATAAGCCCTGCAGAACACAGCTGCTGATACCATGATGGATGGAGGCTCAGCCGCAGCAGGGATTGCGAGCTTACGGAGCGGAGCGTGGTGGGGCGGGGCGGGGCCTGGGGGTGTGCAACTCACGCGTGTGCCTGCCTGCCTGCTCGTCACGACCATTGTACCCACACGAGACGCAAACCGTATTTCCTGGTACAATCATTGTTCCTAAATACGGACTTGCGCCCTAAAGAGCCGGACAGTTAACTGTTTTCTACCAATAAAGTCCCTAATTAGACAACGAGCATTTGGAGGGTTCGCTGGAAATGTTAGACTTTCTAGAATCTAGATTTGAAGAAATATTTACGAAATCTTGCATACTGTTCTCTCCAAAAAATGCCAAACTTGCGTTTTGAGGTGCCACGAAAACGGACAATTTTTGTACTGCTTTGCGAGAATATGGGTATCTCAACAACAGCGGGTGATCGCAAAACTTTTAGGTTGACATATGTGAAACTAGGACTCTTCACCTACAAGATGACACAAGAAAATTTTGTTTATGTCACTTGTGTCAAGTTTGAGAAGCGATTTCCGAAAGTCTCCTAAATACGGACGTAGGCTTTTACATGCAAAAGTTACTGCTGCCCGCATTTAAAGCACTTTAAAAACGATCTTTAAGCAGTTCTGGCGGCTAAACCATACCAGATATGAAAATTTCAACGGTTCGACGCTCCCTACGTACAAGCGGCTACCTTTCTAAGCGCTGTAGACACTAAGCTATCTTCTCAGGGCTGGTAGACAGATGGCTATCTTCCCGAGCGCGGTAGACACTAGGCTATCTGTATAGCCGCGGCTATACAGATAGCCTAGTGTCTACCGCGCTCGGGAAGATAGCCATCTGTCTACCAGCCAAGAGAAGATAGCTTAGTGTCTACAGCGCTTAGAAAGATAGCCGCTTGTTCGTAGGGAGCGTCGGGTTGGGTAAGGTCAAATTTTTCATGTAGTTTCTAGTCCCTTCCAATAAGTTTTCACCTTTCATAATTTTTGAAAGCTGTCCGTATTTAGGGAACTTTGGTTCCTAAATACGGAAACTCTTCTAGCAGGCCTTGATAAAAAATCGTTCAAAGTGGTGGTAGGTGTGTCTTGGTCCGAAGATTTTATAATCCCCATCGTTTTTCAATATTATCAAAACTACGAATTTCACAGGACATTTTCTCTAAAAATCGTCCGGATTAAGGAACAATGATTGTAGTGTGTTTTCTTCAAAAACGGAAAAAAGAAAAAAAAATCCTTGGAGCGGATTTTTGCCTCCCGAAAGGGGCCATATAAAACAATTGACATATGTTTCAACGCGATTCTAGAAGGCAACTCCGTTGCCTAAAAAACAAACAATACACGTGTTTTAGAAATTTATTTGCTGAAGTGGTAAGATGTTTTACTCGCGTTGCAGCCAAGGGTGCAGCGGGTCCTGGACCAGGCAGGACGAGGACGACGTGTTTGCTCGGTCACATGGCGGGTTGTCGCTGGAGAGCTGGGGGCCCTGGAGCCCGGAGCGCGCTGGGGGGGGGGGGGTTGGGGGGGGGCAGAGGCAGGCGCTGAGTGGTATCGAGTCGCTCCCGACCGGGGCGGCGAATCCTCGGGGGCTACACCGCGTCCTGCCCGCGCGCTCCCGCCCACTCGCCTGCCTGCCTGCCTGGCCCTGCGCGCTGGGGAACCGTAACTCTCACACTCAGCGTGTGTGTGTGTGTGTGTGTGTGTGTGCGCGCGCGCGCGCGCGCGCAGTGTACCGGCCCGGGCCTGCGTGAGGGTGTTTGCAGTGCCCATCCCCCTAGTTTGATGAATTGCTGATCATCCGACCGATGCTGATCCTGTCCATCAAAACCTTTCCTCCCTTGTGTGAATCGCAAACAAACCGTGGCCTTCCACAACGCCGGCCGGGCCTCGACGGGCGGGAGCCTGCGCTGCGTCTAGCTCAAGCACCTGCTCTGCAGGTACAGGTACTCTTCCATGCTCCCCACATATCCGCCGCCGGGCGCCACTGCACCATGCAGAAGCACCGGGCGTCCCAGAGAACTCAGCACACTACCGCGCGCGTCTACCTAGAGGGCTGCAGCACAGCGCCTTATACGGCTGGAGCGAGTTAGCAAACCCACGTGCTATTACGTGCTCCCGGATGCACTCGGTGCATATATACGGGTAATGTTTAAGTCACATTTCTCTCCCGTAATGGAGGGGCCAGTTTTCATCGCTCAGTAAAAGTGACTTTCACCCAAACGAGTCCAATCGAGTCTCTTCTGGTATATTTTGAAATCGCCCCAATAGAGTGACGTTTGATGATTTGACTCAAAAAGAGTCATCAAAGTGACTCTACTAGAGCGCTGTTAATCCATCTCGGTCTCCCAGAAGCATGACAATTTGGTACAGAAAATTGGCCCTCCCAGGAGCGTCAAAGGCGTCCCTACCATTTTCAGTGTAATTGGCAATTTTTATGGAAAATACGAGATGCGCATTTTTACACTATGCCAAATGCCCTACCTAGGTGCGGGCGGTTGCTCACCCCGGGGCCGCCAGGCGCTACGGTCAGTCACTGGCCCGGACACGGGGTCGCGGGGGCCCCCTCCGCGCTACAGTGTAACTACGTTTAACTACGTGTAACTACACAGGCCGGGGCTATGCCTGCCTGTCAGCGTCAGTGCGGCTAAGGCCGGAGGGACCTTGTAAACCTGAAATCTGTAATTTGGCCCTACAGCGCCATCATATAAACGTCCTTTCGCTCCGGGGCGGCGGTGGCGCCGGCCCTCACAGTGCCGAGGGACGGGACCCGGGGACCCTTCACCGCGGCACGGAGTACAGCGAACTCTGGAATAGTTAGTGTTTTGATCGCGCGGGTCGTAAGACACGTGAAGGTGCCGGGCCGGGCCGCGGGCGGGCCGCAGGCGACGCCGCATGCAGCCAAGTTGTCTCGTAAAATTCAACTAGGAAGGCCTGCTTTTGTAAAGTTTCTCCCGCTGCTTAGTGGACGCGCTCGCGCCGGCGTGCCGCAACAGTTTGGCCCACGTTTTGTTTTGCCGAGGGGGAGGGCGGGGCGGAGGGCTCCTCGCTGCTGCAGCGGCCTCGGGGCGCGGGGCGGCGGCCGCGGTATGACTGTCCCATCTTTTCACGCACTTTCTTCAGTGGCCAAAAAGTTTTCGCGTCCCGCGCGAAAGGCGCCGCCCCGCCCCGCCCCGCCCCGCCCCGCCCCGCCCCGCCCCGCCCCGCCCCGCCCCGCCCCGACCCGCGCGGTCGCGGCGTGTTGGTGACCCCGCGGCACGTCTGCCAGTCCCGCGACATTCTCGTACCCAGAGCCTCCGCCCCTCTCCTCCTCCTCTCAACTTTTGGTGCCTTTTGTTTTGGCGCCCTGCCGCTGCTAGGCGCCAGCCCGGGACCCAGGACGTGTCGTTTATACGTCTTTGTGCGAACCATACAGGAACCACGCATCCCGGCCCATTTTTTTTTCGGATAGGCAAACCCGCAAAACGATAAACTCTCTTTTTATAAATTTGCTGAAATTGGTAGTAGAGAAAAAGTAAAATATGCTTCATGTTCCTTTAACTTTTAGCAACTCATAGCAACTTTTAATTTTTCTCTTCTACCAATAATTGCAGATCTATAATAAAAAGAAAGCTGCTTGTTGCGGGTCTGCCCGTCCGAAAAAAAATGGGCTGGGGTGCGCATGCATGAGCCACCCTGTATTGGAGAGTCAGCCCCCGCCGCCCAGCCCCGCCCCGCTACCTCACTCTTGGCGCGCCGAGCCGCTCTCCGTTTGTTGTTGTTTAAGAGAATGGCCGGGATGGGCGCAGCGCGTGGCCCAGGCCAGGTAATTTTAAGTGGGGCGTAAGTCATGGGAGGGCGCGTAAAAAGTCACCGGCGAGAAGCAGAGACGTCAAAATAGTCTGCTGCCGGCGGTCCGGTGCGCAGTCTCGCCCCGCCCCGCCCCGCCCCGCCCCGCCCCGCCCCGCCCCGCCCCGCCGAGAGGCAGCAAGCTCAACAGTAATTTACGTCAGAGTGCACGGCAGCAGAGGGGTGAAAGGGGGGAGAAAGGTACGTCCCGGCCGGCCAGGCCGCCTAGCCCCACCGAGCCCCACCTCACCCCGCCCGACCCCGCCACACCCCACCCCACCTCACCCTGCCCCGCCCCGCCTCGCCCCGCCCAGCCTCGCCACATCTCGCCGCGCCACGAGCTGCGGGGAGCGGGAAAATGGGAAGGAATGAGAAAATCGTTTCAACGTTTCGCGCTTTCTCAACTTCTTGCAGGCGGCCCGCTAGCAGGAGCAGGCAGCCCTCAACCAAGTTAGTCATCTCTTGATTGTCGTCTGTCCTTCGCGCGGGAAATTAAGAATGCAAATGAAGCGCGCAAAGAGTTGGTGATTTTGATTCGCTCTGTTATTATGGCAATTCTTATTATTACTATTATCACCGTCGTGGAGATGAAGGGGCTAAGAGCTCTGGCGGCGGCTAAGGCCGTTTCGGATAACTGGCTGGCTGGGCAGGGCAGGTACCATCGCGACCAGATGTCCAACCAAGGTGGTATTTACTCTGAGTAAACATGTACAGAGTACTCCGTTTTACACTGTATTATGCGGCATAACACCAGGTATTTCAAAGAAAATTTTGGGATATTTTTCTGTGTTCCATTACGCTTAATACCGTGTAATACCCAGTCAGGTGTTGTACAGGGCATCATAAAAGTTAATACCCCCTCGTGTCCAACGCCCTCGGACATTCCTCTTTTCTTAATTTATTTTCGTCTTATTGCTGTGTGTTATAGAGGTGCTCATCCGAGTCATAACTGTTTGACCCTACTTTGTCAGTATTCCTGCTTTAAAAAAAAAATTAAACAAAATGGTGATGGAGGTAAATTCTAATCTCAAGACTTATTGAATTGTGGATTGCCACATGATTTTCTAGTTGAAGTTGAAGAAAAAACTTTAGAAGCCAGTAGAGAATATTCTAAATGCGATACCGGAATTTAAAGTTCAGCCTTGTTCTCTGCTCTCCCTGTACCTGCCGCACTCGAACTCCCACTCTCCGATGGAATCCGTGCTGTAAACGCGGCGGGCTTTGGCCGCGGGCTGAACTCTTATCGCGCTCTCTGTGAGAGTGGGGGTGGGCAGTGGAGGGCGCTCTCTCGGCCGTACTGTAGAACGCCCCGCCCGTAGGCAGGCGCCGGCAGGAGGTCCTGAATGAGGTGGCCCTTGACGGCGCACTGGCGCTCGCACTGGCGATGCGCGCGCGAGGAAATGGCGAGGCTTCTTCCTTCCCGTTGAGGACGCCAGCCCCCTCCCCGCCTCCTCCCACCGCTCTAGTTTTGCTCTACTTAGCTTCGAGTGTTATCCTTGCAACATTAAGACACCCATCCTGCTGGTTTGTTTATCCCCCCCCCCCCCAACTCCCCAACCCCCTTTTAAAATCCTAGCCGTGTATGCGTGCGCGCGCGAGTGTGTGTATGTGTGTGTGTGGGCGCGCGAGTGGGTGTATGTGTGTGTGTGTGTGTGCGCGCGCGTGAGTGAGTGAGTCTGTGTATGTGCGTGTGTGCGCGCGAGTGTGTGAGTGTGCGCGCGAGTGTGTGAGGGAGACTTCCCAAAGTCATTTGCACCGGCCCAGCGGCGGGCGCGAAGGAGGCGCCACTGCGCGCCATCACACCTACGGAAAAGTTTGGGTTCAAATTCCACTCACTGCTGCCGGCGCGGCAGGGCGGGCGGGGCAGCTGTCGGGAGGCTCGCTCAACTTTCTGCCGGCGCGGGGCTGGCCGGGGCTGGCTGGGGATGGCCAGGCCGGGGCTCTGCTCCTCCAGCTCCGCGCTGCGCCTTGTCACGGCACTGCTCCCTCCGTCCAGATGGAAAGACTCACTATCTGTCAACGTCGCAATGACGGCGGAGTGAGGGCGCAGTGACGGGGCAGTGACGCCCCGGGCCGCGCGCCCGGAATGAAGAGCTGCAGCTTGGAGGAAGGCTGTGTATGGAGTGCCGACTAGGCGGTGCACCTTGGACTTCTGTCGGCTCTAGAGCCCATAATATTCACCGTGCATGACTTTTTAAGTGTTCTCGTAACTCGGAAAGCATCAAGGAAGAACGGTTTTTCATTATTTTCTCAATTAAATAACTTCAAACGGCTCTAAAACGGCAGATTGAAGAGAGAGAGGGAGATAGTTTCTGAACTTCTTCCGGGTGTAGCTTTCAGCTGGGGAAACTACTAAGGTTCTGGTTTTTAAAAATGGATCAAGAAGGCGAAGAAGATAAAAGGTTTGAAATCGTTTCGTCTGAATTCAGTTGATTTCATGTGGTCGTCTAGGGATTTGGCGGTTTTCTCTCTATAGGACACGCCAGATACCTCTGCCCATTGCACCACCAAGTCAGTTCTCCAGTTACACAGCTAAGGCTGCAGCAGTGGCCCACAACTCCGCGCCCCCACGACCAGCATCCCGGGGCAAGCGCACGCGCTAACCTCGCCAGTCTCCCCGTCGACTTGGGCCTCCTGTACTTCTGGTCACCCTGTTACTCCCAAGGGAGGAACCTCTGAGATTTTTTTTTACACCTTGATACTCAGAAATACTCTGGAAAATTCAGAAAGATTCAGAGAAATTCAGGAAAATTCAGAAAAATTGACAAAAACTTAAGTAAATCTCAAGTAACATTTCCGCAAAATTCAATAAAAATTCACATAAATCACAAAAATTTCTGAAAGTTTACAAGAATTTACTAAGTTTGTACTCTAAAATTAAGAATCGTTTCCCCCTAGGTTACGCCTTATAGGATGAAGATAGCCTTCCCCCCTCCCCTGTCCCAGCCACTCATCTGGCTGCTGCTCCTGACTCAGCTGCTCCTTCTGCCCTTGCTGCTGCTACTGCCCCTGCTACTCCTGCTGCTGCTCCTTCTGCTGCTCCTGCTGCTGCTCCTGCTGCTACTCCTGCTGCTACTCCTGCTGGTACGGCTCCCACACATCGGCCTGCAGACTCCGTCATGGAGGCCCGCTCTCCCTCGGTGGGCGGGGGGTTTGGGTTAGGCCACAACAAACCTACCTTCTGCACCCTGCGAGACATTGCGCGGTCGGCGGCTAATACGCCTGCCGCCTCTGCCTCTACCCCTCCAGCCCACCTCCCCGCTGTATGTATACACGTGTCCACAGCACCGGTCCCACTACACGCCACGCCCCACCACGTCACAACCGCCCTCACCCACCGCGCCCCTTCGCACCCCACCCCACCCCACCACGCCCCCGCCGGGGCGCGGCTGGATTTCCGCGGAAGGCCGCAAATGGCAGTGGTCGTAACGGTCCGGGTCCGGCGCGGAGCTGCCGGCGCGAACCCCTCCGCCCCGGCCCGGCCCGGCCCGGCCCGCTCACCCACTCCCTTTAGACTGAGGGAGGCCCCACCACTCCAGATCATTCGCACGGCCCGACCAGCTCCAGGCGCTGTCTCCAGGGCTCTCGGCGTGCGGCTTGAGCTCCCTGCCTCTGGCGGCGGGCTGCACTTCAGCCCTCCTCCAGCCACTTGCGGGGATTATCACCTGCTGCAAGGGTTGATCCCCGTTCCATCCATCGGGAGCGCAGCTCTGCCCCGCCGCGCCCCACCCCGCCCGCGCGGCCCTGATCCAGCCCGCCTTCACCCCCTCGCGCCATCCGTTGCCCCCACGTCCGAATTCGGCCGTAAACAGCCTGGGCGTTAGCGCGTTAGGCGTTTAGAGGGGCGGGGGGGTGGAGGGGTGCTAAAAGCCTGACGGCAGCCCAGGGTGACGCCTTCCATATTTTTCGAGCGAACTAGGTGTATCAAACGAGATCCGGGACGAGGCAGGCGAGGGCGGGCGAGGGAGCGAGGCGGCAGCGGGACACTGCTTTACGACGAAATAAGCCATAAAACGATGAGCTATTTGCTCAAGTTTGTTGGAGTGGCGCGGCCCACTAAATCTCAATCGATGTGATGCGGAGTCATCCGGCGGAGTCCATCTCCCCGGGCGTTACCTACCTACCTACCTGCCTACCTGCCGCGCGTGCCGCGCTTCACTGCCAGCGCGGGGTGAGGCGGGAGACGGAACGGGGGTCGATCCTCTCTGTTTCTGATTCTTGTTGTTTACATTATTGCGCTCACATCTTCGTCTGTTCGTAAATCTCCCGAGCTGTTGTATAGGTAGGACAAGATAGAGAGAAACAAGAGATGCAGAAACAGAGAGAGAGAGAGAGAGAGAGAGAGGGAGAGAGAGAGAGAGAGAGAGAGAGAGAGAGACCAGGTGACGCTTCAGACGGCCCGGTGCCCGGGGGGCTGGCTGCTGTGAGGAGGAGGGCTAGCGTGGCGCGCAGCGGCCGCCATTTGTATGCGTGATTCGTCCGAGGGTCGGGGCGTGGCGTAGCCCGGCGTGGCACGGATCGAGGTAGGATGGAGTAGGATTGGGTACGAGGCCCCGGCCCGGCCCGCGTTAAGGTAGACCGACATGGGCAAAGCCAGTGTGCGCTGCTCCGCTTCCCCTCGGCAGCAGCTCCTCCCCGCGAGCCCAGCCCAGCCCGCGGTGCATCGTGGAGCACTGACTATGGCTGAATGTATTCCAGATATTTTCTATTTTATGATTCTAATAGCGTAAGTAATCCTACATCAGTCATCTCATTATGACATGATTTAAAAAAACCTAAATTCCACAGCACTAAGAATGGATATCATTTGGAAACAAATAGCGCCTAATAGGTAGGCAACATCTCGCCTGCAGTGCTTGTGTGAACTGCGGGCTGGCCTACGCTGAGTCCCGTTCGCTTCAGCTCGCGCATACCTATTCTCCTGAAAAGGTCTCACAAAAATTTACTGAAAACTCTCGCCCACCTCAAACATTTGCTTGAGGTCTTACAATCCAGTGCTCAAATGAATGCTAGCTGTGCGTATTTGCTCAACTGTTTGTTCTCAGACGTGTATGTACTCAGCACATTCCTCTCAGTGCGTCTAATAATTCAAAGATGTGCACATGTTGGAGCTATGGACACTATAGCATAATTGTGGGGCTCTCATGACATCCATGTGTATGCAAGTAGCCTTATGTATTTAACACAGTTGCTCGCTGCTCAACAATTCAGGCGCACTGTTACAAATCGCTGTCATGTGAAGACATTCGGCGTAATGACAGTTTTGTTATTAAAAAAGGTGGTTGTTTCAATTCAGACTTTATATTCAACTTAACTTACACCATACTATGGTTGTCGGTCAACAGCATTTGGGTTGCTAATTTTTTTAATCACATTTTTGTTCACTTACGACAGTGTTGTTCATCAGGACCATATGAGAATCTAGGTTCAAGGGTCACTTACACATTCTGTTGTCAGATTACAACACTAGTCTTAGGGAAGTCGTTTGACAAGCAAGTTGTTCTACAACAACAAAGTTGTCGATTGACAGCTCACTTTTCGGTCGGGTCCGGACAACTTTGTTGTTTTCCAACAGTTATGTTGTCGTTCGACAATAATGTTGTTCAACAACAATAAAGTTGTCGATTGACAGTTCACTTTTTCGTGGGGTCCTCACAACTTTGTTGTTTTCAAACAGTTATGTTGTCGTTCCACAAGAAAGTTGTTCAACAACAACAAATGCTCTCCGTCGGGTCCTGACAACTTTGTTGTTTCGAAACAACTTAAACTGTTATGTGACAATACTAGTTGTAAGTAAACATCATTAGTGATTTAAAAAATTAGCAACCCAAATGCTGTCCATGTACAATATCTTTTTTAACAGTGCGGGCTTTAACAATTCAGATATCAGTTTCAACCTTTTTTGCTGTACGAAATATACGTACACTCGTGAAGGTATCCAATTGCCCAATTCCCGGCCAGCCATTTCCGGACCTACGATCGTGCACGAATAAACTTTCGCTACCTAAAATAATTCCTAACCTACACGGCAAATCTGAAGTCTGGGATTCCCAGGTACTTTTTGCCGTTTCCAGGCTCGTGTCTGGAAACGGCAAATTATTTCCAGACTTCTCCTGGGTGCGCGGCCCTTGTCCCAGGCAACGCCTGGGAAGCGCCTCGGCACGGCTCTTTTCCAGACTTTACCTGGGAAAGAATTACCGTTTCCAGCCCCTCGCCCGGGAAGCCGCGGGCAAGCGACTCTTTCCCAGACCCCGCGACTTGCCCACGGCTTCCCAGGCGAGAGGCTGGAAACGGTAATTCTTTCCCAGGTAAAGTCTGGAAAAGAGCCGTGCCGAGGCGCTTCCCAGGCGTTGCCTGGGACAAGGGCCGTGCGCCCAGGAGAAGTCTGGAAATAATTTGCCGTTTCCTGACTCGAGCCTGGAAACGGCAAAAAGTACATGGGAATCCCAGACTACAGATTTGCCGTGTAAATAAACCTAAATAATTCCTGACCTGTCATTGAGCGCCATTTCGTCCACTTGTGACAGTGTCTGACGGCGCGCCTCGTGTTCTGCCGCAGGGCCAGCCGGTGACGCACAACCTGTCGCAGGGCGTGATCCTGTCCTCCAAGTCGCTGGTGCTGCAGCGCGTGACCCGGCGGCAGGCCGGCGGCTACACGTGCCACGCCTCCAACGAGCGCGGCAACACCTCCAGCAGGCCCGTGCACCTGCGCGTCAAGTGTGAGTAAAAACGCAAACTTATTTTACGCTCCTTTTTTTGAAAGGATATTCGTACGCACGGACAAATAAGTTCTGAACTGAGCCAGTCACTAGTCGTTACATTTGTATTAGCAATTTACTTTGTTTTTGAGAATTTACCTGCTGGTGGAGAAAAGTGTCTCAAGTTATATAATTTTTCATTAAAAATCGTGGTACATGCGTAACGTAAATTTACGACGCGTCATTTATACTCTGGAAACACTAAGTTAAAACGAAGTGACTCGGTAATTTTCTACCTGCGACGTTGAATATTTCAAGTGTTATACATTTTTACCATTGATTTTCTTTTCCGTAAACTCACAACAATGTTTTTCCATTGCGGGGCCTGGAGAATGTGGGACTGTATGCAGTTGGGAACTGCACGTTGTACTCTTACGACGTGGCATTCCGATCCGTCGCGCGAACAAAGGCTTGAGCGTGCACGGTACTGTGGGTCAGTGACCAGCGCCGGACCTACTTGAGGATCTGGAGTAATCACTACCCGGTACTCGCACCACTACCGTGACATGGTGTTTCCGGCAACTTACTCCGCCGTCGGGTAAACTTTCGTCGAAGCCTGGCAGTAACGGGTATAGCAGGCGGCTGGAGTGGAGGGGCGGGGCGAGGTGAGGTGGCCAGAGGCTAAGGGTCGAATCCGCTTCTAACTAATACCTGCTGTGTGTCGGGCCTGGCCCGGTCCGTGCTACTTACACGGAGAGAGACAAACTTGTCCCTTCGATTGCGCCTTCGGGCTGACGACGCAGATTTGACGGAGGAGGAGGGGGGAGTGGTGGGGGTCTGAGGTAGGGTGGGACCGCGGGGCGGGCAGGCGGACGAGCGTGAAGTTGGAGGCAGCTCCGCTCTGCTCGACTCGGCTCCTGGATACACACGACCTGCTGTTCGCTAACTGGCGTGGCCCGGGGCGGGACGGGTCGGGGTGGGGCGGGATGGGGTGGGGTGGGGCAGGGTGTAGTGGGGCCGGGCGGGGCGGGGCGGGGCACCAATAGCGTCCTGCTGCTGCTCAGACACCAGTCGAGCCGGGGCCAGGCACTGCCACCGGGGACCAGCTTAGATGAGTGGCGCCGCTACCGCGGGCACCACTGCACAGCTCAGCTCTCAGTGGCACTTTCATCATTAAAATAACTGTACGTCTTGGCGCGTTCTAATTTTTCCTGCCCTTTCTGAACTGCTCTTAATGTCGTATGTTGCGCTCCTGTTTTTTCAATCCTTCCGCTCAGACGGCACTTGGCGGCCGTAGAGGACGCTGCCCCGAAGGGGGGCTAACTTTTCCTTCCTCATAGTCGGTACATCGAAGACATGCAACATTTGACAGATGCATATGCTCGACCTTGTCACACGTTCCGTCACGCTTAATTACTTTGCGTTACTTTTCAAAAGACGCCCTAGCGGTGGGTGGGGGGCCTTGCGGGCGCTTAGGGTATGGCGGGGCAGGCGGATGTGTGTGAAACCCTGCGCGGAGCGTCACGCGATGACAGCTATGTTTTCCACCATCAACTACCCAGGGCTGTTCTTCGGCCCAACTTTGGCTTCCGCCACCCCCGCGCCGCCCCCGCTCCCCTGAGAGCTCTCGCAGCCCGCTCGTGACCGGGACGAGCCCCGCGCCCCGCGCCGCGGCCCGACCGGTGTGCAGGTGATGAAGTCTTTGATTAAGTTGCAGACTGGAGAAATCCAAGGGTAATAAACCTAGACCGGGGCATTGCTGGCGGGGCACGGGGGGTGGGGGGATGGGGTGTGGGGGCCGCAGCGCGGCGTGCAGATGGAAGGAGCAGAGCGTCCCAACTATTCGCCAACTTGTCTATTCCTCCAACTCAGCATCGCCGCCGTAGGGCATGCCCCGGGGTTGTGGGGTAGCAGTGGCGGCGGGGCGCAGGGCTGTGGGGCGCGGGAGGGATGTATGAGGCGCAGGCCTGTGTGTGGCGCGGGGCACGAGGCGCAGGCTTCAGGCCAGACACCCAGAAAAAAAAGAAGAATGCTTGGACTGACCGTCTGGTGCGCAGATCCCGCATCTCGTGTATACTTTTGTTTTCCGCGCCCAGAATATTTCGGCTCGTCAAAGCATTGTATGTGTGGCGCAGGCGTACGAACCGAGGTACGAACCCTGCCGCAAGCATTACACACTGTAAAAAAAAAAAAGGAAAGTCCTGGTACGAAATCGATGACGGAAACGTTCCGTACCGTGATAGGTACGGACGAGTCCTTCCAAGCCATGTGGTAGTTCTACCTTGAACTAAAGGGGTACCAGGACTGCGCACTGCCCTCTTGGAATTGTCTACCACGGCGCCTCCCACGCGTTGCCTACCTCCCAGGATAGTTGCTAGTGCCAGTACCGCTCCGAGCAGCTAGCAGCCGCAGCCCTGCGGCGTTTGTAGGGGCGCTGTGATTGGACGGATAAGACTCATCTTATGTTAAAACCTTTGTTCTTGCACCCATAAATGTTTATTTAACATTATTCGAAAACAATTAACCAGCTTTTTAAAAATATTTTTGAGGGATGTAAGGTGCTTGAGTGGTTCAAGAGTAAGTGTGTGAAGCACTGGTCTGGTGACCGTGTACGATGCCGTCGTTAGGAATTATATTTTCCGCTCGCATAATGTGTTTAAATCTGCCCTAGCTGTTTCATATGCTTAGGTTTCCAAAATTGTGTGAGTAAGAAGGTCAGTGTTCAGAGTTGAGGCAGACTTTGTATGAAACGTTGACGGCGCCTGGAAAGTCCTAGGCTATGTTCGTTTGCATAAGATCTGTTTTTTCTAATAAATCTTTATTATTATTATGTTCGTCGGTCTATTTGGAATAAATCTGTGAAATCACTGTGGATAGAGTCAATCATTGTCATAATGATATTACACCAAATAACGCTTAGAGCGCGAACACAATATACCCACCTACCTTGACAGATCAGGTGCATGTCATTTGAATTTGAAGTGTTGACTGTTGAAAGACAATTCCTTTCGAGGCTGTCTCTTGAGCCCCAACAAAATAAACAAAACAACTACAGAAGAACAAGAACATTATCATAACAACTGTCTATTCAAAAGAATAACGCTGCGAATCCCGTGGAAATCCTCAACCTATCACTTTTTGATGACATCCAGCCACAGGTACAAATATTTTAGTTCGAAGTGTAGAAATGGCACCTTGCTGTGTTCCTTTCTGTAAAGCTGGGCAACCAGGGAGTCCACATGTTGACTCTTCAGGAGTTCAGATAAGTCTGCTCAGTATTCCCAAGGTGAGGTAAATTTGAATGGCCATAAATGAGACTGACAACACTTCCTTCTTCCAAAAGTCAATTCATTAACTTTAAAGGAAAAATTGAGTTCTATTCCCACTACGACCTTATAGCACACTGCACATTACTGTAATATAAGAAAGTGCTTTGACCAGCACCATAAAAAATTACAGTGACTAATGAAATGTAAACAGGAAGTATTGCCGGAAAAATTAAGCCACTGCTTACCTAAGGATGTAAAAAAGAAATCAAGAGGGCGATAGTTAAAAGCTGCATTTATTCACATAACCGTAGGATTTAGTAGAGGACTACCACAGAGTTATGAAGAAAGGTGACAGGGTCCTTAGCCCAAATTATAAAATATGTACACTTTGATGACGAGGACCTTATTCGATATCATGATGGTTCCATCATCAATGGGGTGGTCGTGGTAAAGGGTAGCCCTAGGAAGAGACCAAAACTGAGATAAGGTGCCGTACCAACAAAATTCTCAAAGGAATATCCAACATACTACAAGAAAGCAGCAGCTATGGTGAAAAGAAAGCCTCAGAAGAGTAAAGATGCAACCCCATTACATTCAAAGAGAGCTAGGAAAATAAATGTAATGCCCGAGTTTCATGTAAACTATTTCATCGTGTAAACATTTTTTTGGACTTCCACACAAAATTATAAATGGCACTATTTTCCGAACTTACGTATTTCATGCCGACACTTCTTTGTGCTGCAGAACAAACCAAACCAGCAGAAACATGCTATGTAAGATATTCAATTCAACTTTAGTTAACAGACATACTTTGGGTGAATATTTTTTTTAATAATCATAGCAAATTTTAATATTACTAAATAAACATTTTGCCCTTTACTTTTAGAGTTACACTTTCGACACTGCTGAAAATACAGTAGAGCACACAGGGAACATACAGCAAACAATACCTTATTTTACTTAAGTGAAACGCCCAGGAAAATACTGGGCGTTTGTGGAGGTGGGAGGACTAGGTTCATTTCTCAAAGTGAACGACAAAATTCAGGTCACCAACCCATTAGCAATTACAGAAGACAAGTCCATTAAAGTAAAAGTTAGAAAAAATAATACAGAACATCACTTATCCCACCTTAGCAAGTCTCCATGTACTTGAGGTAGTGAGGAAGTAATCTAGCAGATGGACAAATTATTAGTTTGTCCAGGACCCACAAAGGGCTACCACAAGAACTGTACATGCTGGAGGTTAGAGCAAGCTTTGATATGTTTTGTATGCAAGCCTATGAAAAAGGATATTGTTAAAAGGAAAAGAGACAGATGAGAATTAAATAAAGGCAGGGAAAACGGAAGCAGGATGCCTTAATTTTAAAACGGTTAAATAAACAAAAGAAAAATTTCCAAGGTTAATATGTTTTAAAAGAGTTTAAGTTCCCCATAAAACAAGGAAATTAAAAAAGAAAAGAAAAAAGTTATTTATTTTATTTCAAAATAAGTAATAAGCAATTAATGTCTCTAACAGATTTAGCAACTAAAGATGGATGTTGAAAAAAATGCGCTTGGAATGTAAAGCGATGAAAACGAGCAAACTGGAAGAGAACATTGCTCATCTACCAGCAAAACAGAACCAAATACTGTAATTCTACATTGCCACCAGGCTGCCGGGGCTAAAGGACCTTCAGGGCATAGATATCAGCAGGCTTTGGGAGGTCATCCCTGAAGAATCTGGGCATTGGGATTGGGCATGACTAATCTTGGGAAATAAACCTCGCAAATGAAGAAATTGCAGACCATGCTCTAGTTGTCATGTTCCAGCCATTTCAGGGGAAGTGGCACCAATGACTTGGCTGCTTCCTCTCAAAATGCAATGTGAAAGAAGACACTTTGGCCAAATTGTTACTGGAAACCAGGAAAGCATTACATTGAGTGAAGATGCTAGGCTGAGGGTGGATGCTGTGGCTTTATCAAGTTAAGGAAAAAATTAACGATCAACGTCAACGATCAACGTCGGTCTTGGTATACATATGGGGGAGGGGGAGAGTGGGGGGATAAGCAGCGCTCACTTTTGTATACCAAACAATACGTCGTTTGTTGATCGTTGACGATGATCGTTGACGTTGATCGTTGATTTTTCCTTAACTTGATAAAGCCTTTCATTTGTGATGAAGCTAGACGGAACAAGAACGTGTCGGAAGTTTTTAGCATCACAGAAAAATCTCCGAGTTGCTTACATCCGTAAGAAGATGGCCGAAGACGCTGGTTCATTTCAGATTTATTACATCCTCTCAAGTGCATGAGAAATGCTCTCTGCCCTCTTCCTCCAAGGTCAAAGAAAGGGGAGGGGAAAAGGGGGGTCGCCTGAAAAAAGACCCAGCAAACGAAGACTTAATTATAACAAGTGAGCTCATTGAAGAAACAGAGATAATTGAATTGAATTGAATTGGAAAATAGTTTATTGGTCCACATTAAAAGGACTTAAGAGTCCCGCTACAAATGTAGACCTGCGTGAGCAGGTATAGTAATTATACAATTAAGATTTCTTTTAAATAACAACAAAAAATAAACACAAAAAGAGCGAAACAAAACAGACAGAAACGAATATACAATTGTTAGTGTACTATGCAAATGGTTTAACACATTTGGGTTTGAATGCACATATTAGCTATCCTTTTTTTAATGCTGAACAATGATAGGAGAGCAAGCTCGTAGAGTTTAAGATCATTCCAAAGTTTCGCGGCTTGAACTTTGAAAGAGTTATGGTATTTTTCCATACGGTGGTTCGGTATTTGCAGCATCATCCTGCTTGATCGGGTTGAACGTACATTTGTTGCCGAAGTGAATTTAAAATTGCGATACAGGTACGAAGGCTCTTTAGAGACTATTACTTTCTAAATCAACAGAGATAAGTAGTAGTTCCTACATGGTACAATCTTCATAATGCGTAGTGAGTTATAAATAGGAATAACATGTTCGAAATATTTTGCACCACTAATAAATCGTATACAGACGTTTTGTACTTTTTGCAGTTTCATATTATTTCCCATAGACATATCTTTAAACAATATTGAGCCATAGTTGATGTGAGGGAAAGCTAGGGAGTTAATAAGAATTTGTCTCATTTTAGGTGGAATGAACGCAAAATTGCGCCTTAACTGTGCCAGCACTCCGAGAACCTTCTGGGCTACTTGCAAACAATGAGAATTCCAGCTGAGAGAGCAATCGAAAATAACACCAAGATTTTCGACAGTTGGTGAAAAGTTAACAATGCAGTCGTCGATTTTTATATGTTGTGGAAAACCGTGCTCAAGGAACTTATTAATTAAGGTATCTATGAGTGCCGATAGTGATTGCTTGTGATTTTGAGATGTTGAGAACCACGTTGTGATTTTTACAAAACTGCGTTACTCTTCCGATATCCTCTGCGATCAATTTACATTTGTCCTCAAAGTTGGCTAAGTTGAATGGTATATAAAACTGTACATCATCAGCAAACATATGGTATGAGCAGTGCGTTATAAATTGAGGCAAATCAAAAAGATACATGATGAACAACAGTGGACCCAGCACACTTCCTTGAGGGACACCGGTAGCTAAAAATGACCAGTTTGAAAAAACACTGTTAGAAAGAAAGATACGGTGGCTTCGGTTTGACAGATACGATCGGAACCACTCTATAACAGAGTTAGAGAAATTGAGATATTTAAGTTTTGCTAGCAGCAGGTCGTGGTGTACACAGTCGAATGCTTTACTCAAGTCAACACAAGCAGGTTCATCGATCGGTTGTCCATAGATTCACGGAAATCGTCCACAACCTTTACAAGAGCAGAGAGAGAGAGAAAGAGAGAGAGAGAGAGAGGGAGAGAGAGAGGGAGAGAGAGTACATCAACAATGATGTGAATGTAATTGTCCCTTTTCAAATGAATTCATTTTTGATCAAAGCCATTCTCCACATCATTTTATTTCAGACCCCTGATGGTTTGGTGCAGCGCAAGCACTGGGTGACTCTCTAGAATGAGAAAGAAAAATTAGCCAAAAGGCATCAACTGCGATATGTCCCCAACATAAGCCACAAGCACATATTCCCAACCGGATTCCTGAGTATGAATGTTACCATGGCCCACCAGGTAATTTGTATTGAGGTGCTTTCTCCCAAGAATGTTGTTCTTTTTTTTTTTTCATGTTCTTCTTATAAATTATTCCAGCTCTTTGGGAGTGCAACTGCCTAGGGAATCCTGTGGTACAGAGAATAGAAGCATGTATCGCAGTTCCAGAATTCTCAAGCCAAACAGGCCTTTATGGAGAGGTAGACAGGTTTGCTCATGCTATGAATTCTGCGGGTTCCAAAGGGTGCTGTCTGCGATGGTTTTGAAGAGGAAAAGGTAAAGGGGAATCAAGAAAATCGTTGTACAGCTAGTCACTGGCAAGGTACAGAATTAATGCAGAAACCACCTTATTTTTTTGTTCTTTGTCATTGAGGAGTGCATGAAGTACCATTGGAAGTGCGTGGCTCTTCCTTAACCAGAAAGTGGTTCTTCAGTGACCTTCCTGTTGCCTCCTTGTGTCCTTGCAATCCACTTTGGAGCTTTCCAGATACCTAAGAGAAAAAGTATGGTTTACTTATGTTATGACCAAGAGATTAAACCAGTATTGCCTTGAGGTACCCAATTAATTCTAAATATTTTTGTTTTCATATGCTCTTTCTAGAAATACAGTTGCAATCATGGTTCACCTAAAACATTTGTATCAATTTTTCGGGAACATTCGGAGAATGGCAATTGTAAATCCGCATCCTGATGGAAAACTTATTGCCCAACTTTATCGGCTCATCTCTGTATATTCTCTGGTATCACCTCCTAAAGGAAGTAATTTAAGTGAAGTTAGTAATGCAGAATGCTTCACGAAATTCTGGAATATAGTAATGTATATTGTGCTATTCATTACAGAAACTTATCAATATGGCAGGTTCTCCTCCCAAAGAAATTGAAGTAATTACCTTAGAAAGAAAATTTTCTGCTCTAAGTTGTCCTGTAGAGCAGTTCCCTCTCTCTGTGCAAGAAGAGCAAAATTACGACAAGTCAACTACAGAAAAATATTTTATCAATTTTATGTCTGGTTTCACTTGCCACAGGCAGAAAAAAATAACAAAAAATTGTCAAGAATGTTTGAAGACCCTTACCAAGGATAGAGAACACACCACTTATGTTGATTCTTGGACTCTCATGAAAGAAATTCATGATGGATATTCTATACCTTCTGATACTTTTGTGTCTCTGATAGGAGCTGTAGAATTTGCTGTGTTGTGTGCGACTCCATGTCAACTTCAGGTGTGCATCAGGACATGATCTTCACATCTTTGAAATTGAGATTGAAGGCTCCTGTTTTGTAGACTGTCTTGACCACATACGACACATAACTGAGGCTTTAGTTACATACTACTTTTTCACAACGATGTTCTTTGCGGCTGACATGTCCTCGTCGTCACCAGTACCCTCGTGGTCGCCGGCGTCCTCGTCTTCACCGACGCCATCACGGTCGTCGACGGTGCCTCCTTGCTCGGCGGTCGCCTCGTGCTCCATGCCGTTCTCTGACTCAGACCCCTCGCTCTCCGAGGTCACCGCACTGCGGGGCTCCGTTTCTATTTCTTCCACGTTGGTGTCGGGGCTGTTGAAGTCAGAGTCCTCATCTTCACTGACAACTGGGTAGCCAGTTGCTCTCCCGCCCCCGCATCAGATGTGTTGTAGTCGGCCTCGGTGTACTCCCGCACTCCCACTCTTTTAAATCAATTCTGACTTGTCTCGGCCTTCACCTGAGTCCATGCCCACTGCAGAAGAAAAACACCAATTTCATTAGTAAAAATTAATCTGAAGACAATGAAAATTTCAACAATGCGTTATCATTTGGCACACACCTGGAGAAGTGTAGTGTATGGTATACATTGATTAGGCAGTCCTTCTTCTGCACATTTGGTCTGCCAATGAGGTTGCAGAGCCGCTGGACCAAACGGGTGCGGTAATAGTGCTTTACATTCCTGGTAATCCCATGATCCATGGGCTGAGAGTGTACCAAATTAATAAATGTTAACAGTTTCACAGGTTCGGGGGCGCTGAACAGTGTGCAGAGCAGCGTTTTTTAACGTTGATGTTACCTGTAGCATTGATGTGGTGTTTTTTGGCAGGAACACAAGTTTCACATCAGAGAGTTGGACGTGCGCGGGGTGTGCCGGGCAGTTATCAAACAGTAGAACGATGTTCCTCTTCTGAATTCTTATTTTGTTGTTTGGCTTATCAAGCCACCTGGTACACTCCTCCGTTGTCATCCACGAGTTGACCTGGCTCGCGTAGTCCCAGGGTAAAGTCCTAATGTTGGCGGAGCATCGTGGCTTCCTTGACTTCCCTAGGACAAAGGGAACAAGCTTGTCGCTGCCATCTGCGTTGGCGCCCAGCAGGATGGTGATCCGAGCCTTCGACTATTTGTTCCCGTGGGCGTCCTCCTTGTCAAGGCACATGGTCCTGTCAGGCAGCAAGTTGTAGAACAACCCGAACTCGTCCGCGTTGTTAATGTCCTTCAGCCTGTATCCATTCAGAATGGACGACAGGACTTGCGAACGCAAGGCTTCGATGGTTGTGTCTGGCACGTCAGCAGAATCCTCTAGTCGCTTTCCGGAAAAACACCCTGTGCCTTTCCGAGAAGCGGGTCAGCCACCCACCTGAACGCTCTTTGTAGTCCTAGATGCCTGGACGAAGGGCTATATTTTTAGCATCCCTCTTCAAGACCGGGAATGTTATCGGCACTTTCACCGGCATGGCCCTTGCTTGAGTGATGAAGTTGACAAGAGCGGCTTCAAGTTCGGGATTCTTGGCGACCTTGATTCTTTTCCGGTGATGTTTCCAAGAATAGCGGCATTCTGTTTGTAGTGTCAGGGTTGTTACAAGTCAGTAAAGTCAGTAAAAGTCAGGGAAAGTCAGGAATTCTGAAAGTGGTCAGGGAAATTCAGGGAAAGTCAGGAAAAATAAAATGAGAGTCAGTAAACTTTTGCTCACCGATCGCCTCTTGCGTTTTTACCCCGTGCCTGTGGACAAGATCCATGGTAGTCTCAATTTTTCCTCCTTTTATTGCGTAAAAATGCATGTTTAACGATCTAAAAAGGTCAGTAAAAATCGGTATTTTGGTCAGGAAAAAGTCAGGGAAGAGTCAGTAAAACTGAAAATCTAGATCTTGTAACAGCCCTGAGTGTCGTCACCGGAATGTTCAGCGACTGGACTCGGGCCTTCTTGGTTGAGTTTGGCCTTGCATCCACCGTTATCAGAATTTCCAGCTTCGCTGCCACTGTCAGTCTTCTTTTCTTGCCAGGCAACTGAGCAATTATAGGCCAAAGTGGACCGAAATCTGGACTCATGTCACCGATCCGGTTCAAACTTTGTGGGTTCATAGTGTCCCACTAGAAACCACAAAATACCAAAGGACAGTTCGATATCTCAACATACACCTGAGATAATAATAATTGTCCCAAATTGCCAATTTTAGTCGAGAAAAACAGTTTTTTTGTAATTTTGACTGTTTAAATTGGTAGTATGGGAAAATATGGTCTGATTTGTGTTTACTACATTCAATTTAATTGAAATGAGTCATTTGAGCCACTCATGAACTTTCCTTCCTCATGCCCTGACTAATTAAGAACAATTTTGCAGCAAATGTCGCAATCTCAATTCCCAAAATACGTCATCTTGGATTTGGCCCCAATAATTTTTTTTTCACTTGATTTACTCCAATATACATTGTGTATAAGCCCCTAAGACTTCAAATAAAATTCAAGCTCATAATAAAATTAAACAGAAGTTTCATATAATAACTCTGGCTTTTCTCCACTTATTTGTATTTTATGTTACTGATATTGAATGGAACTTGACACATGACCCCTCTGGATATGGGGGGAGCCTTCTGCTCTAACAAATGGATGTAAAACTACTCTTTGGGATCCCCTGGAAGAGGGAGGTAGAAGTTAGATGGACTATTTTTGTTAAACTATTAAATATTCTCTAACTGAAGAACATCTGTTTTTATTTTTATTTATTTATTTAGGTCATTTTTATTTATTTTCGGGAATCTGAAACAAATAAGAAAAAAGAAATTTACTATGAAACCAAGGAAGTGTTACAAGAACTGACTTAATTATTTAAATCCTTACCAATAAATAGGAGTTACAGAGAGAGTAATTTCAGAGTCCCTCTTCTTCTACTTCCTGTTCGTACTCCTCCTCCTTGTGTTCTGGAAAAGGAATTATCATCAGTACTCCTCTGAATTTCAAAGCTGTGTTTTAAGCTGTGTTTGCGCAAACACAGCTTTGAAATTCAGAGGAGTACTGATGATAATTCCTTTTCCAGAACACAAGGAGGAGGAGTACGAACAGGAAGTAGAAGAAGAGGGACTCTGAAATTACTCTCTCTGTAACTCCTATTTATTGGTAAGGATTTAAATAATTAAGTCAGTTCTTGTAACACTTCCTTGGTTTCATAGTAAATTTCTTTTTTCTTATTTGTTTCAGATTCCCCGAAAATAAATAAAAATGACCTAAATAAATAAATAAAAATAAAAACAGATGTTCTTCAGTTAGAGAATATTTAATAGTTTAACAAAAATAGTCCATCTAACTTCTACCTCCCTCTTCCAGGGGATCCCAAAGAGTAGTTTTACATCCATTTGTTAGAGCAGAAGGCTCCCCCCATATCCAGAGGGGTCATGTGTCAAGTTCCATTCAATATCAGTAACATAAAATACAAATAAGTGGAGAAAAGCCAGAGTTATTATATGAAACTTCTGTTTAATTTTATTATGAGCTTGAATTTTATTTGAAGTCTTAGGGGCTTATACACAATGTATATTGGAGTAAATCAAGTGAAAAAAAAATTATTGGGGCCAAATCCAAGATGACGTATTTTGGGAATTGAGATTGCGACATTTGCTGCAAAATTGTTCTTAATTAGTCAGGGCATGAGGAAGGAAAGTTCATGAGTGGCTCAAATGACTCATTTCAATTAAATTGAATGTAGTAAACACAAATCAGACCATATTTTCCCATACTACCAATTTAAACAGTCAAAATTACAAAAAAACTGTTTTTCTCGACTAAAATTGGCAATTTGGGACAATTATTATTATCTCAGGTGTATGTTGAGATATCGAACTGTCCTTTGGTATTTTGTGGTTTCTAGTGGGACACTATGAACCCACAAAGTTTGAACCGGATCGGTGACATGAGTCCAGATTTCGGTCCACTTTGGCCTATAATTGCTCAACTGAATCCCTTTAATTGGTGCCATCTCATTAGAGCTGCCACTGCACAACACTGGACTGGAACGGAGCTAACTCACGACTGCAGCCGAGGGCGGAGGGGCGAGACGGGGAGCCGACGAGCAAAGGGGAGGGGGAGGGGTGTGAGCCGCTCGAGCGACTTCTCAGAACCGACGTGTCATTGTTGTGCCGCCGCACGGCTCTCAAGTGACAGGGAGTTGATTAGCGAGTACATCGAAAAATTAAAATACTTGTAATATCAAACACAGGTCACAGAAATAGTGTTGCTAATAGCTGGTCCTCGAGCAGAAAGCGCAGGTTCAAGGCCTGGCTTAGGGGTGATACAGTATTCATCCGCTACAGAGACCTGTTTTCCCTTTTCATCAACTACGGACATATCTTGAAAAAAAAAAAAGTAATACCGAAAATTTTCGTACATATTTTTTACACTTACCAACGCTCCATCGTGTATCTTTTTCAAGCTATTGATTACATGACATTCAACAGGCATTTTGGTAAGTTTTGATTGAAAAACGGGTTGCGAAAAAGAAAGTTAAAGCCTGAATTTTATCTTGAAATATCTGCTTGTTCTGAGGTTATCATTCTAACAGCCGGGGAAACAGATGTGAGCGAAATAGGTTCAGTGGCCCTGTGAAAAATTGTCGTTCAGAGTAAAAGACATGTTTCCGTGGACGATGTCGTACAAGTGCAATTCAAGATCGTAAATGTACAAGCACTGCACATCGTCATGGAATCGAACGACGAGCAATAGTGGGAGCTCCGACTAAGGTTGTACATGTACGACACATTTTGTAAATGATGAAGTACAAAATATATCGTACATGTGCGAACATATTTTTTTACAGTTGAAGTACGTAATAATAAGCTTTTCAATAGCGATACATCGCGCTAAGACAAAATCTAATTTTGTCCGCTTTTTTATTTTTGGTCTTGTGCGAGTGCGCGCGGGGCACGTTGCACTGGGCGCGACGCTAAGGCCCGCTACGCTCACCGCTCGCCCCAGCCGCTCGCCGCTCGTGCCTGGCGGTGCAACACGTGCGCTTGTTAGTGGCGCTGCGCTGCGGCCAAACCATCGTTATATTTGTTCTGAGCTGTATTGCCTCCCCCCCTCCCCTTCCTCTCCTGCCCCTCTGACTAACAATAACGTGAGCGCTGCGCTGCGTGTCGGGCGCAGTCTCCACTTCCAGGTAAAATTGCGTATTATTCTCTGAGTATCGGAGTTGTGGGGTTTTATGGACAGGACGCGACGACTGTGGCCTTGACGGAGGGTGAGAAGGTCTTAGGGCTCCGATATTCCTCCGCACACAGGCTATTGCCTTCTCTTCTAGAAGAACCCCCGGCGGATACAACGTACTATGGAGCTTTCTGTACAAGTTATACCCTTGTGATCTCAAGCTAACTAGATATGCAACTTTCACTTGTACAACGTTAACGCTATCAAATTTTCCTCACAATTTTTTGCGCCGATTTATACGCTTTAATGCGTTTATACGAAGAGCAGCTTTTTTCGCACACCAACGTTCGTACATTAACATAAAAACAGTGCATACCCTATCGGCCATAGCACTTTGCGATGGAGTATCAGAAGCCCCTCCAGCCTGCCCTCGCTCGCTCTCTCACTCTCGCACTGTCACGTGTGTGTCCCTCTCTTGTTGCGCTCCTCCCACCGCCCCCGCTGTACCTCTCATTTGGACTCCTCGGGCCCAACTTCCTACTCTCCTATACACCTCGCTGCAAAGGAATTCGGCCGCTCAAAGCCGTAGGAGAAGATGGAGTCGATGGAGACCGGTGCGGCGGTGCGGCGGTGCGGCCCGGCGGGGATGAGTTTCCTGAGAGATAGAAGCGGAGGAGAGGAAGCCGAAGGAAGCAGGCATCCCTCACGTCACCTCAGCCCGGCCGCCCAGCCCAGCCCAGCCCGGCCTGAGACACTCTATGGGGAGGCGGGGCGGGGCAGGGCGGGCCACGCTGGGACGCACAATTTCGCCCCTCTCTCCTGTCTTCGTCATTTTTCGTCCCATCCCGTTGCGATGACGCCTTTCCCCGCTTCTTCCTGCAGCCACACCCCTCTTCCCCAACGCTACTTGTTGAAATAACTTTCCAATATCGGGTGCTGCTGTTTTCGTTATTTTTCCCTCCTGACTTTAGAGACAGGCTGGCCCCCCTTTGCTCCACCGTTGTGGCGTGGCGCGGCGTGGCGCGGCGGGGTGGGGCGTGGTGGGGCGTGGTGGGGCGTGGTGGGTGGGAGCGCGACGGGACAGAGCGGCGTCTTGCGAAAGCGGAAGTGTGTGCCATCGGGACCCTATGGTCGTGCCTATTTTGCGACCCTCTTCTTTTCACGTGGGCACTAATCAAGCATATCAAACGTTGCACTTTTTTGTGAGTGGCAATTTTAATATGTGTACTCTCCCTCATCGAAGTGTGTTCGCGAGCATCACACATGTCCTTGATAAAATGTGCAGATGGGAATGTACACACCTACAAGTGCGTGACAGCTTCCGCAGTATATCTGCTGAGGTGCCACGTCTCGTGTCTCCTCCCCTCCCTCCTGCTCATAGACCACGTACATTAGCTCGGTGCGGCTGGGTCGGGCCGCGCGCGCTGTAGTGTGAGGGTGGCGACGCCCGTGCTGGGACTGCCTTGATTGATGGGGCACAGTAGTACACGCGCACCCCCGCCCTTAACTACTTGTTGCCGTGCTCTTACGAGAGAGAGAGAGTAAACGCTATATCGCGTATTTTTACAGTAATGGGAAAGCGGATACCAGATACCACGCAAGATCCTCTCGCCCCCGTGCGGCCGCCCGCCCGCGGCGTTGAGAGCTGAACGTCTCTCTCTCTCTCTCTCTCTCTCTCTCTCTCTCTCTCTCTCTCTCTCTCTCTCTCTCTCTCTCTCTCTCTCTCTCTCTCTCTGACTGTACTTCATTTGTCATGAAACACGTCACCATATGCGGAAGCAGATTACTCGTGGTAAATTTATGTTTTTATTTCGGCATTGATGAGGAAAAAGAAAAAAAAAATTAAAAGAAATGTGAGGCCGTGGTTGGTGTAGTTTATGTGTCGTCGCGTCGGTAGTAAGAAATACCGGCCGTTGAATCAGTCGCTTTTCTGCGTAGCGTATATGATTGCCATCGTACCAAGTGACTTATGAGCACAAAGGTACCGACACGGAAACACGATCGTCAGCGGTGATGACAAATTCCAGACCTTCGGCATCAGAAAAGAGAACACTTTAAAAAAAAAAAAAAAAAATTTGTTGCGAATTTTCGTTCACAGGTGTCACTTGAAAAATTACATTGTGTACATTACACATTCTAAGTAGTCAGGGACATTTTATGTCTCACATAGAATGCGATTGTGTGCCAGGAACAAATGTCTTACATGTTTTGGAACAATCTGTACCAGGCCAGGTGATACTTGTATTGTTAGAGCTCGAAGAATCATCCCCCCAAACGCGAATCCCTCCAATGAAACGCGCTACGATGGCTGAGGAGAGACCCTTGCTTGCTTGTCACTCAGACTCACGATCAAGTTCACACTCCGTTTCCCAGCAGGAGTAAAGTTTTGCTGCCACGACAATCTTCTTGTGTACAAGAAACTCTAGTTTTTGTGGACGTGCGCGGCGCGCGCTCTGTCCCAACTCCAGCGGGGGCGGCGCGGGCAGGCCGGTCGGAGCTGTCAGAAATGCCCCTCAGAGTCATTTGTCTCTCGGCGCGCCGGACCCGTCCCGGCAGGTGGCCGTATTGATGCGCTGGACGCGATTTGTCTCGCGTGGTTATGGTGTGGACAGTGTGTCATGTACCGCCTGAGTGATTCAGCGGGAGCGGCCGTGTCTCTGGATGCGCCGCAACACAACGCCGCAGCCCTCTGCGGCCGGCGGGGGCTCGGGCTCAGCCTGTTGCCTAGAGTGCCCCGGCCGGGCCGCCCAACACGAGTTCTGAGGGTGTAGCAGCGAGGTTGTGAGAGTCTCTTGCATGGAGCTGCGTGAGAGACGAGGGGGGGAGAGAGAGAGAGAGAGATAGAGGGGGAGAGAGATAGAGGTGGGTGTTGGAGTGTCTGTCTATTCTCGGCCCGGGCGGCTTCAAAAAGTTTGCATGTCATGACACGAGTGTGCTTCTCCTCTTTCGGTCAATGCGCGAGAGGGAGGGGGAGAGAGAGGAAAAGAGAGAGAGAGACATAGGGGGAAGGAGGGGGGGGGATATTGAGAGGGAGAGAGTGAGTACGTAAGAAAGGGCAGAGCATTTTGGGAACAACGCCACGCATTCGAAAATGACCTCCAAAGAGCTAACTTTTGTTTCCTACTCGTGGGCCCAGTATTTTCGCCAGTGTGCCAGCAGGAGCTGGAGTGTATGGAGAGAGGGGTGCCCTGGCCGAACCGGGCTGCTGATAGGAGCGCCAGTAATGGTCGCCTGAGCCCTGCATTGCATAGCAAGTTTTCCAAGAAGTGGCGTACAGCTGCGAGCGGGGCTGTCCTCTCCAAAAGAGCCCACTCCTCTCCCCCCTCCCCCCCTGCTCCTGCTCCTCCTCCCCGAGACTCGCTATCCCCTCTCCTTAGAGGCACCATAAGCGGTCCTTCCGACCGATGGAGCGATGCGAAGGAAGATTGATACAAACAGAGACACCCCCGCCCGTCCCATCATAAAAGGTCACTCAGCTGTTCACAAATCCATCTTTTTTCCGTGCTGTCCACGAGCTCTGCCCCCTTCACGCCTCCGCTCTCTCTCTCTCTCTCTCTCTCTCTCTCTCTCTCTCTCTCTCTCTCTCTCTCTCTCTCTCTCTCTCTCTCTCTCTCTCTCTCTCTCTCTCCCTCTCCCCCCCCCCTGCCACCTCTCTCTCTCCGTGCATTATGTCGACTGAGTTTCTTTCGGACTTCCTGCAAACGCCGTTCTTCCTTATTAGCGCCAGGGCCACGCCTCAGGCAGCAGTTTCTCTGAAAATAAACCAGTAACGTTCCCATACCGCACCTCTCCCCCTGCTTCTATATTCATAGGTAAGATAAATATTTCTTTTCATCGCAGCGCCGTGCAGCCCGGCTCTCTCTCTCTTTCACTCTTTTATTTCAGCCAGGCTTCCGTGTTTCTTCATCCATTTATGGTCCGATCCCTTACCAGGGCACTGGGCCGAGCCATCGGTCACCCCCTGTTTCTCTCCCCCCCCCCACCTCGTTTTGCCCGTTCACCCCACAAGCCTAGAGCTGAGGTCCGAGAGAGCACAGCTTTTCCAGCGCTGGAGTTTGGTTTATCGCCCGAGGGTCACGGGTTCGATCCCCTGGCGTAGCGAAAGTGTTCTTTCGGTGCATTTCTCAACCATATAGGGGCCCGACCCTCACCTAGAGGCGCTGTGTGCGCCCGAGGCTCAGGGGACGCATGCCGGGGCGTCCTCCGCAATACATCCTCTTCTCCCCCTTTCTCTCTCTCTCTCTCTCTCTCTCTCTCTCTCTCTCTCTCTCTCTCTCTCCTCCTCCTCCTCCTCCTCCTCCTCCTCCTCCTCCTCCTCCTCCTCCTTCCCTCCCTCCCTCCCTCTCCCCCACCCCTTTCTCTCTCCTGCTTCATTCGGAGGGTACACAGGAAGCTATCTCTGTGCCCATTTCTTTTCGGAGCAGAGGGAAGCAGTCTCTCTTTCGAATGCAATTCTTCAAATTATCCAATTTATTTTTGTGCTCAAGAAATCGAATATTGTTCGTTTGGTTACGCGGTGTTGTCGTCGCTTCTCCAAGGCGTAGCAGTAACAGGCTACTCCAATAATTTTCTCTCCTGCTCCGCCACTAACCCCCCGGCTCGCAGCCCCCACCCCATTTGCTCGTCCAGGTTTAACGAACGCCCCGTATAATGGGAGGTGTGATCCCTAATTAACGCGTGCTGCTTTATTGGCTGGGTACAAAACCGTTCGTAAATTATGTAAAACATTTCAAGGCATTGCGTGCGCGGCCAGCGCGGCGCCGCCCTTATTCCTGCAAATTCAGACTCGGTCGGGAGCGCGGGGCCTGCCGGCCGGAGAGTAAGGCTGGGGTGGGGTGGGGTGGAGTTTGACTCGCTTTTATAATTTAAACGGCTCCTTTTCGAGGAAAGAAGAGGAAGGGTCTCGGCTGGCCGGACGACCTAAACGCAACGCGTCTGCTGCGGGATTGAGGCGGGCGGGCAGTCGTTCCTGGATCATTCGGGCTGAGCTTCTCTTGTAGATCCGCGGCGCGGCGTCTGCCAAAGGAGCAGACAAGTCAGACGCTTCTGGTTCATTTCTGAGTGCGATGCGTTGTCTCGCGTGGAACAGCGCTGCCGGCGGCTGCCGGGCCGCCCGCCGTGATAACCTACTTTATAACGGTTAGTGGTGGAAGAATTCCCGCCATGCTTCGCCCCTCCCGCCCCTCACCCCCTCAAACCTCGAGAATTATTTTATGCAGTTAGGCCTCTGCAATCACAACGAGCTTGCGGCCTTAAATTGTAGCCACCTCCTCGAGTGGTCGTACTTCAGGCGGCCTCGCCTGAAGGGCCTAATGGGTGTCGTGCAAATTAGTGGTGGATTAATTCCAAAGACTGGTGCAGTGCAGCTAATTCTATTTGGGCGGACAATGGCGGTGGAGATATTGTGCGGCCTTATCAGCCCGGCGTCTTCAATGGAGTCTACGCCAACAAAACAAAACAGCAAGGCAGTGGGGGGAGGAGGGAGGGGCGGATGTGGCGTAGCCGTGGGTATGACGTGCCTCCCCCTCCCCTCGTAACCCCCTCCCAGTCCTGAACCCTCGTGCTTACTTCACTCTTTTTTCCCAGAAAACTGCGCAGTCATGAGAGAAGAAGCTGATACCCACGGAGGATTGGCATGAATAGTCGATGATAGTCGTGTGAATATTGGATTAAATATCTTACAAAATAGCTGTAATATTAAGAACAATAAACACAATGTAATCGCGTAATCAATCGCACACTTTTTACTGTAGTGATAACCCCCTCGGTTCAGTCCCATTCAGTGCGCTGAAGTTGTATTAGATCCTATTGAGCCCGTTGCTCGTGTAGGACATCTTGTAGGGCACCTTTGTGCCCGGCAGTTAAACGTGTCGTATCTGCCCATCCGTAGTATTATACTACAATTATGTTGTGAGAGTAATTATTCCATGTTTCTGCTTGCTGATAAATATTTTGATAAAACTTTATTTGTCTATAAGGGAAATTCATCCTTGTCCTTGTAGAAGGATTCCTGTGCGTGACGTTGCAAATTTTAAGATACGTAATACTTCCTGATTTTTATTTTCTCGAATTTCCTTGCTGCCGATAAAGAACACAATTCTTATGGCACCCGCATAAAAATTGTATGTTCTAACAACCATTGAATGGTAGACGAGAGACAACCATACGTTATGGTTGCGGGAGAATAGTCGTGCTTACCTCACACTGTTAAAAATTCCGTACCCGCATGCCCCAAATACTAGCTACGGTAGAACCCGTTTTGCTTGGTGACGGGACGACCGTATCTGAAAAATACGGTGTTTTCCGTGACCAATTCAGTAGTTTCAGTTTTTTTGAAATTTCGAAAAAAGTTGGAATATAAGCCCTTGTGAAATATACGGTCATAGGTAGTACGGACGGACCGTACCCAATAAAAACGGTCCGGACCTGGTAAAAAATTAACGAGGAAAACCGTACTAATCACCGTGGAAATTTTTAGCAGTGCAGGTAATGCAAGCACGACGATTGCAATGTTCGCACCAGCGCAGTTAGCACGACTTTGCGATTATTCCAGTACCTAGGTAAAGTCAAGAGAAAAGTCCATTCGAATGCACAGTTCTCAAATGCAGATTATACAATAGTTAAGTTTCAGTTTAATCAACAGTTTCCAACTGCAGTTCAGCTACTGCAGTTATAACTGCAGTTCATGTCCAGATCTTTCCACCCGGGCTCAACCAAAACCCTTATGGTTATTGTTCGTCGTACCATCCAGTGATTGTTAGAACAATCCATTTTTCAGGGTACGCAGCCAGAGTTCTCCCTCAAGCATGATTTTTAATGTGGGTAAGTAACGCCTGTACATGTATTCCGCGGGATGGTTCCCTTATACCGCGTCCGAAGCGTGAGCCAAATTGTCTGGCGGGTGCGGCGGGCAGCTGCAGGGTGTGGCGGGGCGGGGCGGGGCGGGCTGGGGCGGGGTGGAGGGCCTGCCCCACTACTGCGCTCCATCACACGAGACCAAAAATCTTTTTTCAAAAAGAAACGTAAAAAGTTGAGGTGTAATGGTCTAGCCCGAGGGCTCGTCTCCCTATAAGCCGGGGCGGGGCGGGGCGGGGCGCGGGGCTCTACCGGCGCCCTGATGCTCGCCGCCCAGCCAGCCCTCTCCTCTCCTTGGCATCTTTTGTTCGTCTCTCGATAACACTGCGAAATTAGGCCCTCGTTTCATTGTAATCCTCGCCTCTTCCCTCTCCTCCCATTAAACTCGTTACCGCCCGCCCCGCCCCGCCCCGCCCCGCTCAGCTGCGCCGCGTGCTTCCGCCCCGGGTGTTCGGCAGCAGTGGCAGTGCAGTCCTCTCCGCCGTCCACGAAGCGCGCACGCCACCGCATGTTTGCGATTCGCGCGCTTTTAATTTTTTTTTTTCCTACCGTATCATGATCACTTATTATTTAAAAAGTAAAATACCATGTCCAAAAACTAATTAGCAAACTTTTTTGAGGAAACACATGATTCTTAGTTATTTTAACAAAAACTATCAAATGAGTCATTATAGGTGGCAACGCGTTGACTTCTAAACTTCCTTTTTTTGGAGGGGGGGGGGTGGCGGGGAGGGGGGGGAGCACGTCTGAATTTAAAGTTTGCCCTGTGGTGACCAGCTCCATTTCACACTTGCTTACGCCACTGCTACTTTTGCTCTGTTGTTCCACACAGAGCCTCCGGCCAGTGTCAGAAGCGGGGTGGGGCGGGGCATCGGTGGGCGGGGCGGGGCAGGCTCTCTATTATACCTTAGGGCAGGTGGGTGGGCGGGTGGGCGGGCAGGCTTGGTGAGCCTGGGAGCCACGGTAAAATCAGTTTCTTGTATTTCAAGATCTTTCTTGGATCTTATGGAGAATACTACTGGACATCCAAGACAGATCTTAAAATACAAGAAACTATTTTTACCGTGTGTATAGCGTGGTCAGCCGGACGCAACAAGAGAGATTAGCCCCGGCTGGGCGCGGCGCCTCCGGCCGTCGTCGGAATCAGGACTGATTAAACGACAACGCTCTCAACAAAATCTGACGCGCCCCGCCAAAGCGTGGTTTGTTAGTACTAGCAAATTTGTTAAAACGACTGTTGAACCCAATTTTGCACCTTCAGTCAGCGGTGTACGATACGATACCGTGGCTCATGCCGCATGGACTCCGCGGTGCACGGTAGTCGAACTTCATGCAGGTATCGCACTTTACGTGGGCACACGCGCGTGCGCACACCGCGCCCCGCCCCACTTCGCCTTGCCCCGCTTTGCCAGCAGCGTGGCGGAGCGTGGCGTGTTCGTGTGCTCGCCCCGCCCCGCCCCGCTGAGCCCCGCGCTACGGTAATACGCTGACCTGCTGGGGATTATTTAATAACGCTGTGGCTCTGCGATGGTCACCATGAGCACGGTGGGATCCACTTGCCCTTCCGTTCTCTCCCCTCCCCTCCCCTCCCCTCCCGCCCCTCTCCTACTGCCCCTCTCCTACTGCCCTCTCGCTTACCGCCGCGTAGGGGACCTGCTGGCTGCCTGGGCTCATGTTTCAGGGCCAAAGGGTAGAGATTTGGTCATGCCAAGTAGTATAAGCAGCCGGCCACCGCTGCGCTTGAGAAAAGGGCTGGGGGGAAGGGGGGTAGACAGAATTGTAGTCGGGAGTAAACTGTCTTTTAGAGGTGTGAAGACGTTTCTGCTCCTGGTTGCCATGGCAGCCAGAACAGAAGAAGCCTCGTGTGTTAGTTATGTATTTCGAAGCATTTTTAGTGTGTTCAACCTTACTGCAGAAAGTACTGAAGCCAGTTATGGAATGCCCAAGGTCCGAACCAAATTTTTCAAACGGTATCTGACCGTAAGGTTGTGAACCGGTGTGAACTCTACTTTATTGAGTAAAGTTATTTTCGTCGTATCTGGTTTTCAAAGTTGTGGTGCATCCCGTAACAAAATAAGACTGAAAGTAAAAATCACAGACCGCTAACGAGGCAGCTAGTATATACGTAACGTAGGCATATACCTTAGGTTTTTCTAAACGTGCTCCTGCTTTTGAAATGAATCCTCTGTTTTGCCAAACGCCCATACCATGGCATCACTGTGAAAAGTCTAAAAGTCTACGAAGCATTGCTTCGTACCCTTCAAAGAAAACTGAGCCATTGTGGCCTACGAATCATCGAAGAAATGCTTTGTGATTACAAAGAAAGTTCGCTTTGTATTACAATGGCTGCGTTTTCTTCGTAATACGAAGCAATGCTTGGTCGACTTTTACTGGTGAGTGGTGTGTTTGTGCTGCGGTCGGTCCCTGGCCCCGTGGACACCCGTACGTACAGAGATGGGAGGCAGGAGGCCGGCCGCCATGCTGGGGTCTGCTCGGGACGCTGCGAGGTGCGGGGCGCCGGGGCGCCGGGGCGCGGGGGAGCAGTTTGCCCCGTAGTGACTCACGGTATAGCTTACCCTAGGCTCACCCCGCCTAACGCCTGGCCTGGCCGGGCCGGGCAGCTCCCGCTCTCCTAATGGCATAATGAAACTTTTTATGACGCTGCAATTAGCCTTTGCGAGTCTCACCTTCGGCAGAGGATTCCCTTGTGCCCCGCCCCACCGGGACGCCAAAGGGTTACAGGCGCTACATTTACACTTGCTCCCTCCCTGAAGACAAAGAAAAAAAAAGATGAAAAATCATTTGTCTTGGTCTCTTCAACGTGCCGCGCCCTCTGAACATCTCACTAAGCTTTGTGTGAGATGAGTTCTCGTTGCGTTTGCTAGTCACCACTGAGGCTGGGCAGAGGCCCGGGCCTGGCCTGACAGCCCCGCGTTGCCCCATTCCACCCCACCCCGCCCCACCCCGCCCCATACCCCGCCCCTCCCCCCCCCGCCCCATACCCCGCCCCACCCCGCCCCATCCCGCCCCACCCCGCCCCACCCGCACCATACCCCGCCCCTCCCCGCCCCACCCCGCCCCACCCACACCATACCCCGCCCCTCCCCGCCCCACCCCGCCCCACCCCGCCCCACCCCCGCCCCACCCCGCCCCACCCCGCCACACCGCCCGCTCATGCAAACGAGTATCATTGAAAGCGGAGCGTAAAACTTTTAAGGCTTTCCTCTGGCCACGCGGTGCGCCCCAGCCCCTCCCCTCCCCTGGCCGCCGGGCCCGGGACGGACGGAGGGAGATTTTAAGGGATAAGAGGGCTGTTGTGGGATGCTTGACCCCGGCAATCGACAAGTTTTAAGCTCGGCCGGGGGCCGCGCCGGGGCCGGGCGAGGAGGTGTGCGGCGCGCGGCCCGGACGGGCCATTCTTTCCCAAGCTTGAATCTTATCGACTTTGCTCACTTTTTTCTCGGCTTCGTTTTCTTGCCAGACCTTAACTTCCGCCCCTCTACTCTCCGTTTTCCCTCCGGCTCTCTCGCCCCTCTCTGTCTCCCTCCCTCTCTCTCTTTCTCAGCAAAGAAGATTTTTCGTTGTAAAACCCTTTCCCTTTCTGGATTGCCCCGTGCGGCGCCGTGCGCTCGGCCCGGCCTGGCCCGGCCCGGCCCCTAAGGGGAAGCGCCTTGTAATGGGCGGTGCTCGGCGCGGCGATGTGCACGTCTCCCCTGAGCAGTTTCAAGTCGTTTGAGGAGCTGTTTTACACGAGGGTGCCTCGCCTCGCCTCACCTTCCCCCTCTGAGCGCACTTCGTTCCACGCCCCCTCCTTGTTTGCATGCCCCCCCCCCCCCAAGGCGTGGTGGTTTACTCGGAAGTGCTCCCCTCTCCACTCTGATTGGCTGTCCAGGCGCCAGCATGCTGTGCGTCCGGGGCAATGGCTGGGTACCAAGAGTCCTATAGGACATTTTTAGGCCCCAGTTAGGGGGTGCCTTTTGCTTACGCCCGTGAGTTTTTTTTTTATTATTTTTTATTCTCGCCGATGGTCCCTTATGGGCGCAGCCGATACTGTCATGCCAATTTATAAGAAATAACAATGAAAAATACCACGATTAATAAGAAAATTTTTGAGATAGGTCGGATGTTAAGCCGTCAATACGTTTTCGCATAAAAATTGGCATCCTCAGTTTCTATGGTAATTGCGAGCCAAACACCCTGTGCCGAGCCAAAATCAACACCATTCAAAATGCTCTGCCCAATAGAAATATTTCGCGTGAAAATCCAACCAATGAAAACGACCGCCTGTTGCTTTGTACCTCGATATCCAAAAGTATCACCGCAAGGAGTGGTCACGTCAGAATCGTGGCAGTTTCACGCTGTGTAAAAGGATTCACCAGCAGGACAGTTTCAAACGTGATCACTAGCTGGCCGCCGCGGCTCCTTATTGTTGGCTGAGACTGTAATTCCACCTTCTAATAAGTTTCTTAGGAAGTGTTCGGGGCTTGTGACAATACCGCCAACCTCAGAGTCAGTCCTTAGTTCATGTTTTCAGTGAAAGGTACAAATAATTCAACCCTTGTGTTCCGTGTTAAAGCGTGGAGGCTTCCACAGTTGTTTGCTAAAGGCCTGCAACATCATTTTACGTCGTTACTTAATCTAAAACTAGCAAAATATATTTTGGGTTAGTTTGAGCACCAATGCGGCGTTGTTTATAGCTGGCCCGCTCGGCGCCATTTTTGTGTTGGAAAATGTGATGCGAATAAAATTCACAATTTGGGTTCTCACAGAGAGTTCTTACCTAATACATTAAATCTCTATTTCATTTGATGGTAAGTGTGTGGCAAATGTGAAACTAGAACCTTTTATTTCTTGGCTGGTGGTTTTGACTTAGTGGTTGTTAAGGCGCGTTGTTGACGGCTTGGCCGCTAGGCGACATTATGTGCGCCCGATGTTTGGCGAATTAAATTCATGATTTGGCTCTCACCAGTAATTGTAGCTTTATATTTTTTAATTCTTTATGAATATGAGGTAAGTGTTCAAACCAAGAGGGCCGTTAAACTCATTAGCGTAATTATTTTTTTAATCTTTTTTTAAATATTTTTTTTTTGTATGTAGCATTGCGTTTGCCTGCTGCTCTGCTGTGACAAGATGTTCACGTGTAACTCTCCGTGAGGGAGCGCCGGGGCACCAGGGGTGTTTCTGGCAGTGGGACGATTCTGTTCCCTCCGCGCGGCGATACGCGAGTCGTCCATTGGCCGTCCGACTTTACGCCCCTGGCGTGGCGCAGCTGGGCGGGGCGGGTGCGGTGGGGCGAGGCTCGCCGTGCTGGCCCTTGCCCCGCCCCGCCCCGCCCCGCCCCGCCCCGCCCCGCCCCGCCCCGCCGCACCCCGACCCGATGGCCGGGGCTTTTGTCCGAGGAAGGCGACGCAAGCGTTCCTCGAGGCGGGAGGGGGAGGCGGGTGATCGCGACCCCGGAAACGCGTAACCTTATCCGGAAGGACCCGGAGCCTAGTCGGCCCTAAGGCCAGCCGAAGCGATCCCGCCTCTGCCCGCGCCGCGCCAGCGAGGACCCGCGCGGGGCGGGGCGGGGCGGGGCGCGGAGTTGTCCCCGCCTGGAGCGAGCTCCCGCCCCGCCCCGCCCCGCCCCGCCTTTTGCTGCGTGAGAACGGACCGGGCCGGACCGGACGTGACCCGGGCGTTGGGAAATTTGTGGGAAATCCTTCTTGTGCCGCTCTGTACGCCGCGCCCGGCCCGGCTGTGCAAGGCTCCCCGAGTCGCCCAGCCCCAAAGATTTGTCGATTTGTCGTCCATCTCGCGGGATGGGTTCGGCTGGACCGCTGAGGCTGAGATCGGCCGAGGTAGCAGGGACGCTCAATGGCCTGGAAGTTGCATGCAGTGCGCGGCGCGAGCGGGAGGGGTACGACAGAGCCAGAGAGAGAATCAGGGAAGCTGCGCTCCGCATCCCGGTCAACGTAGGATCTTGCAACATACGTCGCGAACGTAATGTCAATCTGTGGGCACTTTAGGAAGCAGCTGGCCCCAAAAGTGGCATTTTTTTGGGTGTCATCTTTGGCATCATACCTCAGCCATAGTTTCCAGCATTTTGATCTGCGGTTTCTTCCTGTGTGTTCAGCATCATGTTGTATACATTGAAACATGCCTTCTTGCCAAGTTTTCAAAACTTTTCAAAATCTTTTAAAGGGGTGAAATTTTACTTCCCTGACTCTGGCCTTCCTCAGCTCCAGTACTTGACTAGGGAAAGCTGCGAAAAGGCTCTCCCCTAATAAAAAAGGAAGTCCCTCTGAGGTCCCTAATTCCAAATCCCTCCAGAGTCCCTAATTCCAAATCCCTAAAATGTCTCCAGATGGTGCATTCTAGGGACTTGGGATTTCGGAATCCCTGTCCACGGAATCCCTTCTGAAGTCCCTCGAAAGTACCTCCTATGCCACTCTCCAATCTCATCTGAAAGGGCTACAGAGCGCCTATCTGTCTCATTCAAAATTCAGTATGATATCATATGTTCATAAATGTATTCATAGAGTATCTACGGCCCCTCTGATGTCGTATGACGCGCTAAAAATGACCTAAAATGCGTTTTTCTACATGTTCTGTGAATGGAAAAATATGGATCGACAGAGGAAGGACTTCATAGAGATTCCTCTCGAAAAGGACTTCGGAGGGATTTCAAAAACCGCAAAATCCCCTTTTAGTCCCCCCAAAATTCGAGGGACTACTTTGGACCTGTTTAGGGACAAAGTGGGGACTTCTTTTTCTATTAGGGTCTCGTACAGAAAGTCTCCCCGGCTCGGACCACGCTGGCACGCTATAGAGGGAGCCGGGCCGGGACGAATGGACTTTTTAAGATGGAATCGAGCAGGGGAAGCAGAAGACGGATGCGAGACGGATGTGTCAAGGTGATGCGGCCGGGCCGAGGCCGGGCCGAGGCCTCTCAGGGCGAGCCGGACCTGACCTCGGCCAACTGAGCCAGGCTGAGCGGCGCGGCGCAGCGCAGCGCGAGTCGACTTCTTTCCGAAGTTCGATTTCAAACGTGTTTTTTTTTCCCTTGTCTGTCTCGTCCCCCCGCACTCTTGAGGTCTTTCAGACCAGCTGTTTTCCCTTGTCTCCGTCGACGCACTCGCGGCTTTGTCGTTTTCTTCTCTTTTCGTTAGTATCTTTTTTCCCCTCTTGGACCGCGACGACGCTTCCCGCTTCCTCCTAAAGATTCGTCAGCGAGATCTCCGGCAGCCAGAAGGTCTTTCTCTATCTCTCCCTCTTTCTCTCTCGCCCCCCCGCCCACCCTTTCTCTCTTTGTGAAGTTATTGGGGACTCTAATGCAACGCCAGGCCGGCAATAAAACGGCGCTATACAAGCCGTTTGCCTCGCACGCCTACGGGTCGATCACCTGGCGCTACGCTCGGCTGCGCCCCGCCCCGCCCCGCCCCGCCCCGCTGAGCCCGCGCCGCACTGCGTTTCAGCGCGGCGATATCGAAGAGGGCGCCGTGGAGCGGGGCGAGGCGCGCGGCGTGGCAGGGCGCGGCGGGGCGGGGCGGGGCGGGGCGGGGCGGGGCGGGGCGGGGCGGGGCGGGGCGGGGCGGGGCGGGGCGGGGCGGGGCGGGGCGGGGCGGGGCGGCCCGCGTGCGGATTTAGGAAGATTGCGTGCTCCACTGCCGCGTCGCTCTAAGGCGCAACCTGGAGGGCGCGCCGCGCACCCGCTTATGCGTCTGGACCGTTCCGAGCAGGCCCCCCGCCACCCTGAGCGTATGTTTGTGGCCTGGGCGCTTAGACTACGAAAAAGGAATCAACAACATCAACAAAGCTTCGTAAGCCGCGCATTGTATTTTGGTTCATAGAACAGTAGTTTCAGTTTGCCAGGCCGTGCACTGTTAAAATCTTGCGAACGGCTTAATCTTCGAATCGAAGAGACCCTTCGTAAACAACGATGAATTTTGAACAACTTAGGCTCTCAGGGCGCCTGATGTGTAGGCTACATCGCGCCCGCACTGCATGTGAGTGCTGCGGGCTGGCCTATCCCGAGTCTTGCAGGCGCCGAATCTCAGTTAAACGCAGACGCCGCGCTGGGCTGGAGTGCTTCCGGCGTCGCTGCTCACACTGGAAATCTTCGAGTCATAATTCTCGCCCTCATACGAGTGAGAATTTGAGGGCAATTTTACTACTCTCTGGAGAGTAAGAATTTTTTCCTCACCCTTAATGAGAAAGAATTTTGAGACCTCGCCCAAATAAAGTGAGAATTCGTGCTCAAATTAAGTGAGGTTAAAATATCCTTACTCAAACAGAGCGAGGCTAAAAAATATCTCGCTCGAAAAGAGTGAGGTTAAAAATTCTCACTCCAATTTAGCACGGAAAAGTGTTCTCTCCCATTTTGGATGAGAAATTGGATTCCAGGGTTTGCAGTGCAACTACCCTTCACTGGCGCCTCTACAAGAAAAGCATTCAGCAAATGTCACTATGAATCATTGAGCCGTACGGTACTTTAACTTACGATTAATTTTCAGCGCATTTAAGCTGCCGTATTATTGTAAGTTACGGTAATGCACCCGGGTCTATTTATCGTAATCTCCTCTCCAAAAGTCTTTCCAAGAAGATCTGCGTAAATTTACGGCTGAGTTTGGATCCCATTGCAAATACGATTTTTTCGTAATATAAAGAGTTGTAATTTTTATACGATGCGTTGTAAACTTTATTGCGTCAATGCAAACAACCATTTCATCTGCAATAAAAAATATTTGTCGTATCACAAACACGCCTTTTTGTTTTAGAAATATAACCATCTCTCTATGGGGCGTACACTGTTAGAAGAAGTTGTTGCCTGACAACGCACTGTTTGACAGGAATCCTGTTTCTGAACAGCTGTTCTTTTATCAGTTAAAAACTTACTGCATATGGATTATTTCAGCAGCACTCTCAAAGAACAGTGAATGAGTATCACTGTGTATGCTGGTTCTTTACAGGAAATACGCTGTTAATTTTGTTAACAGCCCTTACTGTTCAAAATACAACAATTTTGTAATACTACAGAAGAGAGATTTAAGTGCAAAAAGAAGTCAATACATTTCAACTAAAAAATTGATTCTGAGATTTTTCCCATCCTTGTAAATTTACAGTTTTTCCTGTTTTAAAACAAGATTTGCTGCTAACAAAATTAACAATACTTTTCCTGTTAATTTACAACAAAATTTTTAACAGTGTAGGTTAAAAAGTAACCGCAGTGACTAAAGGCCTTATCGTAGATAATATTTTTAAAGGTGACAGTCACATTTACCGTGGCTTAAAGTGAAGTTCCCCGGTGCGCTTTGAGTGCATATTGCTGTGCTGTCGATGCCCACGTCATTGATTGACGGTTGCGGCCCTTTCCGTGCCTGTCCATCACGACAGAGGCCTGCAATTATCAGCTCTGCCCACGTTGCATGGGGGTCATCGCGCGCCTGAGTACCAGAGAACAAACAACTGGCAACCTGGAAGTTGTGAAAATGCACAATAACCTGCTCTTTCAATTGACAAGGTTTTTTTTTTCATACTTATTGTTAGCCAACGCTCAATACCAGATATCTAGGCTGGCACGTAGAATAGGTTAACTTCACGGAAAGCGGTGTTGCGGATTTTTGTCAAACTGCGTGTGTGTGTGTGTGTGTGTGTGTGTGTGTGTGTGTGTGTGTGTGAGTGAGTGAGTGAGTGAGTGAGTGAGTGAGTGAGTGAGAGCGCAGGCGCGCCCGTGTGTGTGTGTGTACGTGTGTGTACGTGTGTGCGTACGTGAGTGCTGTCTGCGAGCTGAGCCCTGCATTGCATATCTTTCATGATATATTGGTCATGGGCCCGCGATGCATGACATTGCGCACTACAAAGGAACGTACCCTCCACACTGTGCGTGAGGGTGTTCTCGCAGACCGCGCTGAACTACGATGAAAGCATGAAAGCAATTCGACTTTTCATAATATTTGTGAAAGTCACTGCCACAGCGTGCGTCCGATCTAAGCCTATTTTGTTTTTCCTTGTCGTGTAAGAGGAAAATCGTTTGCAAAATACTCGCGATGACCTGCAATAACTCAGGGGACAAAGCAGAAAATACTCATAGCTTACAATGAGAATTGTACCATAATCTTTGGTGAAAATTAACCGTTGTCTTTAGTGCCGCAGGCACGGTGGAGGGAGATACGGTGGGGACACTGGGCCGCAGGGCTAGAAAGTTTGAGCCGAGCGATTTGCAATGCATTGGATGGGTCTTTCACCCTCTACACTGGTAAAACAAATGTATAGTTCTAAACATCAAAATGATGTTTAACTGCTAATGTTTAATACTTAAACACTATATCATGTTTAGTTCAAACTATACATCAGCAGATGTTTATTTTCTAAACACTTTGCAAGTGTTCAGTTGGCTATACACTTGGCGCAGCGTGGTATCCCTATGCTTTTCCATGTGAAGCTTCACCCAAGTGTATACTTCTGTACATCAGAAAATGTTTAACCTCTAAGTGTATAGGTGTTAAACATCTTGTCATGTTTAGTTCCTGCTATACATCATGTCATGTATAGAATTGCCAGCTATACGACACCATGATGTATAGAAACTCAACATTTGTTTTACCAGTGTATGGTCTTGCTTAGCCGCCTGGCGAGGCACGCGCCCCAGTCTCGGGCTGCCCCTCCTGATCGACAAGGACGTACCTCCCGCGAGTCTGTCCTCGCCCCGCCCCGCCCCGCTCCGCCCCGCTCCGCCCCGCCCCGCTCCGCCCCGCCCCGCTCCGCCCCGCCCCGCCCCGCCCCCCGCTCCACCCCACCCCGCCGCGCCACGCACGGTCCCCCGGTCTCGTCCTCACGGCGGGGCGCATCTCTGTACCTCCTCTCCTCCAAGCAGACATTGATGGATGAGTCCGGGCCAGTGCGGCGGGGCGTGGCGGGGCGTGGCGGGGCGTGGTCGTGTGCCCGGGCTGGGCGCGAGGCGCGGGACGCAGTGGTGACTTGGCTGCGCGGGGCTGCGCTGTGCGGACTGAGAGCGAAAGCGCACCGCCTCGGCTTCTCTCAGCTCTGGTCTGGTCTCCAGTGGACCTCTACTCCTTTGTCCATTACGCCAAAATCATAATTTGCGCCTGAGAAAAACAAAAACAAAAACAAAAAACAAAAACAAATAGAAGATGTGCTAATTTTTCATTTGAATTGACGCAGCTGATTTTTGAAGCTATCTTTCTCATTTTCTAGCTACCCTGCTGTTTATTTTTTTTTCGCTGTTTAAAGTTTTTAGCTTCAGTGCTAATTTATTCACATATAATTTCAGCGCAGCAATTTTTTTTTTCATGATCCTAGGCTGGAATGGGCAGGCAATTTTGCTGTAATCTGCTGTATCGTAAATAATCTCAGATGGCTTAAAATTCTAGCCGTTTCAATCAGTGTACAAAAAAGGAGGGTGGGAACCATGTATGCTCTGTTAAAGCTGCGTGTCACGATACCAGCCTACACGTCACCTATTGTAGTTTTCATTAGGTTCTAATGAGTTGTCTATTTTTATCAGATGACAATACATCTTTAAAGTAATTGAACTATATAAAATGAGTCATGTAGTGCCAGCTACCTGCTACTCTTATGAAATAAGAAGACTTCCAATAAATAAACTAGCAGGCAGCGTTTCCCGTTAAGTCCGAGGGGCGGCCAACTCGAAAAAAACGTGTACACAGAAATATTTGTGTATTTCGAGAAATACACTAAAAATACAAGGAAATACTCAACAATACACAGAAATACATAAAAATACTCAACAAAAATACGAGAAAAATACCGAAAAATACATTAGAAATACGAGAAATACAAGGCATGTGTACACAGAAATACATGAGTTGGCCGCCCCTTGGTTAAGTCCATGGTATTTGTATAATGCCGTGAGAGTCCGGAGAACAGATTGGTTGTTGGTCCCCGCCCCTACTCTCCACGTCTAGTCACGGGGACCAGTGTTGCCGAACGGTTATTGAGACAGAGCAGAGAGCGCGACTTGCGAGTCACTTTAGCGATAATTCTGTAGGTTTTGTGTTCGTTCTAAAACCAGTCCGCTTTTAAAGTTTCGATTCTACGAGTTAACCCACTGTGAAAAATATCCTCGTAAATTTATGACATATTTTGTAAATCAAAATTACAAAAAATGTCGTAAATTTACGACAGCCCATTCCTGCTCGTCGGTCAATTCCAAGTCGATAGGGAGTGCTTGTAAATTTACAATTTCAAATTGTAATTTTACGACTCTTATCATGGAAAATTTTCCCGTAACCCTTACGAGTATTTTTCACAGTGACCGTAGCAATAATATTTACCAACTAAAATCTAGAAGTAGGGGATTTATTTCTTTTTTAAACGAGACCACGTGGCTACAAGTGTGTGATGGTCCTTCGTTGGCGTTTCGCCGTGTGTGTTTTTTTCTCTTCTTCGAGATAAGAGTAACGGAAAGAAAATAGAGCAGGGATTTGAACCTGTGCCAGGCGGCTGAAGCTGGGATGGTACAGGAGCCGCTTGTCGACCCGATCCGCTGCCTCCGTGTTGACGTTGGCACACATGTCTCCGGCCGTGTTCGCTGTGGGGCCGGTCCCGCCCCGGCCCAGCCCGCCCGGACATACACGCACTCATAGGGTGTCAAGTCCCGCGCCACGCGCACCCACCCCCTTCTCTCTCTCTCTCTCTCTCTCTCTCTCTCCTCTCGTCGCTAGCGACTGACGGTGCGTCACCAGACCTCGAGCCTCTTCGAGTCTGCAGCCGGCTCTACCCTTACAAGTATGTGGGCGCACGCACGTCTAGACTCATCTTCTGCTTGAGCCTGACAGTCTAATATTTACCGGACAGAAAGAGGGCGTGGGGGGCACCGTGGTCGAGTGCATGACACGGGGCAGCTCTCTTTTGCACCGAAAGTGGGTATGAATCGAACACTTCGACAAGCTCAAGCCAAGTATCGAGCTCAATCGCTCTCATGTTTTCACCCTTTCCCATTATTCCTCGCCGCTGAAATACCTAGAAATACTGCTAGCGGCCATACTAAATTCGGGCAGGCCGTGATGTCGGGGAACGGGTAGGGGAGTGGGGCGTCATTCAGCGAAATAAGCATTGCAAGCGCACGGTCAGAGCAAACGGCCGCTCGCTGCCCTGCTGCGCCAGCAGCCTCTGTATTGGCTCTGCGTTCTCGGCGCGTCAGCGGAACGGAAATGGAACCGAACGCCGCCACGCTGTCGAGTTGTGTGAGGTCAGGACCTGGGAGCAGGGCCTCAGCGGGGGAGTGCGCCCGTAACGTGATACACCTGCTTCGAGTTCTGGCAAAATACTGGAAGCCCAACCGTTCGTGAATGTCACACTCTTCTTGGTGTATGAATTTCATATGCCCTTCATATCCATGTTCATTGGAGTTTGCGAAATTGGAAATGGAAAGGTACCCACACCTACTAGACTGCGACATTCCCACAATTTGATTTCGAAAGAAATCCGTTGTGAGTCCTATCAACTTTAGTTGAGTTCTAGCTGTCAGAAGCCACCGTCTACCTTCTTTAAAGAGTTTTTTTTTTTCAGTTTCTAGACTGTTATTCGTATCTGATTTGAAAATACAGCAAGCCAGACGCGAGACACAAACGTAAAGGGCTCAAAAGTTAAAGTAAAATCCGACGAGGAGACCACCTTTCACCTTTCTGCTCCCGGACGAACCTGCCACCTGACAGTACATATTGATTGCTCATTCTTAGGCCTACGCAAGACGTTGAAAGCACTAAATCTTCAAACTTTAATATATTTTCCGTGACCATGATTGTGTACATCATTGCAAAGAGATTAACTCGGAATTACTTGTGGATTACAACCGAACTTGAATCAAGGACGACGGGGGTGTCCCCCACGGTAAAACAACTCCAAGATTTTTCGAGACGTGGCTTGCGCGCTCGAGGTACAGGGAGGTGTGCTCGGGTCAGACAGGCCGCCTGCCGCCGCCTTGTTGACCGGCGTCTAAGCCCCTACAAGAGGAACAGATTTTTCCGTGTCGGCCGTCGTGTCCCGGCCCGGGTCCCGGGCTGGGCTGGCAGGCAAGCTGCTTGGTGGCGTGTGGATGGGATCCCCGGCGGCCCGCGGTGCTCCCCAGGGCCCCCGCGGGACCCGGCCAGGGCAGCCCTGGGCCTGACAGCCGTCAAAGGAGCCCGACACACCGGCCGGGCCGGGGCCGGGCCAGCGGGGCCAGCAGCCTGACAACAAACTGTGTGCTCTAATTTTATTTATCTGGGCTGGTCCGCCCCACCACACCACACGCTCCCGCCACCGCACCTGCTGGTCAAAAGATGGGGCCGGTCCTGGGCCGGGGGGCCGGGCAGTGACTTGACGTAACGAACAGTTACGGGCATTTCTACGCTTTCCGGCAACCGCGAAGAGAGTAGAGTTAGCCCATGAAACGTTATTTACACACTGTTAAATTGCAACGAATTTTCTAAACAAATATTTTTGGCAATTTTTAGCAGATGATGCCAAAGGTAGCATCTGCTTTTACTCTCGATCTCGTTCGTGCGGAGCAATGGGGAGTACAACCTTAAGGTGGTCGTAATATTCGTCCTTAGGAGATGAGCAAACGAATGACATTTTAGGATATATATCGCATTCCTCGCAAAATTTTGCGTCAAACTAAGGGTTCCGACAAGCTGTCAGCAAAAGAAAAGCAAATTTAATTACTGAAAACAAAAGTGAATTAAGTTATGCCGTTCTTGAACAGAGCCTCATCACATGTATGCTTTTTAGAAGCAGAATTTTGCTTAAGCTGCAAAAATTAGTTTCAAAATTCAATTTTTTGCCGTAGGAAGGAAATATTTAAGAATAAAAAAAATAAAATAACAAAACGTAAACTGTAATGCCTGTGGTGCGCTAGAGCATTAGGTTGGATATCCAACCTATGTTTTACCAGTGTAGTTACTGTAGCTATAGTAGTGCTGTGAGATGTCTCTTAGTCCATGCTAATATGAGCAGGCAGACCGCTGCGCTAACACATCCAAAACATGTCTCGAAATAAAGTTATATTCATATTTTATAATTGAGAAACACATGCGCGTTATGCTCTCCATTTTACTTCATTCGGTAAAGATTTGTTCGCTTTTATATGGTACTAACCATTCTTTCTCAACGAAAACTTTTTGTTTCACTTGAAACATTTTCCACATTTTACGTGCGTAGTTGCAGCGTTGAAAACTGCTCTATTTTTATTTTGCCATGCAGCATGGGAGCAAGAAAACCTTCATGACCAACGCACCAACGCACCATTGTTTTTTTGTTGCATAGTGTGTGCCATACCGGGAATAACTTCCAGGAGAGCTGTGCGCGTTTCTCCTGCGCAGTGGAGTGTAGGGACGTATAGCTAGCGAGTGCAGCCGGGACGGGTAGATAGATATGCAGGCGCCACCTGCCCGTTGTGCCCTACCCCGACCTGCCCCCCCCCCTCCCCCGGCCTGCTCATGCGCCTAGGTTTGGGGCTTCAAGGTGAGTGAATAATTGTGTGAGTGAGTGAGTGAGTGAGTGAGTGAGTGAGTGAGTGAGTGAGTGAGTGAGTGAGTGAGTGAGTGAAGGAGTGACTGAGTGAGTAAGTGAGGTGAGAGAGTAAATTAGTGAGTCCAAGTACTTCTGTCACGATTGCGCCTGGGGTTCTTGAGGAATTATTTTGTGACATTGCATGTGAACTAAACGCGCAATAGCGTAGCCCTCGCAGAGGATGTGGTTCGACTGCACACGCACACCAAGCGTGCGCGCGCGGCCCGACCTTCCTGCGTCACACTTTTGTACGCGGAAGAGAGAATTGAAACAGGAAAGGGGCAAGGGAGGGAGGGAGGGGCGGTGGAGAAAAAGGAAGAATGTCCGAAAACAATCGAATGTGTCAAGCAGACGTATAAATCACCCCACTGTTCCCGACTGCAATCTTCTCTGTCTCCGAGCTCTCTCTTTCTCACTCTCCCCTTCTCCCACCCTTTCCTTACTCCCGCCCTCGTGTTTCATGGGCAGTCGCTAAGCCGCCTATCGGCCGCCACCTCTCGGCTTTCCTGCTTTCCTTTTGTAGCATATTTGCATTTCATTTCTTACTTACACAAAATAGCCTCCCTTCCCCGTCCTCACTCACTCACTCACTCACTCACTCACTCACTCACTCACTCACTCACTCACTCACTCACTCACTCACTCGCACGCACGCACGCACGCATGCCCGCACGCCCGCTATTGTCTGGAGCACAACAGTAAGGGTCCTGGTTCTCACAATACCTGCTGCTCAGACCCCGTGTAGGCGAGGCGCTGCCAGTGATGGGTCGCGGTCGCCTCTATGCCGAGGATATTTGCCCGCAGTAAATGGCGTCAGGGTCCCTTGTGCCGCGCCTTGCCTCTGCAGCCCTCTGCTGTATGACGCTCGTGCAGCGTGCATGTTCCTCTACTCCCCAACCATCTGGACGAGAAGCAGCCCATTTTGCAGCCTCTTCGAAATGTTGCTCTGGCTTAAACTTGTCATCGGTGAATGTTTTCATTGAAACTTTCTCAACACAGTGACCTCCGTCACGTTATGTCAGGACAAACACAGACACACATGCGCACAACACACACCGGCGCGCTGAGCGCGTACAGTGCCTATTACCCCTGCGCGGTGTTTGTGCGTGGCCATTCGCCATTCATAGCGTTTGCGTTTGCGGGGGACCGGCGGCCGGAGGCACCGAGACGATATTTATGCGTTCATTTCACCGAAGTGAACGATTTCCCGCGCCGCGCCGCGCCGGCTCAGCTCGGCTACGGGCTCGGCTCCGCGCGGGGCTTACTGCTGGCTAACGAGTTCTAAGTGGGGCCTGACCGGGGCGCGGGGAGGGGGAGGAAAAGATAGCAATTCAGAAACTCCAATAAAAACGAATGGGGCGACCTAGGCGCCACGGAACATCACTCTAAAAGGGGATGGGGTGGGGATGGATTGTGGGGGGGGGAGAGGGGGTCGGTGGCTGCTGTTCCGTTGTCTGGTAGGGGTCTGTCGTGTGTGTGTGTCGGGCTCAACAGTGTCAACAGCCCCCCTCCGCCACGAGGCCAGTACGCGACAGGGGTAAGCTACTTTAGTTGTGAAGCTGGCTGGGGGTGGGGGTGGGGAGGGACCCGGCGGGGCTCTTAACGCTGTGCGGCTGGAATGCTCAATGTGCTATAGGTACACTGTTAGTGTGCAACTGTTCAACACCTGGAAGTGAGCATCTCCCTGCTTATTACATACAAGTAGTGTTCAGGTCAACAGCTGTCCAATAGCAACTGTAACGAAATGGCTGTGCGCGTGCACTGGAAAGTGCTCAACACGGTAGTTCTGCTGTGAAGCGGAACAAGGGGTTAGGTCCAAAACTCGTTCTTTTCAGGAAATTGAAAAAACTATTGGCACGTAAGTTTTCAACACGGTAAAAACGATGTTTGATTTTTTGAGGGAAAAGTGAAAATTTTGAGGAGCACCCGTACTTTGAGGAAAAGTCCTCAGATTTCGAGGAAGTTTCCTCAAAATTTTCCCTTTTCCCTCAAAAAATCAGACATCGTTTTTACCGTGCAAAAATGTTACGATAATATTAAAATGCAATCCCATCTAGGATATTACTGGCTTTATAATTTTTTTCATTGTTATGCTTCTACGCTGATATTCAGAACTTGCCGCTTTTTACCATCAATGACATAACGAAGCAAGTCTACTTGACTCTTTTTACTTGTTGAGAATTTAGAGTTAAGTCATTAAAAATTTGGAAAATGGAGCTGAGTCTACTTAACTTTGTTGATGAGAGGACGCAGAAAGAATCAAGTCGCCTTGCCTCCTTTTCCCATTCTGAAAATAGGAGCTAAGTTGTTGTACGATGACATGCTATTTTTTACTCTTTTTGAATCATTAAGTGAATCAAAGAAATTTAAAGGCAATAGTCAATCCTCATAAATAATTTTTTTGGTTCAACTACACTGGAAAAACAAAGGTAGGACTTAATGCCTTTCTAGGGGTGTGAAATTTTAATGCCTTTGCAAAGGCACGAAATTGTCCAAAGGCATTAAAATTTACCACCTTTGGGCAGTTTTAATGCCTTTGCAGGGGTGCTAATTTTTAATGCCTTGGTAAAGGCATTAAAACCCTTCTTGTCCTACCTTTGTTTTTCCAGTGTATACGGTATACAATATATAACAACCGCAGGTCTTATCTCAAAATTTAACGCAAAGGCTACTCCGAAAGCTTCACAGAAAATAAAGACATATTAGAACTCCTTGCGTCAACTTCTAATCTGAAACTCAGATATGTAGTGCCACACGACAGAATAAAAAAAATGTGCTTGCTAATTTTTTGTGCAAAAGGGGATACGTTCACATAACTTTTTGTTTTTAATTTCAATCAAATAGAGTCAAGTCTACTTAACTAATTTTACTTTGCTTAGTTGAAATTTTTAAGACTTTTGAGAAAAGTCGACTCACCTCCTTTTGCTGCGAATAAATGTATTTTTAAAATGGTGTGTGTCGACTTATCTCCCATTAACAACCCTTATCTCCCAACCTATGGGGTAGTTTACTGTTTTTTTTTGTTTTTTTGTTTTTTTTTGGGGGGGGGCGGGGCGGAAGCAGCCTTTAATTGACTATAACATGGCATGAAAATCTCATTTTGGGGCTAATTCAACTTATCCCCTTGTTCCGCTTCACAGCACAGTTAGATGTGCACTTGCAAGGGTCCAACACAAAAAGAGTTGTCCGGCCCATTTCAACAATTGCCGTTGCACAACTACCGTTTTGAGCAATTTCCAGTGCACAGCCATTGCGTTAACTGTTTATTCCAACAGTTGCGATTGTACATCTGTTGATCTGAACACATGCATATGATAATCAGGGAGTTCCTCACTTCCAAGTTTTGAACAGTTGAACTCTTGGCTTAACAGTGTAACCGCATTTGCAGCTATAGTACAGTCAGAAGTCCTAATTGCGGAAAATGCCCGCCGTTTTCATTAGCACCTGATGCGGTAGTCGGAAGTTGATCCTTAAACCTGCTGGTCAAAATATTACTAAATATCCCATTCATTTTTTCGGCGGCCGACATGAGGACGCGAAATGTCCTTATTCTGGACGACTTGTAACATTTATAGCCTATTATTCCCTTATCTTATGTTACAGAAACTACAATTATAATTTAGCTCGTCATCAAATCATGGATCCCCTTATATTTAATTTGATGACTCTCCCTGTTTGTGGTCGGTGAGCAAGGTAACTGTGCTCCGATAATAAAAGGCTTATGTATGTCCAGAACTAGGGCCCAGCAGTAGGACGTCCGACGAGAGATCTAAGTTTGCAGTATAATACGCGTCGCTTATTCATTACCGAAACACGTTCAGCTATGCTAAGCTATGGCATGCGTGCACAGTAAAGCCCCTTTGGGATGGACAGTACCGAGCGACAAACCCCAAACATATGTAGCGCGCTATGTGGTCCCCCCGAAACGCACTCCCTCTCATTTCCCTGTCCTCCGTCCGTACGCTTAGCGTTCTCTCTCTCTCTCTCTCTCTCTCTCTCTCTCTCTCTCTGCCTCTCTCTCTCTCTCTCTCTGCCTCTCTCTCTCTCTCTACCTGTTCCGGGCCATGCTGAATCTTCAACAGCCTCATCATTCATTATCAGCAGTGTGGTGCTTTTCGGACTAGACAGAAGTGCAGAGGCCTGCATGGCGCCCCTGCAGCCCATGCAGCCCCTGCAGCCCCTGCAGCCCCTGCATCCCCGCAGCCCCTGCAGCCCCTGCAGCTTCTGCAGCCCCTGCAGCCCCTGCAGCCCCCGCAGCCCCCGCAGCCCCCGCAGCCCCCGCAGCCCCAAAGGCCCTCTGAGGGTTCAGCAGGAGGGATCACATGCAGGGCCTCGCACTCTGTAACTCCTTCCTCCCCTCCTCTTTTCCCGACTCACGCCCTGCACGACGCAATTTTATGCATGGGAGAGCCCACAACCACCTTGCCTCCCCCACCCCTCCGCAGTACCCCGCCCCGCCCCGCCCCGCCACGCCACGACGCGCACGTTGTGGGCCGCCCTGGGGCCTTTCTCCATGACACCAGCGTGTGAGGCGGACCGAAGGGCGAGCTGCGCGGGGTGGCTTGGAGCGGGGTGGCGGGGAGGGGTGGAGCGGGGTGGCGGGGAGCGGGGTGGCGGGGAGCGGGGAGGGGTGGAGCGGGGTGGCGGGGAGGGGTGGAGCGGGGTGGCGGGGAGCGGGGTGGGGTGGAGCGGGGTGGCGGGGAGCGGGGTGGCGGGGAGCGGGGAGGGGTGGAGCGGGGTGGCGGGGAGCGGGAAGGGGTGGAGCGGGGTGGCGGGGAGCGGGGTGGCGGGGAGCGGGGAGGGGTGGAGCGGGGTGGCGTGGAGCGGGGTGGGGTAGATTTGAGGTGCCAGACAGAAAGACTTGACAGAAGGACTTGCGCCGGACAAGCACAGCTCCTGATTTTACCCGCTAATTTTCCCGGGAAAGCAGCACATTGCTGCGGGATCGACTTTTACAAGTGTTTGTACTTTTATAGGGGGTCAGCACTAGTAAAAGTTTACGAAGCATTGCTTCGTATTACGAAAACAACGCAGCCATTGTAATACAAAGCGGAATTTCATTGTAATTTCAAAGCTCTGCTTGGTAGTTACAAAGCACAGCTTCGTAATCACAAAGCAATGCGTCGTAAGCTACAATGGCTCAGTTTTCTTTGTGGGTTACGAAGCAGGGCTTCGTAGACTTATTTCAACAGTGAGAGAGGCCTAATGCGCTGGCTTCGGGACGACTCCTAGCCCGAGCGCTCAGTGCGCTCACAGGCCGCCGCGGACCCAAAGGCCTTAGGACGCCACCTGCACCGGGCCGAACGGGTCAGCCGCACACGGCAGCAATCTAAAGTTCTTACTACCCAATTTGCTTAGTAACTACTAAGCATTTGTGCTGTCATAAGTTACAAAGAAATTCTTTAGTATTACTAAACTTTTTTTTCCAGTATTACAAAACGTTTTTCTAGTATTATAATTACGGTGAAATCAAGTACTACGAAAACTTTAAGTATTACTAGGAAAAAGTTTAGTAATACTGAAGATTTTTTTCGTAACTTATGACAGCACAAAACGCTCAGTAGTTACTAAGCAAATTTGGTAGTAAAAACTTTAGAGTGAGCAAGATAGCCAGCTGCCCGGTGAGTGAGGAGGAGGGGTCGAAGCGGAGCTAAACCTAGAGTCTCTGCCCGCCGCAGTGAATCCACACTCTTAGTTCCTTACGAAGAGCACTCTTCATATTACGAAGAATTGGGTTTGTAAGGTACAAAAGATCTGGAACCACCATATTACAAACCCTTTTTCTTCATATTACGAACAGCCTTTGTTTGTACTAAGAACATGCCCTCTTCAGAATACAAACGGAGCTCTTCGTAAGACAAATAATTTGTTCACTGTGAAAAATACCTTTGTAGATTTACGATAAATTTTGTAAATAGTGATTTACGAAATATGTTGTAAATTTACGACGGACCTTTTTTGCTCGTGAATGAATTCCAAGCCGATATGTAGTGCTTGTAATTTTACGATTTGCAATTGTAATTTTACAACTGCACTTCGTGGAAAATTTTCCCGTAAACTTACGACTACTTTTCACAGTGTTTGTATTACAATGGTCTAAAATCCTTTGTACGTTACGAAGAGTAGTTCTTCCTAAGAAAATTACAGTGCACTGCAATGGACACCATCAACGGCGCAATATTTTGAAGTGGATGTCAATCTAGCTCCTTGTGTTAGAATGCCTGCCTTCCAGCACTGAAGACCACCTTGCCAGTCCTCTTAGCTGCTGTCTGCCGACCCAACCCGCCGCCCCTCCCCCTCCCTCTCCACCGTGCCGCAGCCAGGCGGACACCTCGTTAGCGGGCCCTCCCTGCGCTGTCCATCAGATAAGATGCCATACCTACGCTCTCTCTCTCTCTCTCTCTCTCTCTCTCTCTCTCTCTCTCTCTCTCTCTCTCTCTCTCTCTCTCTCTCTCTCTCTCCCTCTCTCTCTCCCTCTCTCTCCCCCCCTCTTCCCTCTACACCTCTCAAACCGAGCGCAAGCCCGTAGCTGAGAGTGTCGGTGCGGGTGCTTCTCTTGGCATAGTTCGGCTGCTGTCTACCGGGGGATCTGCTGTAAAGTGAGCGGTCAGCGGCGCCCGTCAAAGGATCTGCCCCGCAAGCTCGGCCCGCGTGACAACTTGAGATTGGGTCCGTCTGATGTGCCCGCCACTGTTGCCCCGCCCCGCCCCGCCCCGCCCCGCCCCGCCCCGCCCCGCCCCGCCCCGCCCCGCCCCGCGATGTGGTATTCTTGGTGGGCAGCGCGCGCCTGTGGCCCGCGAGGTAGGCCAGCCCGCCACAGGTATGTGCCCGCCGGGTGGCCTACCCCTGGTCTCGCAGGCGCTCGGGCCGCGTGCGTTGCGCATGCTGGCGCGTAGCACCGCAGGTGTCGGGATATTTAAATCAACACTCCCGCACTTAGTCCGCATTACCTTTCGGTTGCCATTAAAAGTTTTTGGCCGCGGTCTCGTGGCGCCACGACACGACATCGGCCTTTTATGTGAACTCCTCTCGCGGTTTGACACTGCGTGGGACGACGCGACGGGGCTCTCCCTTTCCTTTTCATCATGCTTTTAGCCCCGCCGCGCCCGACCCTGCCGCGCATAGTGCGCGCGAGGTCATCAATAATAACATATCGACCTGCCTATTGGATCGAGAGTATTTTTTCCTCTTTCCCTTTGCGTTCTGACTCTTGTGCTGCTTGACTCTCTGCCGCCGCTTTGTGATTAAACCTGCCGGGCCCGGCCCCCCCGCGCTACTAAATGAGTTATCATGCCTTTTTTTGTTGTTGTTTTTCATGCGTGACTCGGCAGCAAAGCGTCATCGCTTCGGCCGGGCTGGGAGCTACTCCGTGATTATGAAGCCCATCAGGCAGGCGGGTGGGTGTATCGGCACCGGGGATCAGCCCGCACCGGCACACGGAGCACGGCTCAGCGACAAAAGTAAAAAAAAAATGAAAATGAAAAAAAAACTAAACTAAAAAGCCCTTGCGTTTGATTCCTGCCGGTGCCGTGGGCAGCGTGCTGGCAGCGTGCTGGCACCCTGACCCCACCCCGCCCGGCCTGCCGGCCTGCCCCGTCGCTGTCGATGGTTTCCACGGCCGCTGCGTGCGCGGCTCACATTTCCGGGGGGTTTTCACCGCGTACAGTACTGTGTCATGCACTGGTGCAGGAGTGAGGGGAGAAGGGGAAAGGGGTGCGCGGGAGCAAGTTGGGCTGTCGACAAATTGTGGTTCCATTACATACGCCTCGACGCGTACTTTTCAATTAGGCCGTGGGAGCGTGACACCCGACTATAAAGCGACGATCTCTGCAGCGCTACGACCAGCCGCGCGAGAGAGGTAGTGAAAACACCGACCCCCCCCCCTTTCCCACATCCTCCTGCTCTACGTCGAATCTCGCCGCTGAATGCCGCCCTGTTCTGTGTGTATGTGGGGGGGAGGGGCCACACACACGGCTAACAAGCGCTGCACGCCGTGCGCCGCGCCGCCGCGCCCACAAAGCCTGGCAAATGATAATGTGAGGGGCCGGCCAGGCCATGGGGCCGGGCCTGGAGTCACCTGGAGTCACCTGGAGGAGCCTGGAGGAGTCGCCTGGAGGAGCCTGGAGGATTTGCCTAGAGGAGTCGTCGGGAGGAGTCGCCTGGAGAAGTCGCCTGGAGAAGTCGCCGGGAGGAGTCGCCTATGGAGTCGCCTAGAGAAGTCGCCTAGAGGAGCTGCTGATGCTACCTGGAGCTGGTTTCCTCTTTGGAACATTTTCACTGTTAACATACACGCCCATGTAACATGTGTTTCCTTTCATGGTTTTGAAAAGAATGATCGTAGCCCTGGCTCCCTGCCCCCCTCCCTCTAGAAAGGGACCCTTATTCTCCAACTGTCGTCTGCCTGTTCAATGTGTCCCCCCTTCGGCGTGGCTTGGCGAGGCGTGGCGGGGCGTGGCGTGGGGTGGCGGTGCGGGGGGCGGGGGGTGGGCAGGACCGAGCCAGGGACAAACTTGCCTATTCATCAGTTGCGATGGCCGGCTGCAGCGCCACGGTGACCAGCCGCGCTGACCAGCCGGCGCTGGGCTGCTCCAGTGGCCCCGCCCCGCCCCGCCCCGCCCCACCCCGCCCCGCCCCGCCCCGCCCCGCCCCGGCCCAGCCTCTGTTTCCAATCCTGAGCGGAGGCCGCTGCAGGGCACGCGGGGCAGGCCTCAGCTCGGGGCCGGACGGGCCACCTTAATTCTCCAACTCCAAGCCCTCCCCCCCCCCCCCTCCGCTGGTCGCCTCAATATATTTCGGTATGGCAGCAACTTAGGCGCCGTGTCGACACTTTGGCTGCTCGGCCAACCTGCGGGAGGAACAAAGCTGGGCGGGGCGGGGCGGGGCGGGGCGGGGCGGGGCGGGGCGGGGCGGGCGCGCTGACGGCCGGGTTTGATGAGGTCAGCAGCGCGGTCGCTGAAGACGTCGAGTTTGTCTGCGGCGAGGGGGCATGCACTCGCGTATCAGTCGGGTCACTCGATCCGTAATAAAGGCGTAATAGTGTTTGTAATAGAAGCGTAATGGCCAAAATTCTCCATATTTTACTGATGTTTGGGTCATTTCAGGCTGTTTTTGCCCGTTTTTTCCTGACTTTGGCCAAATCTGTAAATTTTCGGAGCGAAATAAAGCGTATAATAGACGTGGTAGTCGGGTCACCGATTTTAAGAGTGCATGCCCCCTCGGTCTGCGGTGCGTCCGAGGCGTTTGGCACCCTGCTAGGTCCGTATGCCGAGGCCATTCTCTTCGCAACATCAGGGAACACATTTAGCTCAAGGGGGAAACGACTCTACACTGTCAGGAATTTCCACGGTAATTAGTACGGTTTTCCCAGTTAATTTTTTACCTGGTCCGGACCGTTTTTATTGGGTACGGTTCGTCCGTACAACCTATGACCGTATATTTCACATGGGCCTATATTTCAACTTTTTACGAAGTTTCAAGAAACTGAAACTACGGAATTGGTCACGGAAAACACCGTCATGGGGGTACGGAATTTTTAACAGTGTTCGCTTTCGGTGTCAGCCGGATTACCCAGAAAGCCAAGTTACCCGGAATACTCTCCGTATAACTTTCGCCTAAAACTTGCCTAAATCACCCCTAATTTGACCCAAATTTTCTCGGATTACTGGGTTACCAGGTAATCCGACCGTAGACCGTTTCAGCCGCGGGCTATCCACCCTAGTCGTTTCCCGTCGGGTTGCTTACTCTATGGCAGAGACCTGCAAGGCCGAGTCTTCCAGACTCGAAATGCATTCGAAAGCGGTGAGTGGGAGCGAGAGCAAGGGCAGCTCGCGGGCGCTCGCGGGTGTGTTTCTCTCGCACGCGTCGGTTTCGAAAGCATTTCGAGTCGGCTGACTCGACCGTTGCAGGTCTCTGCTCTATGGGGCGATGGGCTCTTTGGCTACAACAGCTACGCACGCTGATCCAAAAGCAGATAAAAATGAAGTACTCTTCTAGAGTGGTTCAATCAATGCACTCCAGAAAAAAAATCCAGTTGTAGGAGTTTGTTATAAACATTCGAGTAAAACTGCTTTTCTTGGTGTGGAGCTGGGATTTATCCTGAGGGTGCGCGCGCTGCCGCTGCAAGCCCTGCTGAAGGTCGAGCGCGGCGACACTGTTGCCAAACTAAACAGGCTCCAGACCCGGTCCTGCAGCACGCGCGCGTCAAAGCCTAGTCGTAGAGAGTAGCGGAAGTGTGCGGAGCTCGCCGTGATTGTAAGAAGACGGAGAAAAAGAAACGACTTTGTCGAGAATACCAACTTTGCTCGAAAGCCATAGGCTAAACTTGGCAGTTGGGATACAAGCTTCGCGATACCCACAACCACTGATAAATAAAGTATTTCAGCCTGACACATTTATGTGTTCTAGTGTGAGTTGAGCATTGCAAACATCCATTATGGGCAGGACACATTTATTTGAGTAACACTTATAATTATACACTTTCTTTGAAACGCATCTGTTTGTTGATATTTGAAACACATTTGTGTGTTTTACAATATCCTGTCAACACATTCTACAACTGGTATATATCACTTTCACCGTAAACTTCAGCTTCAGTGTTTCAGGGTCTAATATAGCTGACAGTGAAATTCACGGGTAGATTTTGATTACACTCTTAAGTTTTTACTACCAAATTTGCTTAGTATAACTACTAAGAGTTTTGTGCTGTCATAAGTTATGAAGAAATTCTTAAGTATTTCTAAACTTTTTCGTAGTATTACAAAACGTTTTTATAGTATCATAATTACGGTGAAATTAGGTACGACAAAAACGTTTAGTGTTACTGGGAAAAATTTAAGTATACTTAACTCTTTCCTAAACTAAACCTTTTTGTACTACTTAACACGTAGTACTTATTATTATCCGAAAGAATTTCTTCATAACTTATGACAGCACAAAACCGCTTAGAAGTTCCTAAGCAAATTTCGTAGTAAAAACTTAAGAGTGTAAAGCAAAAAATCCAGCCCCTTTTGCTGGTATGAAATTCTCTACCTGTTTTGTAAGGACTCGGTGAGGGACATCCCGTTATATGTAGGTCAAGAGACGAGTCGCACGGTGACGAGTGACGTGTCGCTCGAAAGAGGCCATGTGTGAGAACACACCGTGTGCAGACGACTCGCCCCGCGGGGAGCCCGGGCCGAGGCCAAGAGTCGCGCGGGACCGCGTACTCTCTGACCGTGAGGTGCGAGGCAAGGGCTTCTCGTCTTCGTAGAACAACCGCGTTGCGGCTGAACTTCATTATTTCGATTGCCTTTTCATAATTTCACACCGTTCCCGAAATTCCGAGAGGTCGACCTCTATTTTGGCTCGACCTAGCCTATGTCTGACCTGAATAAGCAATGCTTTCGTCAACAAGTCTTGCCGACGGCAAAGTTTGAGAGTTGGGGTAGGAATGGGGTGTAGTGTTGGGGAGGGGGCGTGAATGTGCCGGCCTGGCGGGGTGGCGGCCGGGCGGCGGCCGGGCCGGGCCGGAGGAATAAATGGGTAGAAAACTACCGCGGCCGCTCAGCTCAGTGCGGCGTCCGAGTTTTAGGTCGGGTGGAGGGCGGCGTGTTTAGTTTGCGTGGAGTGGTGTGTGCCGACACGTATTTAGTCATCGAAAAAGGCAGGGGGCGCGCGCGCTTGCGCACGGGGGCGGGGCGGGGGCAGGGCGGGGGCGGCGCGGGGGCGGCGCGGGTGGTCCGGTGCGGGCTGGAGGCGGCAGGGGGCCGTGTTTGTTTGCCACTGTGTCGCGCCCCCCTAAAGTTATGCCCGTACGCGTACTTTCCGATAGTTATCGCATTATTTGCACGTGCGTTACGCCGCAAAAGCGGTAATGAAGACACACACGCACGGTGCACATCGTAAGCCTCATGTTTAAATTTTTGTGCGTGTGTGTGCGCCTGTGCGTTCTTATTTCTATTCATCCCCCCCCCCTCCTTCCCCCTTCCGCCGAGCTTCCCTTAACCCCTACTCGCTCAGCGCCTTCCCCACGCCGCTGCCGCGCGCTGCGCCGCGCCGCGCTGGGCTGGGCTGGGCTAGGTCCCATAAAAAACGCGCGCCCACTGTGCCTTTGTTGCGCGCCAGTGTGCGCCCCGTTTCATCTGGAGACACTGGCGGGGCGGGGCGGGGCGGGGCGGGGCGGGGCGGGGCGGGGCGGGGCGGGGCGGGGCGGGGCGGGGCGGGGCGGGGCGGGGCGGGGCGGGGCGGGTCGAGCGGCACAATGCAAACAAACTCCCGCAGAAGCGCAATTGTTTCCAGCCTGTGTTTCCGGCGGGGGAGGAGGGAGGTCGGCCCGCTATGCTGGTCCGGGGTGAGGTTAGGCTCCCCTACCCTGCCCGCCAGAGGTACCTTTTAACACGGCGAGTCCATGGCTCCCTCATCGTCGCCATCAAGGGCGGCCTGATGCTCCCCCCGGGGGTGCCGCGCCGGCCTAGGAGGCAGCCGAAGTGCGCGCGTTCCCTCTGCCGCGTCCGCACCCTCTTCTTTCTCCCCCTTTCCTCGTGGCTTTGTCGTTATTTTCGATTAAGTCGCCTGTTTATCTGTGCCCATGGGGCGGCCGGAGCCCGGGGGAAGAGGGACGTTTCGGGACGCCGCCCTGGTGTCATAGGATCTTATAATATGTCCCGAGGTTGTTGTGTTTGTGGCTTCTTTTGGTGTGATTTTCCTGCTGTGGCGTAATGTGGTCCAGTGAGCTACAGACGATGGGGCAAGTTCTCGCGGTATTACTGATGAAAAAGAAAAAGGTCAGTAGCTTTACAGAGAGCTTAGACGAGGAACACAGACACGTGTGCCGTACAGTGAATAGAGGGGAAAACGGGATAGAGTAGCTATTTTCTATTTTCAGGATTCCCATGATCAGGAGGCAGTGCTTGCCTGGCCTGCGACTTGGAAATGCGAACTTGTGTAACCTCTGCATAATCTGTACTCTCTGCGAATCTGCCCCGCCTGTCTTCTCCCGTCTACTCCCTCCCCCCACCCTAACTAATTTACCTCTTATGTTGCTGATATGATGCGTAAGTTGTAGACTAATCTGCGAGTACAAACCCTCTCCTACTGAGAGCGGGCCACATCGGAGAGAGGCTTTTCTCCCTTTTATGGACTCCCAATAACGCTAAATCAAATAAAATAAAACCCCTCTCTCTCTCTCTCTCTCTCTCTCTCTCTCTCTCTCTCTCTCTCTCTCTCTCTCTCTCTCTCTCTCTCTCTCTCTCTCTCTCTCGGTTTGGGGTGGTTCGTGCGCCGGGCATCGATGGCCGAGATTTGTAGCAGTGGCTCTGGCCTCGGCCACGGGGCTCGGCCCGGCAGGCGCTTTTGTGTAACCGCGCCGCACCGCACCTCGGCGCACATCCACTAAATCGCGATCCAAGTCGCCTCGCCGAGACCAATGCCCAGCGCCGGGCAGGGCAGGGCAGGGCAGGGCAGGGAGGGCAGGGAGGGCAGGGCAGGGAGGGCAGGGAGGGCAGGGCAGGGCAGGGCAGGGCAGGGCAGGAGGGCAGGGCAGGGAGGGCAGGGCAGGGCAGGGCAGGGCAGGGCAGGGAGGGCAGGGCAGGGCTGGTCAGGAGGGCAGGGCAGGGAGGGCAGGGCAGGGCTGGTCAGGAGGGCAGGGCAGGGCTGGTCAGGAGGGCAGGGCAGGGCAGGGCAGGGCAGGGCAGGGCACGGCAGGGCTGGTCAGGAGGGCAGGGCAGGGAGGGCAGGGCAGGGCAGGGCAGGGCAGGGCAGGGCAGGGCAGGGCGGGGCTGGTCAGGAGGGCAGGGCAGGGAGGGCAGGGCGCTCTGCTCGGACTGGCGAGGAGAAGGGCCTCAAAGGGCGTCGCGCCGAGAGGGAGAGGGAGGGAGAGAGCAGCGGGGTGAGTGAGGGAGGCAGACAGGGCTGGCGGGGCGAGGCGGGGCGGGGCGGGGCGGGGCGGGGCGGGGCGGGGCGGGGCGGGGCGGGGCGGGGCGCAGGTGTCTGCGGGAGAGCACCGCGGGGACACATTGCCCGATAGGACGCAGCCGTCGTTGTGTTCCTCCTTGTTACAGCGCGCCGCGCCGCGCCGGCTTAACACCGTCTCCGGACATTCAGGACCGTTTGCTCCGTTTCCCTTTCAGAGACGTTTCGGTCGTGCCGTCGACCTCTGCGCCGCGCTAATATGTGCCGGCGCGGAAGCAGGCAGCTCGTGACCACGTGACCACGGGTCGCAGCGCCTCTCTGCTCTCTCAATAAAGTACCAGACCAGTCTGTTTGCGCGGGGAGGAGCAGTAAAGAAACGCTTTTGCCGTGTGCGTGAGCCCGTGAGCTGCACTGGTACCTGCATCAAAGTAGCTGACTCGCGCGGTGAAACCAAACTAACGGTGAGGCAACGTGGTTACGATGAGCAGCCGCGTGCTTCCGGGTTTACTATACAGCTTGCAGAGAATTCACCATCAGCCTTCTAAAAGTGAAGGCCCCAATACCATGGGGAAATAACCTCGGACTTCGGTGTACGTGTACGTGTACACCACTAATTCAACAAATTTAATCCAATTATATCAACTTCAAGTCGATTCAACCTAATTCAAATCCAATTCCAATTCAATCTAATTCAAACCAATCCAAACCCAATTCAAGCCAATCCGCACACGAATTATTCAGTCCAATTCATAGGATATTCAACACAATTCAAAGCCAATTCACGGCCAATTCATGAGATTTGTATACACCAAATTCAGCTGTTATTTATTTCCCTCTCGCCCCAATACCCTGACCCTGCGCGGTGATTGCTTTCATAGCACGCGTCTCGTATTGAGGCTCGCAAGTTTAAGCAAGAGTTGAATACTCTCTGCGTCGCGGAGATTTAGTGTTCCGGACGCTTTTTAAGAAAGAGACGACGGATAATTTCTTGGTGGGGGGGGGGGCGTGGCGCAGGGCTTAAGCGCAGCACCGAAACCAATTTTATTTTTATTTCCTTCACCCCACGGTCTGGTGTGGCTCGCCCCGCCCGCCCTAGCCGGCTGTACCCTCCCCCCCCTCCCCCCCCTCCCCCGGGCCCCGGGCACTTCAAGGCCTACAACGTTCCAGCCTAAAAGGCAGACACAACCAAAAGGGAGGCGAGCCGACGGCGCTAGCGTGGCTCTGAGGTGGCGTGGCGTGGCGTGGAAGGGCCGGGACGAGGCGGGGCGTTTAGGTGGAGAGGGTTAGCGGATGGCAAAGTAGGAACGGGAATGAAAAACGCAGCGCGCAGTGTTGTTCGTATTAATTACGGCTGGCTGTGGCGGGGCGGGGCGGGGCCCGGCACTCATTACTGAAGTCACAGCAGCCGCGGCGTATACATCAAGGTGGTTCCATATAGCCAGTGTGACCACGAGTTATGCTGTTGAAGAAGAAGCTGCAAGTCACAGGTTTTTAGCGTGAGTCTCTTTTTCACCATCGCAAGTTTTTTTCTTTCCTCGTTGAAACGGCAAATGAAAGAAAGGCAAATTAAAGTTCACTTATATAATGGTGGAGAAAGGTGTCTCGGCAAAACATTGTCTTGCTCTCTAGAGAGAAATTTGTAATGCTCCTGATTCTTCATCGTTACCTCATTAAATTTCAGAGACATTCTGAAATACGCTTAAAAACTGAGATTCTCCAATCATTACGCAAATGGAGACCAGGAAAAAAAAATTTGCATTTTTATAGCATACTTCTGATTCCTCTTTTGCAGTGTACCAAACGTTAATCGTGGATCAACCCCCTCTTCTTCCGTATTATACAGTAAAATTCGGAAACCAAAAATGTATATGCTTGGGGAACTTGAGGTCTGCAGGAAAAAAACTTTCAAAGTTGGCACACTTCGCCTAGTTGAAGGACCTGGAGGCAGTGCGCGATGCTGTGACGTGCAGGGCGCGCTGTGCTTTGCTTCACACTTGACGGCGTGATCAGTGCAGGCTGGCCGTCCCTCTCGCTGCAGAACGTCGCGACGCCACTAATTTGCATAATTACGCTAATAATAACGCACCTAAATAATGATTAAAGCCCCCGGGAGGCTGCTGGGCGCGGCCGGGCCGGGAGAGCTCTTGGTCATCTTGCCACACTGGAAAAACAAAGGTAGGACTTAATGCCTTTCTAGGGGCATGAAATTTTAATGCCTTTGCAAAGGCACGAAATTGTCCAAAGGCATTAAAATTTAACAACATTTTGGGCAGTTTTAATGCCTTTGCTGGGGTGCTAATTTTTAATGCCTTTGTAAAGGCATTAAACCCCTTCGAGTCCTACCTTTGTTTTTCCAGTGCACACGGACTGTGTTCCCCGCCCTGAGCGGGGTCGTCTCCAGGGCGGGTCTAGGACTCTTTTGGTGAGTAGTAGAGATGTGGACCGTGGGGGGGGGGGGGGAGGAGGGGGGCAAGGCACGCTGCACAGGTGTGTAGGGGTGACCCGGCGCGGCAGGGAACAAAAGAAGGTATACCCTCCCGCAGCCAGCTCGGTGGGGCGGGGCGGGGCGGGCCGAGCCGGAGAGGCAACGAGGGGTATGCGCGAAAGATTTGTGGTCCAGGAGACATGGCAGCGGGGCGGAGGGAGGAAGCTGTTGGTGGAGGAGGCGCGCTCCGCCCCGCCTCGCCCCGCCCCGCCCCGCCCCGCCCCGCCTGGCCCCGCCCGGCGCCGCCCCATTAGCACTCGGGGATCGCCCCCTCCGGCCCCCGGCCCGCGCGTCCGCCGTGCAAGACAACGTCAGCCAGGAATCAACACAATTTTAGCCTGCAAGTTGGTATTTCGATCATGTCGGTATTTCGATAATTTCAATATTTCAATGTTTTGATAATGCGATTTTCGATATTGCGCGACATTATAGTAATGCGATATTTCGGTACTGAACCGATACTGAAAAATTTCGTTGAAGTATTGAAAGAAATGTCGAACTTTGACAACGTAATAACATCTCGTTATCGCACAGCCGTAGCGTCAACAGCCTGCTTCAGAGTGCGGCTGCATTTCATGTGATGCCGAAGTGGCCTTTTTGCGACTCACTTGGGAAAAAAGAATTGGGGGGGGGGGGGGGTAGTAGGGGAGTATTGTTAGAATCGGCTTCTATCTTATGACGTGTTACTTGAAAGTAAATCCGTGTCTTCGCGTCGGCGGGGCGTGTTCTGCTCGCTGGGGCGTGTGTTTGTGTGTGTGCGTGTATGTGTGTGTGTCTGTTAGAGGGAGGTAGAGAGAGAGAGAGGGGGAGAGAGAGAGAGAGAGAACGAAGTAGCTGGGGTTTGAGAAGGGCACGGGCAGTGACTAATTGGTACACCCTGAAGTACCAGCCCCAACGAGGCAGCACGGGACGGGGCGCAACTTCCAGCCGCGCTGTGTTCCGCTCCGGCTCGGCTCCGCCCTGGCACGCACTGCTCCCGCGTTAAAAGTTTAAACTAGGGTCATAACCGTCACCGCCAAGGTGCGCTTGCCGAGCTTCAGTCTCTCTGCTCGCACGATAAAAACGTCATCTGGGTCCCGAAACACGAAGGCGCTCGCCATGGGTGCTGTGGGTGCTGGCCTGATGAGTGAACCGTCGGACGGCTCGGTACTCGCGCTAATAGCAATGCGAGAATACAAGCAGTATTTAATTAGCCTAACACTAAAAAAAATATTTAAAAAATATTTATTTATTTTTATAAAGAAAAGGGACGATCTTTGAAAAGATGAGATAGAGCTCGTCTTGGTGCAATAAAAAGTAGGCTTGCCTGCTAAGATTTAATGTCCGAATCGTTTAATTTAAGGGTGCGAGCGTGAGCCATAGAACGGTGAGAGGAATGGGGAAGGGTTTACGAAGTGCAAGGGACCGTGGTGAGGCAGGGGGGGGGGGGGGGGCAGGTCTGTTCGGAGGGGACTGCGCCGCTCGGAGGAGTTGTTCCTTTTGCTGTTGGTCAGGCCTCGCCCCGCCACACCCCTCCCCTCTTCACCCCCACTCTACACCCCTTACCCTAGGATGTTCTAATGATCACCCATTAATTTGCTAGCTCCGCTTGCTTGCCGGATTCAATTAACAAGATTGCTAATCTTGAGTCGCGTTCAAAGGTCTAATTATTTTCGTCCACAAGGAGATGCATATCCTGTTCAGTGGCCGGGCCCTCTGGCCCCGCCCCGCCCCGCCCCTCCCCGCCACCATCAAGGCCGGGGCCGAGCACAAAACATCAGCCACCAGTCTGGCGCGCCTGGCGCGCCTGCGCTCGGCTGGGCTGGGCTGAGCGCGGCGATAAACCATATAATTTGAACTGTGCGTCTGATCGTGGCTCAAATTATGCCTGGAGTTGAAAGTTTTGGGTTATTAATACTTTTTCTCCGCTAATTTGCAAAGTTGAATCCTCGCCCGCTCCCTATTTCTCTCTTCCCCCTCTCTCCTCCTCGGCCCTACACAGCGCTTCACAGCGCCCTTCTCCCCTTTTTTCCCCTGTCGTCCTGCGGGGCTGGGGCCCCTGCCTGTAGCCCTGCGGCCCTGTAGCCCTGCAGCCCTGCAGCCCTGCAGCCCTGCAGCCCTGCAGCTCCTCACCACGAGGCCCTCGAGGCCCGAGGGCCAGGGCCGCACGCCTCGGGGGCCGCACGCCTGAAGGGAGGGAAGGGTCACCTCTCCCTTCTGATTTAGTTTTCTGCAGGCGCGCCGAGGGGTACCTCACCTCGATAGTGGGTGTACACTGACTAAAAAGTCAATGGACTAGAATTGATTTGCTGACTAAAACTGACTAAATTTTGACTTTTCCTTCCAAAAGAAGTGACAAAAAACAACGAAATTCGGGCTGCTTTGTCGCCGGTGCGATCGACTATAAGATTGGAAATGACTAATCAAGATTGAAAGTAACTAAATTTTGACTAGAAGCGACTTTTTAAAAAACTGGGTGTGACTGATACCTTTATTGTTGACAAATGAGCATTTGTGTAGCAGAAGTATGAGAACAAGTCACACAATGGACGTAAAATGCTCAATATTTTAAGACTTTTTGTGACTTGTTGACTGAATGACTGAAGTGACTGGAGGTGACTAAATTGACTAAAAGTGACTAAAACGTGACTAAAATGTGACTTTTTTTCGCTCTGTACACTGACTTTTCGAGGTGATGCACCCCTCGAGGCGCGCCCCCTCCGCCGTACGAGGAAGTCACGGAGGAAGTAGTGCAAACGGTCGATAGGATGAGTTTGGAGCCCGCGCAGTCCCCGTTTGAGTAGTGAAATATTTCACACATTTACTACTGTGCGACTAATTATTCTCACTGCAGATGAGCCCATTCCCACACTGTGCAAAGTTTACGAAGCAATGCGGCCGACCGTGTTGTTAACAGTTGCTCGTGCTGTTTGTTGCAGTCGCGCCGGTGTGCAAGACTGACGGCGTGGTGGTGGTGGGCGCGGCGCTGCACGAGCACCTGCGCGTGCGCTGCCGGGTGGCGGCCGACCCCGCCGACGCCGTCTCCTTCTTCTGGCAGTTCAACAACAGCGGCAACACGTACGACGTGCAGGAGTCACGGCCGGGGCCCATGACGGCCGACCTGGAGTACACGGCGCTGTCCGAGCGGGACTACGGCACGCTGGCCTGCTGGGCCACCAACGAGGTCGGCCGCCAGCAGGAGCCCTGCATGTTCAGGGTCGTGCAGGCCAGTGAGTAGACCAGCGTCGTCCTGACCTCACTACATGAGTCGTGCATAGGGCTGGGCGGTTTTTCAATATACTGACTTCAATTTCATTATTTTTAGATATTGAAATCACTATTTTCAAATATTGGTGGTTCCAATATTTGAAAGTCAATATTGAATATCAGCCAATTTTCAATATTGACCGATATAGGAATATTGAAATATTGACACTACTATGCACGGTAACAGACTGGCTGGAACAGCTGGAGCACAGGCTGGGCATAATGCAGAAATTCTCATATTCTGCAGCAAAAAACAAGAGTACATGCCTGTTTTTACTTAATTAGTACGGTTCCCATTGTATCAGAACCAAATAAATAAATAAAATTTTAGTTCTGTGATATTTTTTTTAGAATTTGCCTAAATTTTTCTTTTTGATCAAATACTTCAATACTTTCAATATTTCAATATTTTTAATATTGAATTATTCAATAACCGATATTGATATTGAGGATATTTCAATATTTTAAAATATTGAGTATTGATATTGAAATTAAAAAACCGCCCCGCCCTAGTCGTGCAACGTGCACTGGTTAAACATACATCATTGGTGTCTAGTTCCAAGACGTTTAAAAATTATTCACCAGCTGGTGTATTATAGTTGAACTTACTGAACGTCAATTAATGTCTAGCTGGTCCAACTATTCACCAGCAGGTTTTGAACATTTGAAACTAATCACCTATTGATGTATGGAACTAAATATTTGTTTTACCAGTGCGCAGTCGTGCTGTTCAGCATCTCGATTTTTACCTAATTTGATAATTATAAGAATTGAGAAACCCCGGGTAAACTATGGTCCATTTCTCCGAAGAAATGCTTTGCTAGTACACCATTCAAATTGCAAATTATTTTGAATCATCTCAGATTGCAGAGTAATGTACCCTGGAAAGACAAAGGTGGCTTTTTAGAGGCGTAAGTGCAACAGTGCCTGCCCATAGGCGCTACTGGCCTCTAAAGGTGCTATTTTCGGATGTTTTAGTGCCTTTCCAAAGGTGCTATTGCAGTAGTGCCTTTGAAAGGCATTATGTCGCACCTTTGTTTTTTCCAGTGAAGTGAATTAGTGAAGTGCCAACGAGGCGATGCTATCGTAATGCTGCACAGGACGACCGAAAGAAGTTAAAAGATACGACCTTCCTGATATCCCCAGAGCGCTCTGTTCGGGTCTGATCCCCTGCACGTGAGTGACGTTGACATGCTGTTCCGCCGCGCTGCGCAGGCGCGCCGGGCGCGGTCACCAACTGCTCGGTGGTGGTCAGCTCGCAGACGGGCCGGCTGGACGTGGGCTGCCTGCCGGGACACCCCGGCGGCCTGCCGCAGTGGTTCTCGCTCATCCTGCTCGAGTCGCACTCGGGCCGCGTGCTCTTCAACTCGACGACGGGCGAGGTGGACGCGGAGCCCGCGTGGTCGCTGGACCCCAGCATCCTGTCGGGGCAGGCGCCGGGCTCGGGGCCGCGCGGACCCGTGTCGCTCGTGGTGCGCGCCCACAACCTCAAGGGCCACAGCGCGCCCGCCGTGCTGGACGACAAGCTGACCCGCGCCGGCCTCAACCGCGACCAGCTGCCCGGTCAGTATGCAGTGCGGAAGCGCGTTTGCGTGAGTGTTGGCAGTAGCAGAAGAAGGAGATAAGCTCCCCGACCAGATTTTTAGCAGATGATTCCTTTTTTGATACTAAAATACTTGCGGGGTAATTTTAGCAAGTGCATTTTGGTAACTTTTCAGCGCACTGGAGAACATGGCTCCACCCTCCCCTCCTGGCCCTCGACTCGGTATGATGTCTGGGCCTTAAGCTGGCGCGCCGGGCGGGACCGGAGGCGGGGCGGGGCGGGGCGGGGCGGGGCGGGGCGGGGCGGGGCGGGGCGGGGCGGGGCGGGGCGGGGCGGGGGGTGGGGGAGGCTCTGGAGGGATCGCTTGCCGCTGCGCTGCTCTGCGCCGGGCCGGGCGAGGCGCCGCGCGGAGCGTCTATAGCAATCGCGATATCAACGGCAGGCGGGCGCGTTGGCCGTCCCGTCAGGAAACGTGGAATTAAACTCATGAAAAATTGTTAGGCTTGCTCGTGGAGCCTTGTCTGCGCTGCTCCCTCTCCTGTTGGGAGGGGGAAGGAGTGGTGAGGAGAGGTATACCGAGTCCAGAGGAATTGAGGAGGAGCCAGGTCTCCTCCAAACTGCTCTTCGCGCTCCTCTGTCTCGCAGAATGTGACCGAGGAGTTCGATGTCTTTCCGATGGGTATCATTGTAGTATTCACGGGGCGGGGTGGCAGTCTTTTTAAATATCGCCTAGGGCAGTTACTGTGCTGGTAAGAAATCGGAGGTCTCCAAATTTTAGTCTGGTATCGGCCACCCTGGGGTGCTAGGTCATCGAGCGCTCGATTCCTCCCCTGAGCCTCTCTGTTTGCTCGAACGTGATCGGAGACTGATCTGATAGTAGCATGGCTATGGCTTTTGCGCCTCGCGTTTTCGGTAAACTTCCGAGTGGGACTTGACTTGAAACTGCCTCGTTTGCAGGGTATTATTGTACAGGCAGCGGGCTTGGAGCGGGGGGAGGGGGAGGGGTTCTAACTGCTCTGTCTCGTTTGACTACCCGATGCGGGCCCGCAGTGCCAGCTCCCCCCTCCCCACCCCCACCCCACACAGAGCCAGGGCGAGACCCTGATCACGGCTGGTGATGAGATCTCTCCGGCCCGGGCATACAGCAGACTGCCCGGCCCCGCCCGGCATCGCCAGGACATGACCTCTAACGAGGCGACGCGACGGGGAGGGGGGGGGGTCTAGTGTCGTGGTGCAGTGCACACAGTCTGTTCAAGCGAGTTGCAGGACGCCGCGCCGACAGGCGTAGGGCCAGGGCCACGTCGACCGGCCGGCTAATAACTTTTGTTGCCGCTGTTGCGTGCTGTTTTTTAATTAATTAATTTATTTATTTATTTATTTTTTGCTGAAAAATTATAAAGCATCGAACTTTGAGTCGGAGAGAGCATGTTCCAGGCGCGCTTTGTTCATTCTGTAAAGTCCCGGGCAAACATGTGCATAATGCGGGATAATGGCTTGTGTGATTATTCGTGCAGTGCAGACGTGGGCGGCCTGGCCCGACACGGAGTTAGTAAAACTCTACGCTAACTCTAACTCTCTCTCTCTCTCTCTCTCTCTCTCTCTCTCTCTCTCTCTCTCTCTCTCTCTCTCTCTCTCTCTCTCTCTCTCTCTCTCTCTCTCTCTCTCTCTCCTTTCTCCCTTCCTACTCTGCTTTGTCTGTACTGTCCGTCCAGCACGCTTGGTCAGAGGGGGTTGTAAGGGGTTGTAAGGGAATTGCGAGGGGGAGGGGAGCGGCGCGGCAGCAACTTCAGGCATCCAGCAGCCAGGCGGACGACCACTTGCGCCGCCGTGAAGTTGCCTATTATGCAGGCGGTCCATCTCGAGAGCAACTCGTGCAGCAATCAGCTGGAAATGGGTTAGGTCGGACGGCCTCCGCCCCACCCCGCCCCGCCCCGCCCCGCCCCGCCCGTCCAAGTTGTGTAATGAACATGTCAGAGTGACCGGCTGACGCCGGGTGACGCCCGCTGACGCCCTCTGATTCTGTTGCAGAGCTGATCCTCGGCGGCCCGGGGGGCGGCTCCGGGCTGGTCGGCGTGGCCGCCGTGGTGCTGGGCATCCTGCTGCCGCTCGGGCTGCTGGGGCTGGCCGTCGTCGTCCTGGTGGTGCGGCGGCGCAACGCCCTGGGCGCGCTGCACAACGGCCACCTGGACAAGGTGGGCCACCCGGGCCACAACGGCGCGGGCCACCTCGGGGGCCTGGCGGGCCTGGCGGGCCTGCCGGGGCACAAGGGCGGCGCTGCGGGGTGCGGGGGCGGGGCCGCCGGGCCCGGCCGGAGGAACTCGTCGCTGGAGATCAACGACGGCGACCAGCGCTACGTCGTGTCGTACACGCTCAAGGCGGCGCAGGGGCAGCCGGACAGCAAGGCGCCGCGGGCGCAGCTGCGGCCGGACATCCTCAACACGCCCAGAGGTGAGCCGCCCTGCCGGCCGTGCCTGGGAGACCTAGCGGACATAGCTTTAATATAGGGTATTTCAATTGAGCGCTGCCCGGAAGTAAGAAGAACGAAACCGGATACAGAGAGCGATGATGGGGGCGGGCGAGGGGAGGAGCGGCAGGTGGTAGGGGAGCCTCGCCGCCCGCCCTCCGCTCCTCCGCTCGCCCGCCCCCACCACCACTCTCTGTATCCGGTTTTGTTCCTCTTAATTCCGGGCAGCACTCCATTGAAATACCCTATATGTCGTTCACACGTTTTTTTTTTTTCTTGAATTGTGTAGGGTAAAAGTACCAAACATGGATCAGGTACCAAACTTGGATCATTTCTGTTTGGCGGGCTCTAACGGCTGACTGGGTCGACTGAATTAAAAATTTCAAAGTTCCTCAGGTAGACGACTACATATGCAACAATATGTGTATGTGACATTTTATTGTCTGCTCGCTCCTCTGCCCGCTGGAGCTCTCCGAAAAACAGTCTGCACAACAGACCTCGTCAAAGCGCGCAAAAAGACAAGGCAAGATACATGGCTCTACTTATTTACTATTTGTAAGAAAACTAACCGGAGGAAATACTTGGTACTCGATGAGAAGACACTTTAAGATATGCCTTTTAAGACTCTGAAGGTTTTGATCCTTTACCTTAAGTATTTTGAAAATGCGGGTAGGGGTAAAAACATAGAATTCGAACCGTCCTCAAGTAACTTCTTTAGTTTGCGCCTCAATATCAGTCATTAGAAATCGTTCATGAGTGATGCCACTTTGCACACGGCAAAATATGACCAAAATAAAGGGATTGATGCAAACAAACAGCACAAATTTCCAATAGGAAACTTTTTACAAGCGTTTACATCTTCCATTGCGCCTTACGAGAGGTCCGGGTAGGCAACCTGGCGCACACATCAGATCTCTTTCCACTCTTAGCGCCTTAAGGATCACGTGACTGAGCAAGAAAATACAATAATTTCAAAAGCGTATGTTTTAAGTTTATAGAACAGGTTTCAGGCAACATTTCTACCACGAATCGGAGGGTCTATGTCACGTGGTTAGTTAGGATATATAGAAAAGAATCGAATTTCTCGTTAAAGAAATGCCACTTTCCCAGGCCCTATATCAGCCCCGAAGATGCAAATGGGCGGAAGCAAGTTGTAATTTCGTGAGCAGAATAGTGAGAGAAACACGTTGGTATGAGAAACTATTTATTTCGTAGACAGACGAGCCTGCAAAACGTATCCAAACAAGCCTAAGTTTTGATCCATGTTTGGGTCAGCGTCCAAACATGGATCACAACCCCTAAAAGGGGGAAGGGGTTGTTTTGGGATAAAACAAAAAAAGTTGCCTTCCCCTAACACTGTTGTGTATCACATATGTGAAGGACAACAGTCTAGCTTGGTGATCCATGTTTGGGTACCCCCACCCAAACATGGATCAAAATTGGAGGTCATGGAAATTCCCTATAACTCCGAAAGTATTGGAGCTAGGAACTTTATTCCCTCAGGATATCTTCCCTGGGGGTTCAAACTACACACCAATGAAAAAAAATTATGCTCATCACACCTTTATCGATCCCAAAACTGTGGTTTTCCGAAAAATGATCCATGTTTGGTACTTTTACCCTACCTTACGGTAAGGTGCCAAAGGAAAGTAGGCAAAAAGTCGCCCAAACACAGCGGAGTAAAGCGGGCTACATTTGCGCCTGCCTACCAGGAAACAATTAAACACCTGTGTTAAGGTGTTGCCTCGTAGGCAGGTGCAGATACAGCTCGCTATACTCCGCTGTGTTTGGGCGACTTTGTACCTACTTTCCTGGCAACACTGGTATGGAGTAGTGTTGGCAAGAGGGCGGGTATTCAGCAGTTGACACATTTAACATTTACTTTCAACCTCTTTAGCTTAAAGGTATAAAATCAATCTTATCGCTGAGAAAAAGTATCACAGGTTGAGCCCAATCCCTGCCCTTTACGCTCTTCCCGCCTCCAGTCTCTCTCTCTATATCTCTCTCTCTCTCTTACAACTAGCACCAATGCAATTCTTTTTAAAAGCACAAGCGCGCTGACCCGCTCGGCGCTCCTCCCCTCACGACTCTGCGGTTGCGCCACTAGCTCTACGCTGCCGGCCTGCCAGACCCTTCCTCTCCTCTCCTCTCCTCTCCTCTCCTCTCCTCTCCTCTCCTCTCCTCTCCTCTCCTCTCCTCTCCTCTCCTCTCCTCTCCTCTCCTCTCCTTTGCACTGTGTTCCGTTCCGTTCCAAGTCCCCTGAGACCCATTTTCATCCGACGCCCACTGACCCGGCTGGCATCCATCTATCTCTGCACTTTCTCTCTCTTTTCCACCCCTTTCCGCTCCGCCACTGGACTCCCCAGTGTCGCACGGGCAACAGTGACCACAAGCCAGAGAGACGGACCGGTAGAGCCAAGCAGTGGGTCCTGCCCGCCACCCCGCTGGGGTGTGGTCGAGAGGCAAGTGGAGTAGTGGAGTATTGGGGAAAATAAGAGCGGGAAGTACCTACCGCGTCCGCGAGATTTTGTCCCGCCAAACTTGGACCGAAGTCTACTAAAGGAGTGCCACAAAGCCTTTTGAGAGTCGCGGCAGAAGGTTATTAAAACACTATACACATACTTTCCACCCAACAGTGTACTTGTCGTACACTTTGTTGTGCTGGTCACAGTGTCAAGGCACACATCCGGGTGCGTGTGACTGGCATAGAACGCAACAGGAAAAGCATGGATGGAAACTTAAGGTTTTCGTTTCTTGACTAATTCATCTCAAATATTCAAAAGAGGAACGCAACACGGAACGAAACGCTATTTAGCAGAAAAAGTCAATAAAGGAGTAGGAATTCGAAGAAAGATCATATGGGCATAAAACTCCAGCACGTCGTTTTACACCATCTACAAGTGTTTTCGACTTGTTTCGTCATAGCATTTATGAGTAAATGCCAAGGAACGAAAAGGAACGAAAACCTTTAGTTTCCATCCCTGAGGAAAAGTGTGTATACTTGCCATACCACACACGTGAAAGTAATGCGTGTCATTGGCGAGAGCATTAATCCTAGTATGCGACATAGCAGATATATACACTTCCTTTTGTGTGCTTCTTCTTAGTTGCCTATACTTTTCGGGTGGTTCACTCGAGCTTGACAGGTGGGGTGATCGTCCCCGCACTCATACGCGCCTGTCTGTACTTTACTTGCAGTGGGGTGCAGGTCCTGATATCTCTTTCCCAGCCCAGTGTGTTAGTTTACTAACCCACCCCACATATGCGGACGCGCGCGCCCGATCACCAGTGTGGTCTCCACACATTCTGAAAGCCTTTTGTGCCGCCGTGCGCCTAGCCGCCACAGCCCGCCCCGCGCCAAACGCTTTGGCTCTCACCCCTAAGGCCGCCGCCCCGCCCCGCCCCGCCCCACCCCACCCCGCCCCGCCCCGCGTTGGCAGCCCCGTTCACTGCCACTGGGTGTCGTGCCCCGTTGTGAGATGCGGGCGGCACCGGTCTAGGGAAAATGGTAGGGGGTGGGGGGGCAGCTACCCCGGGGCCGGCGGGGCCCAGCAAACGCCCTAGGCGGGGCGGGACGGAGCGGGGAGAAGCGTGGCGTGGCGTGGCGAGGCGAGGCGGCCCACTAATTTGCAGATTATATCAGTCCCCCTTTGTGGGGGCTCCCTGCCGGCATGGTGGCGTCCGTTCGGCGTCCACTGTGTGTGTGTGTGTGTGTGTGTGGGAGGGGGGGGCTGGGTTGGAGTGGGGCACGTGGAAGGGTGTAGGAGGTGCGAGGGTCGCCTGTTGTGTTGGTCTGGTTTCTGTTCCGGAAGAGCAGCCCAGTCCCCAGTTGAAAGGCCTTTGGGTGGCCGCCAGGCGCTGCCAGCTCTTGGCCCTGCCCCGCCCCGCCCTGGTCCGGTGCCGATGCCCCGTGCTCTTTGACCGCGGCAGCTGCCCGGCACTGCCCGGCCGGGCCCGGGCCTGCTCCACCCTCCGAGACTTGCTCATGCTCATCTCATATGTGAACCTGTCGCTCTCTGCCCCGCAGCCGCGGGCGCGGAGCCGCACCCTACGCGGCCGGACTCGCTGGGCACGGGGGACCACGGCCTCGCGGCGAGCTTGACGGCGAGCTTGACGGCGAGCGCGCTGGCCCGGAGGACCTTGTCGCCTGTGAGTTGTCGTTTCGTTTCGTCTCAGCTTCTCTCTCTCTCTCTCTCTCTCTCTCTCTCTCTCTCTCTCTCTCTCTCTCTCTCTCCTCTCTCTCCGTGACCTGACCTGTGCCTGCCGCTCTTTTTGCAGACCTCTCCTGGCAGCGGTGTGTCCAGGCCGCTGGGAGTGCCCTCGCCCCCGGAGCGCACGCCCCCGCCCGCGCCGGGGCTCGGGGGGCCCCTCCCCCTCCCCCTCGGCCTGCCCTCGCCCTCGCCCGCGCCGCACCAGACCCTCAACGGGTCGCTACGGCGGAACAAGGGCCTGTTCATCGCAACGAGCATCCCCGGGCCCGAGAGCTGCGTCTGAGCCGTGCGCCGCTGCAGACCGCGCCGTAACCAGCAACATGTCAGGCAGTTTCGTAGCCTTCTAATCTGTTAGATTTTTCCCCATGCTGTGCCTTACTTGGCACTATGACATGGGCCTAAGGTTGTGAACTTCTTAGTCTGTAATATTATTTTTTTTATGACTACTTTTAAGGAGCTTAGGTAGATTTTACCTTAAAAACAAACAATTTTTTTTTTATTAAAAAAACATTCCGATATGTTTTGTTTTCAGCTCTCTGGAAAGCGTAACAAATTCATTTTTATTTGAGACTTGATTAACTTACGCCTCTCTCGACGCTTACCCGCTCCGTGTAAAGATATCATAAAATCTGGCATTTGTAAATTATCATAAAATCTCGCATTTGTAAATATCTGTGATTACTAATTAACGGTTTGTCACTAATGCCCCTGTAAGTGTAACAAGAGAAGGCAGCCGAAATCAGGCATTCCTTTCCAGAGACAAATATTGTACTTTATAGTTATCACCAATATGAGGCCGAGCTCGGTTGTGTCTTCCATGTAGAACTGTATGAACCCTATCAAACAAAAAGAGGTGCCCAACTTGGGTGTAGTGCACATAGCAGCTTATTAAACGGAAATACTTTCAAATCAGGAAAAATAAATTGAGGTGGGGCCTTTCTTAGTGGTATACGCGATGCAAAATCTCCACTCAGCATGAATTTTTATTCCTCATGAGAATTTTCATATCGTCTACAGGCAAATGAACTGATGAGCTCGCTGTGTTGAATTGCCTAAAAAGGAACAAGCACAACAATGTAGATTCTTTTTTACACAGATTAACTAAAACATAAAATGTAGAAAACAATAATTTTATAAAAAACTTTATGTATAAGATCAATGCTGCCAACCAAAAAACCTGTACTTAAAACTGCATTTTCTTGTAACAAAAGGGACTGAATAAAAGAATATTAAAAATCAAGCTATCTCAATCTGCCAGATCAACTCTGCGTGTGTGAATTATTTGTTTGGGCCTTTACCAAGATAAAGTCCAAGCCCCGAGCGTAATAATAATAATATTTCGCTTTTTACGCGATGAAAAATGAATTGTTCAATGGGCGCCGGATTGATAGGCAAACCATTCTACGCCAGCCCCTGACAGCACGTTTGAGAGAAAAGCGTGAAAAAGCGGCTCGCAAAGGCCTAATTGTACTCGGAGCTCAGCAGAGGCGAGGGAGGAGGTAGGTAACCTCCTCGAAATCGACTCCTGGTCCCAGAAAATCTTCGAAAGCTATGTGGTGCTCGCAGCTGTGCTGGCAGAACAAGCCTGTGGTCTACTGGTTAGCGCTACGGACAGGTGGTCCTGTGATCTCGGGTTTGCTTCTCAGCCACGAAATTGGTTTTCATTATTATTATAATTATCATTTATTTAAGCGACGGTGCTGGTTGAGCAGAAAATTACTCTGTTTTGTCGAGGTATATAATGCTTAAAACAGCTTATAATCTTCATGCCTCTACACAAGAAGAGAGAGAGAGAAAAAAAACGAAAAAGCTCCACCGGGCTTTGAACCTGCAAAACGTCTCGCCAGCCGAGATGATTGGGGACAGGGAGAAGGTGCATTAACCATCTCGGCTAGCGGGACGCACATCCTTATCCCATACGTGCTTGCAGTGCCCCCAACAGCAGAAGTCTGTGGTCTAATGGTTGGAGCACCGGGCAGCTGCGCAGACGCCCTCGGGTTCGAACCCGAGCGCCGCAGACGTTTTTCTCTTTTCCTTTTTTTCCTGTTATTTTTAGCAGCGGTCTTGGGAGAGAAGCCGAGTACCTTTTCCCCCTCGAGTTGTGTGATGCTTTAAATAGCTTATCCCCTCGATGCATCTTTTTGGCTGTAAAAGAAAGATAATTCTTCTGCGCCGCGCGGGCCCCGTCCAGGCTGGTAGATAGGGATTCCTATTCGCATCGGTTAGCTGTGTGCGAACCGACAGGGTAGTGGTTAGCATGCCCGTCCCCCGTCCCAAACCAACTAGGCTGTCGGAACGCTTTTGTCGTGTTCGAATCTCGGTCGATCATCGTTTTTTTTTTCGCCAAATTTTGGATGATTGCACCCTCGGGGGTTGGTCTGGGGGTGCATTAGAGTCCAGCTGGACACGATACAGTTCTTGGTTTGGGAGAAATTCGCTTTTTACGAGAGGAAAAGTGAATTGTTCAATCGGCGCCTAATGGATAGGCAACCCATTCGACGCCAGCCCGCGCCTGCATGTTTGAGAGAAAATCGTGCGAAACGAGCCGTATTCAACCCGGAGTTCAGAAGAGGCGAGGAGGTAACCTCCTCGAAATCGACGCCTGGTACCAGAAGATTTTCGGAAGCTATGTGGTGCTTGCAGTGCCACAAACAGCAGAAGTCTGTGGTCTAGTGGTTAGAGCAGCGGGCACCTGCGCAGACGCTCTCGGGTTCGAACCCGAGCGCCGCAGACATTTTTCTCTTTTCCTTTTTTTCCTGTTATTTTTAGCAGCGGTCTTGGGAGAGAAGCCGAGTACCTTTTCCCCCTCGAGTTGTGTGATGCTTTAAATAGCTTATCCCCTCGATGCATCTTTTTGGCTGTAAAAGAAAGATAATTCTTCTGCGCCGCGCGGGCCCCGTCCAGGCTGGTAGATAGGGATTCCTATTCGCATCGACAAGATGTGTGCGAACCGACAGCCTAGTGGTTAGCATGCCCGTCCCCCGTCCCAAACCAACTAGGCTGTCGGAACGCTTTTGTCGTGTTCGAATCTCGGTCGATCATCGTTTTTTTTTCGCCAAATTTTGGATGATTGCACCCTCGGGGGTTGGTCTGGGGGTGCATTAGAGTCCAGCTGGACACGATACCGTTCTTGGTTTGGGAGAAATTCGCTTTTTACGAGAGGAAAAGTGAATTGTTCAATCGGCGCCTAATGGATAGGCAACCCATTCGACGCCAGCCCGCGCCTGCATGTTTGAGAGAAAATCGTGCGAAACGAGCCGTATTCAACCCGGAGTTCAGAAGAGGCGAGGAGGTAACCTCCTCGAAATCGACGCCTGGTACCAGAAGATTTTCGGAAGCTATGTGGTGCTTGCAGTGCCACAAACAGCAGAAGTCTGTGGTCTAGTGGTTAGAGCAGCGGGCACCTGCGCAGACGCTCTCGGGTTCGAACCCGAGCGCCGCAGACATTTTTCTCTTTTCCTTTTTTTCCTGTTATTTTTAGCAGCGGTCTTGGGAGAGAAGCCGAGTACCTTTTCCCCCTCGAGTTGTGTGATGCTTTAAATAGCTTATCCCCTCGATGCATCTTTTTGGCTGTAAAAGAAAGATAATTCTTCTGCGCCGCGCGGGCCCCGTCCAGGCTGGTAGATAGGGATTCCTATTCGCATCGACAAGATGTGTGCGAACCGACAGCCTAGTGGTTAGCATGCCCGTCCCCCGTCCCAAACCAACTAGGCTGTCGGAACGCTTTTGTCGTGTTCGAATCTCGGTCGATCATCGTTTTTTTTTTCGCCAAATTTTGGATGATTGCACCCTCGGGGGTTGGTCTGGGGGTGCATTAGAGTCCAGCTGGACACGATACAGTTCTTGGTTTGGGAGAAATTCGCTTTTTACGAGAGGAAAAGTGAATTGTTCAATCGGCGCCTAATGGATAGGCAACCCATTCGACGCCAGCCCGCGCCTGCATGTTTGAGAGAAAATCGTGCGAAACGAGCCGTATTCAACCCGGAGTTCAGAAGAGGCGAGGAGGTAACCTCCTCGAAATCGACGCCTGGTACCAGAAGATTTTCGGAAGCTATGTGGTGCTTGCAGTGCCACAAACAGCAGAAGTCTGTGGTCTAGTGGTTAGAGCAGCGGGCACCTGCGCAGACGCTCTCGGGTTCGAACCCGAGCGCCGCAGACATTTTTCTCTTTTCCTTTTTTTCCTGTTATTTTTAGCAGCGGTCTTGGGAGAGAAGCCGAGTACCTTTTCCCCCTCGAGTTGTGTGATGCTTTAAATAGCTTATCCCCTCGATGCATCTTTTTGGCTGTAAAAGAAAGATAATTCTTCTGCGCCGCGCGGGCCCCGTCCAGGCTGGTAGATAGGGATTCCTATTCGCATCGACAAGATGTGTGCGAACCGACAGCCTAGTGGTTAGCATGCCCGTCCCCCGTCCCAAACCAACTAGGCTGTCGGAACGCTTTTGTCGTGTTCGAATCTCGGTCGATCATCGTTTTTTTTTTCGCCAAATTTTGGATGATTGCACCCTCGGGGGTTGGTCTGGGGGTGCATTAGAGTCCAGCTGGACACGATACCGTTCTTGGTTTGGGAGAAATTCGCTTTTTACGAGAGGAAAAGTGAATTGTTCAATCGGCGCCTAATGGATAGGCAACCCATTCGACGCCAGCCCGCGCCTGCATGTTTGAGAGAAAATCGTGCGAAACGAGCCGTATTCAACCCGGAGTTCAGAAGAGGCGAGGAGGTAACCTCCTCGAAATCGACGCCTGGTACCAGAAGATTTTCGGAAGCTATGTGGTGCTTGCAGTGCCGCTAACAGCAGAAGTCTGTGGTCTAGTGGTTAGAGCAGCGGGCACCTGCGCAGACGCTCTCGGGTTCGAACCCGAGCGCCGCAGACATTTTTCTCTTTTCCTTTTTTTCCTGTTATTTTTAGCAGCGGTCTTGGGAGAGAATCCGAGTACCTTTTCCCCCTCGAGTTGTGTGATGCTTTAAATAGCTTATCCCCTCGATGCATCTTTTTGGCTGTAAAAGAAAGATAATTCTTCTGCGCCGCGCGGGCCCCGTCCAGGCTGGTAGATAGGGATTCCTATTCGCATCGACAAGATGTGTGCGAACCGACAGGCTAGTGGTTAGCATGCCCGTCCCCCGTCCCAAACCAACTAGGCTGTCGGAACGCTTTTGTCGTGTTCGAATCTCGGTCGATCATCGTTTTTTTTTCGCCAAATTTTGGATGATTGCACCCTCGGGGGTTGGTCTGGGGGTGCATTAGAGTCCAGCTGGACACGATACCGTTCTTGGTTTGGGAGAAATTCGCTTTTTACGAGAGGAAAAGTGAATTGTTCAATCGGCGCCTAATGGATAGGCAACCCATTCGACGCCAGCCCGCGCCTGCATGTTTGAGAGAAAATCGTGCGAAACGAGCCGTATTCAACCCGGAGTTCAGAAGAGGCGAGGAGGTAACCTCCTCGAAATCGACGCCTGGTACCAGAAGATTTTCGGAAGCTATGTGGTGCTTGCAGTGCCGCTAACAGCAGAAGTCTGTGGTCTAGTGGTTAGAGCAGCGGGCACCTGCGCAGACGCTCTCGGGTTCGAACCCGAGCGCCGCAGACATTTTTCTCTTTTCCTTTTTTTCCTGTTATTTTTAGCAGCGGTCTTGGGAGGGAATCCGAGTACCTTTTTCCCCTCGAGTTGTGTGATGCTTTAAATAGCTTATCCCCTCGATGCATCTTTTTGGCTGTAAAAGAAAGATAATTCTTCTGCGCCGCGCGGGCCCCGTCCAGGCTGGTAGATAGGGATTCCTATTCGCATCGACAAGATGTGTGCGAACCGACAGCCTAGTGGTTAGCATGCCCGTCCCCCGTCCCAAACCAACTAGGCTGTCGGAACGCTTTTGTCGTGTTCGAATCTCGGTCGATCATCGTTTTTTTTTTCGCCAAATTTTGGATGATTGCACCCTCGGGGGTTGGTCTGGGGGTGCATTAGAGTCCAGCTGGACACGATACCGTTCTTGGTTTGGGAGAAATTCGCTTTTTACGAGAGGAAAAGTGAATTGTTCAATCGGCGCCTAATGGATAGGCAACCCATTCGACGCCAGCCCGCGCCTGCATGTTTGAGAGAAAATCGTGCGAAACGAGCCGTATTCAACCCGGAGTTCAGAAGAGGCGAGGAGGTAACCTCCTCGAAATCGACGCCTGGTACCAGAAGATTTTCGGAAGCTATGTGGTGCTTGCAGTGCCGCTAACAGCAGAAGTCTGTGGTCTAGTGGTTAGAGCAGCGGGCACCTGCGCAGACGCTCTCGGGTTCGAACCCGAGCGCCGCAGACATTTTTCTCTTTTCCTTTTTTTCCTGTTATTTTTAGCAGCGGTCTTGGGAGAGAAGCCGAGTACCTTTTCCCCCTCGAGTTGTGTGATGCTTTAAATAGCTTATCCCCTCGATGCATCTTTTTGGCTGTAAAAGAAAGATAATTCTTCTGCGCCGCGCGGGCCCCGTCCAGGCTGGTAGATAGGGATTCCTATTCGCATCGACAAGATGTGTGCGAACCGACAGCCTAGTGGTTAGCATGCCCGTCCCCCGTCCCAAACCAACTAGGCTGTCGGAACGCTTTTGTCGTGTTCGAATCTCGGTCGATCATCGTTTTTTTTTTCGCCAAATTTTGGATGATTGCACCCTCGGGGGTTGGTCTGGGGGTGCATTAGAGTCCAGCTGGACACGATACCGTTCTTGGTTTGGGAGAAATTCGCTTTTTACGAGAGGAAAAGTGAATTGTTCAATCGGCGCCTAATGGATAGGCAACCCATTCGACGCCAGCCCGCGCCTGCATGTTTGAGAGAAAATCGTGCGAAACGAGCCGTATTCAACCCGGAGTTCAGAAGAGGCGAGGAGGTAACCTCCTCGAAATCGACGCCTGGTACCAGAAGATTTTCGGAAGCTATGTGGTGCTTGCAGTGCCACAAACAGCAGAAGTCTGTGGTCTAGTGGTTAGAGCAGCGGGCACCTGCGCAGACGCTCTCGGGTTCGAACCCGAGCGCCGCAGACATTTTTCTCTTTTCCTTTTTTTCCTGTTATTTTTAGCAGCGGTCTTGGGAGAGAAGCCGAGTACCTTTTCCCCCTCGAGTTGTGTGATGCTTTAAATAGCTTATCCCCTCGATGCATCTTTTTGGCTGTAAAAGAAAGATAATTCTTCTGCGCCGCGCGGGCCCCGTCCAGGCTGGTAGATAGGGATTCCTATTCGCATCGGTAGATGTGTGCGAACCGACAGGGTGGTGGTTAGCATGCCCGTCCCCCGTCCCAAACCAACTAGGCTGTCGGAACGCTTTTGTCGTGTTCGAATCTCGGTCGATCATCGTTTTTTTTTCGCCAAATTTTGGATGATTGCACCCTCAGGGGTTGGTCTGGGGGTGCACTAGAGTCCAGCTGGACACGATACCGTTCTTGGTTTGGGAGAAATTCGCTTTTTACGAGAGGAAAAGTGAATTGTTCAATCGGCGCCTAATGGATAGGCAACCCATTCGACGCCAGCCCGCGCCTGCATGTTTGAGAGAAAATCGTGCGAAACGAGCCGTATTCAACCCGGAGTTCAGAAGAGGCGAGGAGGTAACCTCCTCGAAATCGACGCCTGGTACCAGAAGATTTTCGGAAGCTATGTGGTGCTTGCAGTGCCACAAACAGCAGAAGTCTGTGGTCTAGTGGTTAGAGCAGCGGGCACCTGCGCAGACGCTCTCGGGTTCGAACCCGAGCGCCGCAGACATTTTTCTCTTTTCCTTTTTTTCCTGTTATTTTTAGCAGCGGTCTTGGGAGAGAAGCCGAGTACCTTTTCCCCCTCGAGTTGTGTGATGCTTTAAATAGCTTATCCCCTCGATGCATCTTTTTGGCTGTAAAAGAAAGATAATTCTTCTGCGCCGCGCGGGCCCCGTCCAGGCTGGTAGATAGGGATTCCTATTCGCATCGGTTAGCTGTGTGCGAACCGACAGGGTAGTGGTTAGCATGCCCGTCCCCCGTCCCAAACCAACTAGGCTGTCGGAACGCTTTTGTCGTGTTCGAATCTCGGTCGATCATCGTTTTTTTTTCGCCAAATTTTGGATGATTGCACCCTCGGGGGTTGGTCTGGGGGTGCATTAGAGTCCAGCTGGACACGATACCGTTCTTGGTTTGGGAGAAATTCGCTTTTTACGAGAGGAAAAGTGAATTGTTCAATCGGCGCCTAATGGATAGGCAACCCATTCGACGCCAGCCCGCGCCTGCATGTTTGAGAGAAAATCGTGCGAAACGAGCCGTATTCAACCCGGAGTTCAGAAGAGGCGAGGAGGTAACCTCCTCGAAATCGACGCCTGGTACCAGAAGATTTTCGGAAGCTATGTGGTGCTTGCAGTGCCGCAAACAGCAGAAGTCTGTGGTCTAGTGGTTAGAGCAGCGGGCACCTGCGCAGACGCTCTCGGGTTCGAACCCGAGCGCCGCAGACATTTTTCTCTTTTCCTTTTTTTCCTGTTATTTTTAGCAGCGGTCTTGGGAGAGAAGCCGAGTACCTTTTTCCCCCTCGAGTTGTGTGATGCTTTAAATAGCTTATCCCCTCGATGCATCTTTTTGGCTGTAAAAGAAAGATAATTCTTCTGCGCCGCGCGGGCCCCGTCCAGGCTGGTAGATAGGGATTCCTATTCGCATCGACAAGATGTGTGCGAACCGACAGCCTAGTGGTTAGCATGCCCGTCCCCCGTCCCAAACCAACTAGGCTGTCGGAACGCTTTTGTCGTGTTCGAATCTCGGTCGATCATCGTTTTTTTTTTCGCCAAATTTTGGATGATTGCACCCTCGGGGGTTGGTCTGGGGGTGCATTAGAGTCCAGCTGGACACGATACCGTTCTTGGTTTGGGAGAAATTCGCTTTTTACGAGAGGAAAAGTGAATTGTTCAATCGGCGCCTAATGGATAGGCAACCCATTCGACGCCAGCCCGCGCCTGCATGTTTGAGAGAAAATCGTGCGAAACGAGCCGTATTCAACCCGGAGTTCAGAAGAGGCGAGGAGGTAACCTCCTCGAAATCGACGCCTGGTACCAGAAGATTTTCGGAAGCTATGTGGTGCTTGCAGTGCCGCTAACAGCAGAAGTCTGTGGTCTAGTGGTTAGAGCAGCGGGCACCTGCGCAGACGCTCTCGGGTTCGAACCCGAGCGCCGCAGACATTTTTCTCTTTTCCTTTTTTTCCTGTTATTTTTAGCAGCGGTCTTGGGAGAGAAGCCGAGTACCTTTTTCCCCCTCGAGTTGTGTGATGCTTTAAATAGCTTATCCCCTCGATGCATCTTTTTGGCTGTAAAAGAAAGATAATTCTTCTGCGCCGCGCGGGCCCCGTCCAGGCTGGTAGATAGGGATTCCTATTCGCATCGACAAGATGTGTGCGAACCGACAGCCTAGTGGTTAGCATGCCCGTCCCCCGTCCCAAACCAACTAGGCTGTCGGAACGCTTTTGTCGTGTTCGAATCTCGGTCGATCATCGTTTTTTTTTTCGCCAAATTTTGGATGATTGCACCCTCGGGGGTTGGTCTGGGGGTGCATTAGAGTCCAGCTGGACACGATACCGTTCTTGGTTTGGGAGAAATTCGCTTTTTACGAGAGGAAAAGTGAATTGTTCAATCGGCGCCTAATGGATAGGCAACCCATTCGACGCCAGCCCGCGCCTGCATGTTTGAGAGAAAATCGTGCGAAACGAGCCGTATTCAACCCGGAGTTCAGAAGAGGCGAGGAGGTAACCTCCTCGAAATCGACGCCTGGTACCAGAAGATTTTCGGAAGCTATGTGGTGCTTGCAGTGCCACAAACAGCAGAAGTCTGTGGTCTAGTGGTTAGAGCAGCGGGCACCTGCGCAGACGCTCTCGGGTTCGAACCCGAGCGCCGCAGACATTTTTCTCTTTTCCTTTTTTTCCTGTTATTTTTAGCAGCGGTCTTGGGAGAGAAGCCGAGTACCTTTTCCCCCTCGAGTTGTGTGATGCTTTAAATAGCTTATCCCCTCGATGCATCTTTTTGGCTGTAAAAGAAAGATAATTCTTCTGCGCCGCGCGGGCCCCGTCCAGGCTGGTAGATAGGGATTCCTATTCGCATCGACAAGATGTGTGCGAACCGACAGCCTAGTGGTTAGCATGCCCGTCCCCCGTCCCAAACCAACTAGGCTGTCGGAACGCTTTTGTCGTGTTCGAATCTCGGTCGATCATCGTTTTTTTTTTCGCCAAATTTTGGATGATTGCACCCTCGGGGGTTGGTCTGGGGGTGCATTAGAGTCCAGCTGGACACGATACCGTTCTTGGTTTGGGAGAAATTCGCTTTTTACGAGAGGAAAAGTGAATTGTTCAATCGGCGCCTAATGGATAGGCAACCCATTCGACGCCAGCCCGCGCCTGCATGTTTGAGAGAAAATCGTGCGAAACGAGCCGTATTCAACCCGGAGTTCAGAAGAGGCGAGGAGGTAACCTCCTCGAAATCGACGCCTGGTACCAGAAGATTTTCGGAAGCTATGTGGTGCTTGCAGTGCCACAAACAGCAGAAGTCTGTGGTCTAGTGGTTAGAGCAGCGGGCACCTGCGCAGACGCTCTCGGGTTCGAACCCGAGCGCCGCAGACATTTTTCTCTTTTCCTTTTTTTCCTGTTATTTTTAGCAGCGGTCTTGGGAGAGAAGCCGAGTACCTTTTCCCCCTCGAGTTGTGTGATGCTTTAAATAGCTTATCCCCTCGATGCATCTTTTTGGCTGTAAAAGAAAGATAATTCTTCTGCGCCGCGCGGGCCCCGTCCAGGCTGGTAGATAGGGATTCCTATTCGCATCGACAAGATGTGTGCGAACCGACAGCCTAGTGGTTAGCATGCCCGTCCCCCGTCCCAAACCAACTAGGCTGTCGGAACGCTTTTGTCGTGTTCGAATCTCGGTCGATCATCGTTTTTTTTTTCGCCAAATTTTGGATGATTGCACCCTCGGGGGTTGGTCTGGGGGTGCATTAGAGTCCAGCTGGACACGATACCGTTCTTGGTTTGGGAGAAATTCGCTTTTTACGAGAGGAAAAGTGAATTGTTCAATCGGCGCCTAATGGATAGGCAACCCATTCGACGCCAGCCCGCGCCTGCATGTTTGAGAGAAAATCGTGCGAAACGAGCCGTATTCAACCCGGAGTTCAGAAGAGGCGAGGAGGTAACCTCCTCGAAATCGACGCCTGGTACCAGAAGATTTTCGGAAGCTATGTGGTGCTTGCAGTGCCACAAACAGCAGAAGTCTGTGGTCTAGTGGTTAGAGCAGCGGGCACCTGCGCAGACGCTCTCGGGTTCGAACCCGAGCGCCGCAGACATTTTTCTCTTTTCCTTTTTTTCCTGTTATTTTTAGCAGCGGTCTTGGGAGAGAAGCCGAGTACCTTTTCCCCCTCGAGTTGTGTGATGCTTTAAATAGCTTATCCCCTCGATGCATCTTTTTGGCTGTAAAAGAAAGATAATTCTTCTGCGCCGCGCGGGCCCCGTCCAGGCTGGTAGATAGGGATTCCTATTCGCATCGGTAGCTGTGTGCGAACCGACAGGGCTAGTGGTTAGCATGCCCGTCCCCCGTCCCAAACCAACTAGGCTGTCGGAACGCTTTTGTCGTGTTCGAATCTCGGTCGATCATCGTTTTTTTTTTCGCCAAATTTTGGATGATTGCACCCTCGGGGGTTGGTCTGGGGGTGCATTAGAGTCCAGCTGGACACGATACCGTTCTTGGTTTGGGAGAAATTCGCTTTTTACGAGAGGAAAAGTGAATTGTTCAATCGGCGCCTAATGGATAGGCAACCCATTCGACGCCAGCCCGCGCCTGCATGTTTGAGAGAAAATCGTGCGAAACGAGCCGTATTCAACCCGGAGTTCAGAAGAGGCGAGGAGGTAACCTCCTCGAAATCGACGCCTGGTACCAGAAGATTTTCGGAAGCTATGTGGTGCTTGCAGTGCCACAAACAGCAGAAGTCTGTGGTCTAGTGGTTAGAGCAGCGGGCACCTGCGCAGACGCTCTCGGGTTCGAACCCGAGCGCCGCAGACATTTTTCTCTTTTCCTTTTTTTCCTGTTATTTTTAGCAGCGGTCTTGGGAGAGAAGCCGAGTACCTTTTCCCCCTCGAGTTGTGTGATGCTTTAAATAGCTTATCCCCTCGATGCATCTTTTTGGCTGTAAAAGAAAGATAATTCTTCTGCGCCGCGCGGGCCCCGTCCAGGCTGGTAGATAGGGATTCCTATTCGCATCGACAAGATGTGTGCGAACCGACAGCCTAGTGGTTAGCATGCCCGTCCCCCGTCCCAAACCAACTAGGCTGTCGGAACGCTTTTGTCGTGTTCGAATCTCGGTCGATCATCGTTTTTTTTTTCGCCAAATTTTGGATGATTGCACCCTCGGGGGTTGGTCTGGGGGTGCATTAGAGTCCAGCTGGACACGATACCGTTCTTGGTTTGGGAGAAATTCGCTTTTTACGAGAGGAAAAGTGAATTGTTCAATCGGCGCCTAATGGATAGGCAACCCATTCGACGCCAGCCCGCGCCTGCATGTTTGAGAGAAAATCGTGCGAAACGAGCCGTATTCAACCCGGAGTTCAGAAGAGGCGAGGAGGTAACCTCCTCGAAATCGACGCCTGGTACCAGAAGATTTTCGGAAGCTATGTGGTGCTTGCAGTGCCACAAACAGCAGAAGTCTGTGGTCTAGTGGTTAGAGCAGCGGGCACCTGCGCAGACGCTCTCGGGTTCGAACCCGAGCGCCGCAGACATTTTTCTCTTTTCCTTTTTTTCCTGTTATTTTTAGCAGCGGTCTTGGGAGAGAAGCCGAGTACCTTTTCCCCCTCGAGTTGTGTGATGCTTTAAATAGCTTATCCCCTCGATGCATCTTTTTGGCTGTAAAAGAAAGATAATTCTTCTGCGCCGCGCGGGCCCCGTCCAGGCTGGTAGATAGGGATTCCTATTCGCATCGACAAGATGTGTGCGAACCGACAGCCTAGTGGTTAGCATGCCCGTCCCCCGTCCCAAACCAACTAGGCTGTCGGAACGCTTTTGTCGTGTTCGAATCTCGGTCGATCATCGTTTTTTTTTTCGCCAAATTTTGGATGATTGCACCCTCGGGGGTTGGTCTGGGGGTGCATTAGAGTCCAGCTGGACACGATACCGTTCTTGGTTTGGGAGAAATTCGCTTTTTACGAGAGGAAAAGTGAATTGTTCAATCGGCGCCTAATGGATAGGCAACCCATTCGACGCCAGCCCGCGCCTGCATGTTTGAGAGAAAATCGTGCGAAACGAGCCGTATTCAACCCGGAGTTCAGAAGAGGCGAGGAGGTAACCTCCTCGAAATCGACGCCTGGTACCAGAAGATTTTCGGAAGCTATGTGGTGCTTGCAGTGCCGCAAACAGCAGAAGTCTGTGGTCTAGTGGTTAGAGCAGCGGGCACCTGCGCAGACGCTCTCGGGTTCGAACCCGAGCGCCGCAGACATTTTTCTCTTTTCCTTTTTTTCCTGTTATTTTTAGCAGCGGTCTTGGGAGAGAAGCCGAGTACCTTTTCCCCCTCGAGTTGTGTGATGCTTTAAATAGCTTATCCCCTCGATGCATCTTTTTGGCTGTAAAAGAAAGATAATTCTTCTGCGCCGCGCGGGCCCCGTCCAGGCTGGTAGATAGGGATTCCTATTCGCATCGGTAGCTGTGTGCGAACCGACAGGGTAGTGGTTAGCATGCCCGTCCCCCGTCCCAAACCAACTAGGCTGTCGGAACGCTTTTGTCGTGTTCGAATCTCGGTCGATCATCGTTTTTTTTTCGCCAAATTTTGGATGATTGCACCCTCGGGGGTTGGTCTGGGGGTGCATTAGAGTCCAGCTGGACACGATACCGTTCTTGGTTTGGGAGAAATTCGCTTTTTACGAGAGGAAAAGTGAATTGTTCAATCGGCGCCTAATGGATAGGCAACCCATTCGACGCCAGCCCGCGCCTGCATGTTTGAGAGAAAATCGTGCGAAACGAGCCGTATTCAACCCGGAGTTCAGAAGAGGCGAGGAGGTAACCTCCTCGAAATCGACGCCTGGTACCAGAAGATTTTCGGAAGCTATGTGGTGCTTGCAGTGCCACAAACAGCAGAAGTCTGTGGTCTAGTGGTTAGAGCAGCGGGCACCTGCGCAGACGCTCTCGGGTTCGAACCCGAGCGCCGCAGACATTTTTCTCTTTTCCTTTTTTTCCTGTTATTTTTAGCAGCGGTCTTGGGAGAGAAGCCGAGTACCTTTTCCCCCTCGAGTTGTGTGATGCTTTAAATAGCTTATCCCCTCGATGCATCTTTTTGGCTGTAAAAGAAAGATAATTCTTCTGCGCCGCGCGGGCCCCGTCCAGGCTGGTAGATAGGGATTCCTATTCGCATCGACAAGATGTGTGCGAACCGACAGCCTAGTGGTTAGCATGCCCGTCCCCCGTCCCAAACCAACTAGGCTGTCGGAACGCTTTTGTCGTGTTCGAATCTCGGTCGATCATCGTTTTTTTTTCGCCAAATTTTGGATGATTGCACCCTCGGGGGTTGGTCTGGGGGTGCATTAGAGTCCAGCTGGACACGATACCGTTCTTGGTTTGGGAGAAATTCGCTTTTTACGAGAGGAAAAGTGAATTGTTCAATCGGCGCCTAATGGATAGGCAACCCATTCGACGCCAGCCCGCGCCTGCATGTTTGAGAGAAAATCGTGCGAAACGAGCCGTATTCAACCCGGAGTTCAGAAGAGGCGAGGAGGTAACCTCCTCGAAATCGACGCCTGGTACCAGAAGATTTTCGGAAGCTATGTGGTGCTTGCAGTGCCGCTAACAGCAGAAGTCTGTGGTCTAGTGGTTAGAGCAGCGGGCACCTGCGCAGACGCTCTCGGGTTCGAACCCGAGCGCCGCAGACATTTTTCTCTTTTCCTTTTTTTCCTGTTATTTTTAGCAGCGGTCTTGGGAGAGAATCCGAGTACCTTTTCCCCCTCGAGTTGTGTGATGCTTTAAATAGCTTATCCCCTCGATGCATCTTTTTGGCTGTAAAAGAAAGATAATTCTTCTGCGCCGCGCGGGCCCCGTCCAGGCTGGTAGATAGGGATTCCTATTCGCATCGGTTAGCTGTGTGCGAACCGACAGGGTAGTGGTTAGCATGCCCGTCCCCCGTCCCAAACCAACTAGGCTGTCGGAACGCTTTTGTCGTGTTCGAATCTCGGTCGATCATCGTTTTTTTTTCGCCAAATTTTGGATGATTGCACCCTCGGGGGTTGGTCTGGGGGTGCATTAGAGTCCAGCTGGACACGATACCGTTCTTGGTTTGGGAGAAATTCGCTTTTTACGAGAGGAAAAGTGAATTGTTCAATCGGCGCCTAATGGATAGGCAACCCATTCGACGCCAGCCCGCGCCTGCATGTTTGAGAGAAAATCGTGCGAAACGAGCCGTATTCAACCCGGAGTTCAGAAGAGGCGAGGAGGTAACCTCCTCGAAATCGACGCCTGGTACCAGAAGATTTTCGGAAGCTATGTGGTGCTTGCAGTGCCGCTAACAGCAGAAGTCTGTGGTCTAGTGGTTAGAGCAGCGGGCACCTGCGCAGACGCTCTCGGGTTCGAACCCGAGCGCCGCAGACATTTTTCTCTTTTCCTTTTTTTCCTGTTATTTTTAGCAGCGGTCTTGGGAGGGAATCCGAGTACCTTTTTCCCCCTCGAGTTGTGTGATGCTTTAAATAGCTTATCCCCTCGATGCATCTTTTTGGCTGTAAAAGAAAGATAATTCTTCTGCGCCGCGCGGGCCCCGTCCAGGCTGGTAGATAGGGATTCCTATTCGCATCGACAAGATGTGTGCGAACCGACAGCCTAGTGGTTAGCATGCCCGTCCCCCGTCCCAAACCAACTAGGCTGTCGGAACGCTTTTGTCGTGTTCGAATCTCGGTCGATCATCGTTTTTTTTTTCGCCAAATTTTGGATGATTGCACCCTCGGGGGTTGGTCTGGGGGTGCATTAGAGTCCAGCTGGACACGATACCGTTCTTGGTTTGGGAGAAATTCGCTTTTTACGAGAGGAAAAGTGAATTGTTCAATCGGCGCCTAATGGATAGGCAACCCATTCGACGCCAGCCCGCGCCTGCATGTTTGAGAGAAAATCGTGCGAAACGAGCCGTATTCAACCCGGAGTTCAGAAGAGGCGAGGAGGTAACCTCCTCGAAATCGACGCCTGGTACCAGAAGATTTTCGGAAGCTATGTGGTGCTTGCAGTGCCGCTAACAGCAGAAGTCTGTGGTCTAGTGGTTAGAGCAGCGGGCACCTGCGCAGACGCTCTCGGGTTCGAACCCGAGCGCCGCAGACATTTTTCTCTTTTCCTTTTTTTCCTGTTATTTTTAGCAGCGGTCTTGGGAGGGAATCCGAATACCTTTTTTCCCTCGAGTTGTGTGATGCTTTAAATAGCTTATCCCCTCGATGCATCTTTTTGGCTGTAAAAGAAAGATAATTCTTCTGCGCCGCGCGGGCCCCGTCCAGGCTGGTAGATAGGGATTCCTATTCGCATCGACAAGATGTGTGCGAACCGACAGCCTAGTGGTTAGCATGCCCGTCCCCCGTCCCAAACCAACTAGGCTGTCGGAACGCTTTTGTCGTGTTCGAATCTCGGTCGATCATCGTTTTTTTTTCGCCAAATTTTGGATGATTGCACCCTCGGGGGTTGGTCTGGGGGTGCATTAGAGTCCAGCTGGACACGATACCGTTCTTGGTTTGGGAGAAATTCGCTTTTTACGAGAGGAAAAGTGAATTGTTCAATCGGCGCCTAATGGATAGGCAACCCATTCGACGCCAGCCCGCGCCTGCATGTTTGAGAGAAAATCGTGCGAAACGAGCCGTATTCAACCCGGAGTTCAGAAGAGGCGAGGAGGTAACCTCCTCGAAATCGACGCCTGGTACCAGAAGATTTTCGGAAGCTATGTGGTGCTTGCAGTGCCACAAACAGCAGAAGTCTGTGGTCTAGTGGTTAGAGCAGCGGGCACCTGCGCAGACGCTCTCGGGTTCGAACCCGAGCGCCGCAGACATTTTTCTCTTTTCCTTTTTTTCCTGTTATTTTTAGCAGCGGTCTTGGGAGAGAAGCCGAGTACCTTTTCCCCCTCGAGTTGTGTGATGCTTTAAATAGCTTATCCCCTCGATGCATCTTTTTGGCTGTAAAAGAAAGATAATTCTTCTGCGCCGCGCGGGCCCCGTCCAGGCTGGTAGATAGGGATTCCTATTCGCATCGACAAGATGTGTGCGAACCGACAGCCTAGTGGTTAGCATGCCCGTCCCCCGTCCCAAACCAACTAGGCTGTCGGAACGCTTTTGTCGTGTTCGAATCTCGGTCGATCATCGTTTTTTTTTTCGCCAAATTTTGGATGATTGCACCCTCGGGGGTTGGTCTGGGGGTGCATTAGAGTCCAGCTGGACACGATACCGTTCTTGGTTTGGGAGAAATTCGCTTTTTACGAGAGGAAAAGTGAATTGTTCAATCGGCGCCTAATGGATAGGCAACCCATTCGACGCCAGCCCGCGCCTGCATGTTTGAGAGAAAATCGTGCGAAACGAGCCGTATTCAACCCGGAGTTCAGAAGAGGCGAGGAGGTAACCTCCTCGAAATCGACGCCTGGTACCAGAAGATTTTCGGAAGCTATGTGGTGCTTGCAGTGCCGCTAACAGCAGAAGTCTGTGGTCTAGTGGTTAGAGCAGCGGGCACCTGCGCAGACGCTCTCGGGTTCGAACCCGAGCGCCGCAGACATTTTTCTCTTTTCCTTTTTTTCCTGTTATTTTTAGCAGCGGTCTTGGGAGGGAATCCGAATAACTTTTTTCCCTCGAGTTGTGTGATGCTTTAAATAGCTTATCCCCTCGATGCATCTTTTTGGCTGTAAAAGAAAGATAATTCTTCTGCGCCGCGCGGGCCCCGTCCAGGCTGGTAGATAGGGATTCCTATTCGCATCGACAAGATGTGTGCGAACCGACAGCCTAGTGGTTAGCATGCCCGTCCCCCGTCCCAAACCAACTAGGCTGTCGGAACGCTTTTGTCGTGTTCGAATCTCGGTCGATCATCGTTTTTTTTTTCGCCAAATTTTGGATGATTGCACCCTCGGGGGTTGGTCTGGGGGTGCATTAGAGTCCAGCTGGACACGATACCGTTCTTGGTTTGGGAGAAATTCGCTTTTTACGAGAGGAAAAGTTAATTGTTCAATCGGCGCCTAATGGATAGGCAACCCATTCGACGCCAGCCCGCGCCTGCATGTTTGAGAGAAAATCGTGCGAAACGAGCCGTATTCAACCCGGAGTTCAGAAGAGGCGAGGAGGTAACCTCCTCGAAATCGACGCCTGGTACCAGAAGATTTTCGGAAGCTATGTGGTGCTTGCAGTGCCGCTAACAGCAGAAGTCTGTGGTCTAGTGGTTAGAGCAGCGGGCACCTGCGCAGACGCTCTCGGGTTCGAACCCGAGCGCCGGAGACATTTTTCTCTTTTCCTTTTTACTCGTTCTTTACCATCTCCTTGTTCACTTCATTTTCGGTGAAAAGGAACGAGTATTGGTCCCGGCGAGGTGAAATTTAGTCACACACTTTCATCTCAATAACTACAATAGCTACATGTATGGTTATTGGTTTAATAGAAAGAGCAAGTTGCAGAACTTTCCCCGTAATAGAGGTTTTTTTTAAGTTTCTTAACGATTTTCTGAGAAAAAGTGCAGTGAAGTAGGCAACCTTGACGTTTGAGGTTAGACGTACAGCGGTGCGCGCTCTTGGCCATTCGGTTGCACTGAGGTCTTCCCTTAAGTTGACAACTGGCATATTTGAATTGTAAAACGACGTGCATCTCTATGAAATTTAAATTTAAACCAATAATCATTACTTTGTGATATTGTGGTTTTTAGGATTTTAGTTGTATATACATAAGTGTACATCATAACACAAAGTGAAGCAAAATATCATAACACAAAGTGAAGCAAAATTCTTCAATCATATAGAAATTACCATAAATTACCATCAAATACTCTTAGGAGATATACAAATAAAGTCTATAAACATATTGAGTATTTGACACATCACAGGAGGTTGTTTATAATATTGCTTTGACAATGCCGGGTGTTGCAAATTGCATGTTTAGGTTTGCAAATACTATATTTTGTGCTGACAACTATTCGTTTAGAAAGAAATTTATCAAGAATAATTTAATAAGTGCTCTATTTCAGGTAAGTGTAAGTTTACTTTGATGTTAATTATGATTGTGAAGTGATAATTTTGATTACTTTAGCTTCAGTGTTGGTTGATACACAGGATTTACACTGTATAAGCTTTGAACAATTTTATTAGTCTTTGAAAGCCGGTTTGAAATAATGTGCAATTGTGACAACACGGTCGGTACGGTACGCCAGTGCAGGAGCGTGTAAAGTTAAGTACGCGTGAGCGTTCACGTGAGGTGAGCGCTCACGTGAGAACTGTGCGGGGCCTAATACTAAGCGAAATTGCAAATGTTTTCGAAAAATTTTAATCTCTGTACTCTTACCTTTCCAAAAATGTACGGGTATGTCTATTTTCAGGTCATTTCTCTGAGAATAGTGCGCCTATCTCCTTGGCACTCCCACGCTCATCTCACGTGAGCACTCATGAGTGCGTAACTTATACTAAGCGGAATGACCTGAAAATTCAGAAACCCATACATTTTTGGAAAGGGGAGAGTACGGAGATTGTAATTCTTCAAAAATGTTGTCAAGTTTGTTAAGTATAAGGCCCCGCACAGTTCTCACGTGAGCGCTCACCTCACGTAAACGCTCACGCGTACTTAACTTTACACGCTCCAGTGGTGTAGTTGTGCTGCTATCTGTGGAGGGATGTGGTGACTACTTCCCTAGAAAGCGCGCGCGCGCGAGCCCCTTGTGGTGCTCTTGCCATGCCACAGAGTAAGACACTATGTCCATAGAGTGGGACGAGTGTGTATGACCCCCCCCCCCCCCCAACTTGTGCATGTACTCTCTCCTTTGAAGATCAATTGCTTTATATTCTCCATATACTCATAATACATAATCATATTCATTTTAAAATGAGACTTTTAATTTATTTCATGTCTGCAACACTACCTCATTTCACCAAAACAACACACAGAGATGCTTCACTTTTTGTTATGATGTGCACTACCACATACAAATATATAGATGTGCTAATTGCACCAAATCTTCAAAAAACCTGCTTCAATACATCTTACTTCTTACCAAAAATGTGAACTTTGGGTGGTAAAGAACGAGTTCATCTTTTCACACCAAATTAATTTGGGGTCTTTGCAACTTGTTTTCCTGTTATTTTTAGCAGCGGTCTTGGGAGGGAATCCGAATACCTTTTTTCCCTCGAGTTGTGTGATGCTTTAAATAGCTTATCCCCTGGATGCATCTTTTTGGCTGTAAAAGAAAGATAATTCTTCTGCGCCGCGCGGGCCCCGTCCAGGCTGGTAGATAGCGATTCCTATTCGCCTCGACAAGATGTGTGCGAACCGACAGCCTAGTGGTTAGCATGCCCGTTCCCCGTCCCAAACCAACTAGGCTGTCGGAACGCTTTTGTCGTGTTCGAATCTCGGTCGATCAGCGTTTTTTTTTTCGCCAAATTTTGGATGATTGCACCCTCGGGGGTTGGTCTGGGGGTGCATTAGAGTCCAGCTGGACACGATACCGTTCTTGGTTTGGGAGAAATTCGCTTTTTACGAGAGGAAAAGTGAATTGTTCAATCGGCGCCTAATGGATAGGCAACCCATTCGACGCCAGCCCGCGCCTGCATGTTTGAGAGAAAATCGTGCGAAACGAGCCGTATTCAACCCGGAGTTCAGAAGAGGCGAGGAGGTAACCTCCTCGAAATCGACGCCTGGTACCAGAAGATTTTCGGAAGCTATGTGGTGCTTGCAGTGCCGCTAACAGCAGAAGTCTGTGGTCTAGTGGTTAGAGCAGCGGGCACCTGCGCAGACGCTCTCGGGTTCGAACCCGAGCGCCGCAGACATTTTTCTCTTTTCCTTTTTTTCCTGTTATTTTTAGCAGCGGTCTTGGGAGGGAATCCGAATACCTTTTTTCCCTCGAGTTGTGTGATGCTTTAAATAGCTTATCCCCTCGATGCATCTTTTTGGCTGTAAAAGAAAGATAATTCTTCTGCGCCGCGCGGGCCCCGTCCAGGCTGGTAGATAGGGATTCCTATTCGCATCGACAAGATGTGTGCGAACCGACAGCCTAGTGGTTAGCATGCCCGTCCCCCGTCCCAAACCAACTAGGCTGTCGGAACGTATTTGTCGTGTTCGAATCTCGGTCGATCATCCTTTTTTTCGCCGATTATCGGATGATTTCACCCTTTGGGGGTTGGTCTGGGGGTGCACTAGAGTCCGCCTGCACAACCTCTGTCAGTTTCAAGCTAATTCTTTTTCCATCAAAATCACTAAAAATGCAAAGGCTATAGCCTTTGGAAATTTGACCAAAAATCGATAGTCTCAGATCACGCTGAAATTCACAGGGAATCGTCTGTAGGCACTGCGAAACATATATCAGTAGCCAGAAGCACGATACCGTTCTTGGTTCGGGAGAAATTCGGAATCCTATTCGGAAACGAAAACTCTTCTGCGCGCGCTGGGCCCGTCCAGGCCAGGCCGGCAGATACGGAATCCTTTTCGCATCGGCAAGATGTGTGCGAACCGACAGCCTAGTGGTTAGCATTCCGTCCCAAACCATCTAGGCTGTTGGGACGCTTTTGTCCTGTTCGAATCTCGGTCAATCCTTTAATTATTTTTTTTTGACGATTTTCGGTTGATTTCACTCAGAAGTTACCTTCTTTTGTTTCCACTTAATAAGTCCAAGGAACCTGATGTCGAACTTATTTTGGAACAGCGGCTAAGCGCTTGCATCTCCTCATAATTTGATGCTTGGTATCCATAACAGTCAATAGGGGGAGATTTTTATTTATGGCTCAATTCTATTTATTTATTTGCCAAATAGGTCACACGAGCAAGGCTCATGTAAAGGGTTAATTAATAATAATAATACTGTAGTTGGAGTAAACAATTAAAGGCAGTGAAGCTTTTAAAAATTAAATTCACAAAAATTTCAATCATTTTTATTTTGAATAAATTAACATTTTTGATGTAAAAAGTTTTTGAAAAAAATTTCCACATTCAAACAGACCATAACTAAAGATGACTTGTGTACTTGAGTATAGAAACTTGCGGACTTGATTAATTGATAGGTTTGTTTTTTTATGGTACATGAATGTTTTCCTACCTGTCATAGGATGGCATACTGATCATACAAGAGGTCTCTTACTAGATAGTATTCATCGCACAGACACCCTTCCAATGTGACATGACCTTCCTCTACCTGAAGAAAAGAGCAAAAGTAAATGAAGCTTAATACGTAGTTGAGTGCAGGCTGGTAAAGACTTCTTCACATAGATGATTGTGTTCAGTGTCCAGTGCTGATAGATTGCCGAGGTAATGTTAGGAGTGCCTGGGTCAGACCCACTGACTCCACCTTCCTTTGCTAAGAAAAACATCAGGAAATATGAGATTGCCAAAAGCACATGTTAGGCGCTCATTATCGCCACACAGCGCCTGGAAGATCTCCACAGCATTCTTTCTGACGTTCTTGTAATCTCATTCCAATCAATTCTCGTCAGAGGTTAAAAAGATAATGCTCACCTAACATTACTTTAAGTGTTTCCGTCCACCTCACATTTTCTGATACAAAGTTAAAATGATTCAACATTGCCTGAAGTAACCCAGGCACTTCCAACATTACAGATCTTAAGAGTGCTAGGCCTCAAGACATAACCACCAACATATCTATTCATATTGCAAGTATAGTTTAACATCTTGGTGGTTTTCTTACCTTACGCACTGCAATTGTATTGTTAAAACACCAAAGTACACCGCCAGAAAATTCTGAAGGTATGTTATGCTTTAGTAAAACATGCTTGAAGTCAAGCAATTTTAGTTCATTTATAAGAACCGTCTTATGCCCTTCAACCTGCATTCAGTCAGAAAAGGTAATGAGGTTACTTTTTGTCATTTTCTAGCTAAGATGTGATAAGGAATGGAAACATTACCTGATTCATGGGAATAGGTTCCAGAGTAAATATTTCATCCTCCATGCCATCTAAAATTCCAAAACAGAGAACACATATATGAGAAAAATCCGTGCATTTTGCACAATTCATTTTTATAAACAGGAATTGAGGTACATGGTCTGTTAAATTAGAATACTAAAAAATGATTTTGGTGGAAAATTTCATTACCTTTCAATACTTTCATTCGGTCTTCTTCATCATCGGCTTCCAGAGATGTTCTAACAGCATCACGACTGACATCTCTGGAAACTATCTGAGCATCAAGCCAAGCAAGCTCTGCATCTTTTCCTCTCTTAAAATCAAGAGATGAGACAAGGGCATCTGTCAACCGCACCTGGAAATCGCCAATGGATTTGATGAATAGAATTATATGTAGTCGTATGTAGTACATGTCTAAAAGGACATCATTTTTAAGTGAAAACAATTTGGATTGAATTTTAAAGACACATACCTGATAGATATGTGTTTCAGTTGTTACGTCAATTACTTCCCCTAAACTTGGTGCAAAAATCCGAGCATCAGTCCATTGCTGACAATGTTGCATCATTGCACGTGTACTATCAGGTGTACCCCTCACCAAAATAAGCCGCCTTGGCCGAAGCTGACCAAGAATTTTTTGTAACGATTCACCATCAGATCTGCCCTCAAAGTCAATGAACTGAACCTGGGCAGCAACTCTAATTGTGTGCGTAGAAGTCACACATTTAGTCGGTACTTCCTCAGGTGGATCTGTGGTACACAAAAGGCGGTAAAAAAAACAGTTGGTCACAGGAGTGAAAATTTGCAGCTAAATTATAAACACACCTGCTATTTCTAAGTCTTTTAACACCATATTTTCTTTATCGTCATCCACGTCAGCCACTCCATCAACCATTTTGTAATCTTCAGGTCTAGAAGAAGATGATGCCAAAATCAGTGTTTTTGAAAAAAAAGGGAAAAACATAAGGAAATAATCAAGACCATAGTAAGCAAATAATCTGTGGATCCAGACCTGATAAGTTCTCCATACTCATCATACTTAATTTTCTCTTCAAAGAATGGGAATAATGGGTACTGTTTCTTGGAACTTTTAAAAAATCCAGGATGTGACTTGGCTTCATTTTTTACCAGAAGATCATGTTTTCCTTTAGCAACAGAAGACAGGTCCAGCTCATCCTCTGAGTCTGAACTTAGGTCAGGATCAACACTGTAAATTAAAATGAACAAATTAGGTCATGTATTGACCCCAATCAATATGAGAGAACAAGGCATTATAAAAATGCAGGCATGAGAGTTTTAAATACCCTTTTTTCTTTTTTATAGTTTCCTTGATTTCTCGCTCTTTTCTATAAAATTCATCAAGCTCAGCTCCTTCTAAACGCACTCTTCTCTGCACTTCCAGTTGAAGCGTGCATCCTGTTCCATGTTCAATTAACTCACGAGCTAAAGTGCCAGGTGATGTTCTGCGGGTTTAAAGCAAACAAAATTTAAAATCAAAACATTTTTAAAAGTAAAGAAATCACAACAGTTATTTCTGTTTAGTGATGACATTTCCAGATCAAAAAAGCTGGGTAACAGAGCATACCTGCTGGTAACAATTATGCTGTTATTGGGATTAGAGCTCCACTGCAAAAACAGTTCCCTTGAAAATCCACATTCCATATCTGGAGTGCTTGCAAGTACAACCTAAGATATACATAAATAACAGTTAAAAATATCAAATTTTGTCCTAAAGAGAAATATTTCTGGACATGTAAATGTATTACTTTTGGGCTGGGCACTTTATTTAACTCTGCTATACTGTGACATAATTGAAGGTGTTTGAACTGAAATGGGTTATTTCTGGCTCCTTCAAACGACCTCATTAGTTTGTCACTCATCCATTCAATCTGAAATTTCATATGTCATTGGTTGAAAGAACAGACTTTGATAGACTTTTAATGTGAAATGCACTAAGTTACCTGGCTTTTGGCAAACTCAACAACATTGTATGATACATTGTTCAGCAATGCTAAAGAATAGGCAAGCAATCCTGACTCTTTGTTGCGCCACAGTTGATCCAACATATGGGCTAGTTCAAGCACGCGGCCTGCAGTATCAACAGCAACTAGAACATTCCCATTGTTTCTTAGCGTCTGCAGAATGTTTGCTAAACAAAAGATGGACAAGTCTCATTTTGCGTGCTTGTCAACAAAAGATGCCAAGAAATAACTAAATCACATTGTTATGAAGAAGAAACATACTCATGAGCTTTTCATCTCTTGTTCTTCTCCTTGCTTGCTGATAAGTTGCATTGAAAGCATCTGTAATAAACAGAGATGGACGCTGAAGTTTTTCAAGCTCGCACCCATTAAGGTGACGTTCTTTTTTGTGATTGAAGTCAGTTGCATAAATTATGTCTTCTTCACCAATTTTGACTATTTTCCATATTGTACCACCAATCATATGCCCAGCTGGCAAGGGGGTAATTGTAAGGCCAAAGCCCTTTCCTGTACAAACAACAGTTTCTATGTAAAATTGTACTTGGAGAAAAACAAAAGAACTTTTCATGGAAAAGAACAAAATGGAAAGAACCTTTCATGGAAACACTCTGATTGTACTTCAGTTGAACAATCTTGTCAAATGCAGCATCAACATCATCAAGAGTAAATAGAGAAAACTCTGAATTATTGTGCCAAGACTAAACAGAACAAAAAAAAAAACAACATCAATGACAACAGATTCAGTTTAGGAAACATTTGACAGATGGCAAGTACAATTCATGTGACATTTCAATTAATAAAATAGATTTCAAATTACTTCTACCCCACCTGATACAAATCATACATAAACATTTGGCCCATTTTATATACAGGAATTGTGGCATAAATTGGGCAGCTTAAGCCACATTTTCCAACCATGTAAGGCAATGCTCCAAGATGAAGCGGATCGGGATATGACAGTAAAACTGCATCAATTTGATTAGCATACCTAGAAAGAAAAAAGAGATACTGAGTCAAAGACAGTTAGAAGTAAAGCAATGGATAGTACTCTGTGTAACCTACCTCCGCAATTCTTTGATAAACTCAGGGTCAAATTTTTCATTCCATCCGCAGTCTAGCAGGAACCTAAATTCATCCACTTGCAAAATATAACACGGTGGAGACTCATCCATAGCCCCTGACACCGTGTGTAACTTAATAATTGATGTTGATGTCATCTTTATTACCCTGAAAGTGGCACCTCTCATTTTAAAGGACAAACATCATGGAAGAAAAAAATATATATAAAAATTGCGCTTAACACTTGGTGAAGTTCTATGCCCGATCATGTGATAGAATTCATTTGACAATCACAATGAAATTTATTTAATAAAACTAAGATCTGGACAGTTAACCTAACCACGATACTTCTTTTATTTATTGAGGAGACAACAAAACTCAAATCAAATTACCTTTATTTACTGATGCAAGACGAGAAAAAAAAGCAACACAGCTTTCAAAAGAGGTTGGCCGTGGAATAAAAAATAAATTACATTTGTGAGGAGTAATGAGTGACAGCCGAATAACAGCAACAGCCGACAACTTTTGGTTTCCTGCGGATAGGTTCCGTTGTCTTGTTCGCAGGAATTCCATCTCTGAATCTGAAACTGCTATACACAGGTGTTCCTGCGGATAGAAGGAGAAGGAAGGGGGTTGTGAAAGGGGGGACGGGGGGCAGCGCCGGCTGCAGCTCCCCTACGCTTATGTGAGGTTATTTTCCTGATTCTTGTTTGCATTAAAATTCATCAGCTAATGAAATCCCATGTGATAAACGATTTTTTTTACAGGATTATTGAATTTTCGATGCATTCAATCCATTGTCAACGCGGATTTCCTGCGCATTTAATCTCCAGGCTGTGCACTTACGACTCAACATGATCAAAACATTTCAGCATTTACTTCGTCTTTCTTCTACTGGTCCGTCTTGTGGCAAAGTTTTGAGTTCGTGTGGAGGCTGGGTTCCTCCGAAAAACACTCGTTATGCTCTTCAAGGCACATCAACTAATTTTGAAGCAGTACGGGCGTATTCCGATAAATGGGATCTAGATGTTGAAAGTCTGCTCAAGGATGAGGAATACGAAGAATTTTCAGAAAGAATATTTAGATTACCTCAGCATGGTCACAATGTTTTGGTTATTCAACCCTTTATAGATTATCAGACCAATTGGAAAGATCCCAATTTAAAGAATACTACTCCTGAATTGCAGTTGGAAGAGGCTGAGGCCCTTATCAAAACATTGTCACGGTGGAAAGTGTCTGGCTCACTGCTGCTCGGTGTACCAAGTTATAATCGATCAAACTTTTTTAGTTATGGTCAAATTGAGAGGATGAAAGATATATTGAATAAGACAAAGAATATAAGTGCAGTGTTTGTGAGTGTCAACATATTAAAGGCAAGACAAATAATAAACTTGGAACTAGAACTTGATGTTCCTGTGTATGACCGTTACACCATTGTCATACAAATATTTAAACAGCATGCAAAGACAAAGGAATCAAAACTGCAAGTTGCTATGGCTGAGCTTCCATATCTAAGGCAATGTGTTAAAGGTTTTCCTTTAGGTCTGTCAGACCGTCTTGCTTTAGGAAGTGTTGTTGGTGGACTAGGAAGAGTATCACCCGAGAAAAGGAAAGATTTACTTCAGGAACGTGAGCTGAAATTAAAGAAAGCCATAATCTCATTGAGGAAACATAGAGAGCGATTACGAAGTACCCAGAAAATAAGTTCTTATCCTATTGTTGCTGTAATGGGATACACAAATGCTGGCAAAACATCACTAATCAAAGCTTTAACTAGCAAAGATTCTCTACAACCAAAGAATCAGCTATTTGCTACTTTGGATGTGACAAAACATGAGGGTCTATTGCCATGCAAATTGAAAGTACTTTACATTGACACTGTAGGTTTTATAACCAATATCCCAACAAAACTAATAGAGTCATTCACTGCAACACTAGAGGATGCTATGTGTTCTGATGTTATTATCCATGTTTGGGATGTCAGCAACCCTGATTTTGTACTCCAGCAAGAACATGTGATGAATACCCTGAAAAAATTACAGTTTGGAGAAAATCTTGAGCAGAAGATTTTTACTGTTGCCAACAAGATTGACCGAATTGCGGAGGATAAACTATTAGAATTGAAGAGGTCAATTCCTCAAAACAATACCTTTTTTGTGTCCACAAAAAATGGACAAGGTATGGAGGAAATGCTTGATAATTTGCAGAAAAAAATTATTGCAGCAACAGGTAGGATTTGCATGAAGATTAAAGTAAAAACAGGTGGAAATGAAGAATTGTGGATCAGGAAAAATTTTCCAGTGGTCAGTATTGAGCTGGGAAATGATTCTGAACACACAACTTTTACTGTTATTGTCACAAAAGCTCAAATAGATACCTTCAAATACAACTTCCTAAAATAATGACGTTCTTTTTTTTTTTTCTTCACAAAAATGAAATATTTTATTAATTCATAAAAGCGTATTTAATAAAGTAGAAGGCAAAAGATCACACAAAATGTGAGGCATATTCAAATATTTATTTCAACTCCACATTCAGTAAATTAAAATTAAATACAGATATTATCTTTTTAACAATATCCAACATTTAGCAGGAGCTCTAGCAAAAGTATAGAAACTTCAATTTGTAAACTGAACTCATAAATACTAGGATAGACCGCTTAATTTGTGCATTCATCGCTAAGCACCATAATGAAATAAGGCTACTCCATGCCTAAAAATAATCACAGTATTTCCTTACCAAACAATGCATTCCATGAAATTCTATTCATGAATAGTAAGTGATATGCAGATAAACATTAGGAAAACTTATCATCTTTTTACTCTTTAAATAAGGTTTTCCAAGTGACACAAAAACAAAGAATCAAAACAAAATAAAGTTAAAAAATACAAAAGTGTAATAAACTTTTGTGAAATTATTAAGTTTGACTGAGCATACACATTATGGAATAATGATAACAAAAATGATGGGCAGTTAAACCACTTTAAATTTTCATTGAACTGTAAGAAATGTTTCGACTGGAATCATAAGCCAGTGGTTAAATCTTACATTTTATTGTCGAGAAGAAGCTGCAAGCAAAGGGGATCCATCTTCAGGAAGTGGAGTACGTTTGTACTCAGCCTTGGTGACAAGAAGTCCGACAAGTAACCCAAACACAACCATTACAACACCTATCATGTTAATGAGTACTGCTTCACCAGGCAACTGTCCATAAGTATTCGGCCTGAAAGAAACCAAGAAGGTCTGTTGTAATAATTGCGGCGGAATAAAGCTAAGAAAAAATTATTACATTGAGTATAGTACTTACAAGACAAAAAATGCTTTCTCATTTAATCCAATCAAAGATGCTGCAATAGATAAGGCAAAAATTGCAACACCATTAAAGACATGGTATGGTAGAATAATAGATCTATATTCTGCACTTAGACCGGGGAAGAGGAAAGCAGTGAGTCCTACGAGGTACTGCAATTATACAAATTAAGAACTTTAACACGAAGACCAATATTGATAAAACATATTTCAAAATCAGACTAAAAAGTCAATATTTACCTGAGAAAAGAAGAGGATTACGGTACCTAGGCCAATCCAGCTGTGTAGTGAGTACAAGTTTGGAGTAGGTACTGGAGTTTTAAGATTATGGGAATCAAATACAGCGACCAGTCCAATTACAATCAAAGGGAGGGTTAAGACTTGGATACCTCCATGAATATATTTCAGAAGAACCTTACGGTTGTTTCGTAAAATTCGAAAAGTGAGGATCGCTGCCATAAAATCATAATAGAAATTAAGGTAAAGATTCAAATTTATTACAAACTTTCTGCATAGTTTCATTAAAATATATGCTCACCATTGCCATTTAAGAATATTAGCCCTATGACCATAAGGAGAGGATGCCAATTGAATTCTAGATCAGGATTGGATCTCCAGGCAAATCCCTTTTCTCCACACCAAACAGCAACGAGAATGACAAGTACCAACCCAAGTACTTCCGTAAGCGCCAGCAAGGGGCTAAAACCCTTCAATAATTGTTGGGGCGTGCCTCCGGCATCCATGTTGATGTAGCCGCCACCCTCCCCAGCCTTTTTGTCTGGAACAGAGAAAGACACTATGATATTGCAGTATTTTTGCCTGGCAGCCTTTTTGTCTGGAACAAAGAAAGACACTATGGTATTGCAGTATTTCCTGAAGGGAAATTTCAAAATAAGAAAAAGAACTGAAGTTCCATAAGTACTTCAGGATAAAAGGAGAAGCGGACGGATCCTACTCCTTCACCAAACTGAGGCAACAGTCCCTTTGTACAAAACACCCAAAAGCACTGTGTGGACGGGAGGAGCGAAATCGTCATTTTGCTAGACGAAAGTGTGGCTGATAGATGTTTGACCATAGAGGTCCTTGACCCGCAAAAAAATTCAGCATGCCGGCCAGTGAGGGTGTCGGGACCCTCCCCCCTCCCCGCTGGGTTCGCTCCTCGCGCCGCCAGCTTGTTGCACCTGCATCAAGGTACCTCGTCTCACAGGTGGTGGAGTAGATGGCCACCTTGTGGTCACGGACCTACAGGCCACCGGGGCGCGGGGGCCCTGAGGGCCAGCGGCCTGTCCTGCCCCCTGCGGGCCCCCAGGAGCCCGAGGAGAGGGCGCAGGGCGCAGGTGCTCACACCATATGGTGGCTGGTGGCTGCGCGCCCCGGGCCCGGGCGCCCGTTCACTACTCACCCCCGGCCCCGGCCATGAGCAGAGGTTCGTGCGGCCCGCTCCCGCTGGCGGGGCTCATCGCGGCGCACATCAGAGTCCTGCCCTGCTCCAGCTGGACGAGGAGCTGCACCGACTGGAGTGCAGTGGAGCCGCTCCACGGGCACGGGGTAGCAAGAGCGAACAGCCCCGGCGCGCCCCCGCCGCACGAGAGGCTGCTGCTGCTGGTGGCGCTGGGCGCGGTGCCGGCCCGGGCTATTGATCCGCCCCTTCCGCCTCCCACCTGATGCGCCCCGCCCCGCCCCGCCCCGCCCCGCCCCGCCCTCCGCCACGCTGCCGGGGCCGGGGGCCGGGGGTGGGCTGAGACATTCCCGGCATCGCTAAGCGTGCGATATAAACCCTCTGGCCGCCTCTGCCGTCTGATTCCGAAGATCGTTCTTGCGCCTCCGTCCTCGTCGCACTCAAGTGACCCCACAATCTCCAACATGGGTCACTGCCATAGGTGCGACAAGAATAGGGGTACGAGAGTGAGCTCCTGAATCAGGCGCCTGCCGACAGCCCCACCGCCCACTGCACTCTGCCGTCTGAGGCGTCTTTTCTTTCGGCTCTACCACGCAACCAAAACGGGCAAGGGGAGAGGGAGGGGATTGGCGCGGGCGAAGTGGTAGCCAAACGAAAAGATGCCTCTGGTTCCGAAGATCATCGGGGCCTATTATCCCCAGGGGTACATCACTACTTGGATGGGTGTACACTGATTGGAGATCTCGTTCATGATTGGTTAGTCAAAATCTCCGCCACAATATACATAACCGTTAAATTTCCTCAAAATTTTAAACAAAATTCGAAGAATTTGTGAAATTTTACATAGGAATGCGGTTTTTGGACGTCAAACTAAGTGATGGTAAAGTAATTGGAGTTAAGAGTGTACACTGATTGGAGACAGTGAAGTACCCCTCGTATTATCCCCAACATAGGGCACAACCATAGGTGCAACAAGGATGGAGGCAAGGGAGTGATCTCCTGAATCAGACGGCTGACCGCGCGGAAGTCACCCGGAAGGGCGAGGAGGGGGAGGGAGGAGGGGGTGGGGCGCCATTTCGACAATGTCAAGGCGGATTATCCCCGCCGCCCCGCCCCGCCCCGCGGCCCTGTTGGCGCTCGCGCCGCACTTGCCACTTGCCGGTCTCAGGCGTATCATGTGTCGGTGTCGGTGACGGCGATTAGACGCCGAGTGCGAGCGGGCCGCACGCACGCTCCACTGGCGGGGCGGGGCGGGGCGGGGTCGCACGTGGGAGGCACGCGACGACGAGATATATGCTAAAACCTGGGGCTCTTGTGCTCAACCTTGCCTACTAGGCAACGTACCAGACAGTATGGTGTCCGAATGTCGGTCAAACTGACTACCCCGAGTTTTATGAATTGTTCACTTTTTAAAAAGTAAACACGCGTATTTTGAACCCCCTGGAGGTATGCAACCCGCAACGTTTCGCCCACCCCACCCCAGCCCCACCAATGGCATCGAGAGGGAGCAGTCTTGTCAGAAAAGTAGGCAAAAAACGCCCGACGCGCAGCTGTGCGGAGCGGTCGGTATTGACGCCTGCCTACCAGGTAAGAAGACATCTGTGCAGATGGAGGGTGATGGACAGTAGGCAGGCGCGAATACCCGACCGCTCCACACAGCTGCGCGTTGGGCGCATTTTGCCTACCTCTCTGGCAGCATTGGGAGCGACAGCCCGGCCGGCCCGGCCCCGCCCCGCCGCCCAGCTCAGCACAGCACTCTCAGGGGTCAGCACTCAGCAGTGGCACAGCGTCGAGGCGGGCGAGGGGACCCTACCCTCACTCTGATTTTTCGCATGCTGTGACTTTCGGCCAAAACGATCACACTACCGAAATTAGCAGAATAAATACTGAGAAATGATTGAAATCCAGTCACAGATGTAAGAAAACGATTCAAAAATTACTGTAAGAAGACCAGACATTACATGACGGACAAAGTAACCCCCCCCCCCCCAAAAAAAAAAAAAAAAAAAATGAAGGAATGACGCAAAAATTCTCGAATGGTTGGAATTGTGACTACATGACGACACATCGCCCAAAAAATATGTAAAATGAACAGATATGTAACGGAATTTTCAAAGGTATGATCAACGGATAGCGTGGGCATGCAGGCCAGGCGGGCAGGCCCCGCAGCACGCACCGCGGCCATCGAGCACACTGTTAAAACCTTGCGAAGAAATGCTTCGCATTGCGAAGAAAATCGTTCGTAAGCTGCGAAGCATTTGGCTGCTTTGTATTGCGAAGCATTTTCTTCGTAGTGTGCGAAGAAAATACTTCGTATTACGAAGCCTTACGAAGCAACCAAATTCTTCGCAACGCTGCGAAGAATAATCTTCGTAAGAATTTTACAGTGCAGGCGCTATGCAAAGAGACGTGTGCGTGCGTGCACCAAGCCGGCCCGGGGCCCGGGGGTGTGCCTGCGCGGGGCCAGCCTATGGAAGCCATCGCCGGAGCGCCATACACGTACGAGTGTGGCATGAGTGCCTCAGTTGAAAGGAGAGACATCTTAAACCAAAGGGTCGTCGACTCCGATATTCCTCCGTACACGAGATGATATTACCTCAAATATTACTTTGATATTACCCATTTTACAGGTAATATTACGTCGATATTACCCATTTTCGCAGGATTATGACGTCAGTACCGTAAAAGTGGTGTAATATTACCAATAATACCTGTAATATTCCATATTCCTCCGTACACGGTCAAGCGGAGTTGACGACCCTTTGTCTTAAACCGTGCGTCATTATTCGCCTGGTCCACTCTGGTTCAGAGGCCAGGTGCAACAGGAAAAAAAACCTATCCCCTTATCTTGGTGATTTTAGCTGACAAGCCGAGGATTACCATAGCAAATGAAATTTCAACTCAAATTTACAGAAAATACGTAGTTTAAATTTCAATGAAAATTTATGAGTGAGTATGCAAGTTTACACACTATAACTGTAGGTAATATTATATCAAAATTCTTGGGGTGTTTTTTTTCCCCCTCGCGTAAGGGGCCATATAAAACAGTTGACCTACGTGTCCCAGCGATTATAGAATGCAACTCCGTTGCCTAACAAACATGAAAAGTTATTGAGTTTGTATTTAGCCGCTCGTGCCCCAGAGCAAGGCGTGTTTCCAGCCACATGAGATACTCTGCCCGGACAGCTTCCTATCTCTCCACCTTTAGGTTTCTGTTGGGCCAGACTTTAATTACCGCTGACCCCACTCCCCCCTTCAACATTCTACCATAATGAGAAACAAGGGATCGGAAAAAGCGGGTAAATGTTATTGGGTGACGTGATAATACTCCTTGAAACTGGACAGGAAAATGTTTTCTGTCTCTTTTCTTTTGCGGCAACTTGTCATGCGGGACACCGGCTCCGTCCCCGCCTCGGCGCGACTTATCAGAACAAACACGGCAGCCGGACGCGCTGTGTGCTGAGCGTTAGTTACGCGCTGCGTTACGCAACCAGCCGGGCTGGACGGCGCGGGGCGGGGCGGGGCGGGGCGGGCCCGCGGCACCTGATGGCCAGCGCACACCCCTACCAAGCCCAGCAGCCCAACGAGACGCGCTGCGGGAATCCGACCATCAAAAACAGTCTAGTCCACTCAGTCCGCACAACGCGCCTCGGGTCACAGGGTCGTTGAACGTCAGCGTGATAATGAAAGGCTCCTCCCCAACGTCCACCGCAAGAATCGCCACGTCGCCATGATGCGAGTCGTTTAGTAACATCTGACGAAACACGTGGTCATGTGATCATAATAATTTCATTTTGCCAGAGAAACGTGATTTCACGCGTCCCAGCTTTCCCGCTCTCCCCCTCAGTTCTGACTTCCAGTGCAGCCTGCAGGTTTCATGCATACATGGAGCTACCGGTGGATACAACGGTGCAATAAGACGTGGGGCCTGGCTCTCTCCATTGAAGTAGTTGCATCGCTCTCAGGCGGAGCCTGAGCTGGGCTTTGGCCAGTGCTGCCAGAAAAGTAGGCAAAACCCGCCCGGCACACACCCGCGGAAAAATGATCATATATGTGCCATACATGACAGTCCATATATGGTTCATATTAATTCGTCATATATGTGACATATATGTGACATATATGTGACATATAAGTCACATATATGACGAATTAATATGAACCATATATCGATTCATATATGTACTTTCACATATATGAGCCGTGCTTCTTATGTGAGCCATATATGGTGATGTTCATATATGAAGAACATGTGTTAAAAAAAAATCCAGATTACACGTACTATTTGAACTCAGTCGTCTTATGACACATCCCTAATGAGTACTTCAATCCTCTTACTCAACTTAACTCACATCACTTGTTCCGTTTCGTGGATGTTGATATGGAGATTCGAACCCAGGACCTCTGCATTACTAGCCTGTTGCGTTGACCACTCGGCTATCTTTTGAAAACAACAACAATTTATTACACAACAAAATATCTCAACATAACAAAGAAAATACTTAAAATAGATGGATTTGAAAAATAACGCAGTCCATAGCTGTTCACTATAAGTGTGAGTGACTCCTTAAGCAACGTAAGACGTCATATATGATTCATATATGATACATATATGTGGGCGTCTGCGGAACTCAGCACATTTGACATTATCACACTGCATATATGATTAGGAACTCTGCAAATATGTGCCTGTAAATATCATATATGACAGTAAGAAACTCATTTATGTCACATGTATGTAACTGGTTCTTCCATATACGTGTTAAATATGGTCATCCAGTGACACCATATATGAAGGTGGACCATTCATATTGTGTCAAGGAACACCATATATGAAGCTAAACTGGTCATATATGGATCCAGTATCACCATATATGGAGCTCGACCATTCATATATGTGACTGAGAACACCATATATGAAGGAAGACTGAACATATATGACAGTAAAAAATTCATATATGCGGCCAGAAAAATCATATATGAAGAAAGGACGCCCATATATGTGACTTATATGGAGATTTTTTCTCCATATATGAAGGTTGATGTACATATATGTTACATATATGGAGTTAGGATTTTCATATATGATGCGCAGCTCATCATATATGGTCCATATATGATCCATATATGGTCATATATGGATCATATATGGCACATATATGATCATTTTTCCGCGGGCAGCTGTGTGGAGCAGGCGGTGTTCGCGCCTGCCTACTAGGCCATTCTCCTGCACACGTGTGTTGATGTTGCCTAGTAGGCAGGCGCGAATACCGCCTGCTCTACACAGCTGTGTTATGGGCGGGTTTTGCCCACTTTTCTGGCAGCACTGGCTTTGGCTCTGCCCACAGATCCAGCCCCAGCTCACCCCCAAACCCACTCCATGGCCGGGCCGGCAGGGGCAGGGCCCGGCTCGGGGAAGGAATGCCGCGTCGACCGGACGGTTAGTTTGGTTACGTAAAGAGATGAGCCGTCAGCCCCGTGGGCCGTGGTCGTGCCGTGGGTCTAGGAGAGTCCGTGTGCTGTTGGCCCCGCCGCCCCACCCCGCCCCGCCCCGCCCCGCCCCGCCCCGCCCCGCCCCATTCCGCCCCTCCCCTACCCGCCTCACGGCACGCCTCGCCCATCTGACCTTAAACTTGAACACGGCGGCGGTGCGGTGAGCCCCAGCGGTTCGGTCGACCTGTCTTACGAACTCGACGGGTAGGCGGGGTTAGGCGGGGTTAGGCGGGGTGGGGAGGGGGGCGGATAGCGTCCGCCAAGCTCCCGCGGAGAGCCGAGTCACCCATCGCCCGACAGCCGACCTAACCAGATGTAAGGGGAGGTTATTCTGACTCTCACGAGGATAGCGTCGCGGGGCGAAGCGCGACAGTCAGCGGCACGTTGCGCGTACTCACTAAACGCAGTCAGTGATGAGGCACTATGGGCAGCGCGAGCAATGGGAAGGCGGCGGCCGGCGCGGCGCTGCGCTGTGTCGCGTCGTGTCGGCGGGGACCTCCGCGGCGGTACTCGCGGCTCGGCGCGGGCCGCGGGCCGCGGGCCGCTCACACTGCGCTGCTTACTGTACGCCGGCTACGCCGCCCCGCCCCGTCCCAGAGCCTCGCCCCGCCGAGCCCCACCGCAACACGACACATATACACACACCTGCCCTCATCTCTACGGCGGGCTACAGGCTACACCGGCCGACAAAACGCACCGACACCGACAAACCATTTCGCGTCGCTGCTTCACTTCACGACGATGCGGGCGCGAGCGACCCAGCTGACGTCGCGGCCCGGGGCCCGGCCAGACAGAGGCCGTCTCATTCAATCTCTTTCCCTCTCGCCGTTCCTCTCTTTCGGCGCTCGGCGTGCAATGCCGTGCCGTGCGCGCCGAAAGTAGGCTACAACATCGAAGGGCGGGACCGCTCCGCGGACGCGGCCCCGGGGCCCGGGGCGCAGGCACAGCGGGCATAGCCGGCGGGGCTCGGCTCGGCGCGGAGGTCACCGACACACCAGGGCGACAACCAAAGTGATTGGCGGTCTAAACAATCACGGGGGACGCAAGGCGGTCAGGCTGGGCCGGGCCGGGCCGAGGCTAGCACGAAGCGGTTGCTGCTGGCGGGGTCCCTGGCCGGGTGCCGGCCGCGGGTCAGGCCTGCAGGCTGATTTTTGAAGATCGCTTTCGCGCCTCCGTCCTTGTCACACTCACGAGGGTCCTGACTTTGAGCACTGCCAACTGCCATAGGTGCGACAAGGGCGGAAGGACGAGAGCGATCTTCGGAATCATTCTGCTGGCAGGGCAGGGCAGAACCGCGGGTTCCTGAGCCGGGGCCGCGGCCGCCCAGCCGGCCGGAGCGACAGAGAACGGTTTGCACCCACAACGCGAGACTCCCACGAGGCACGGGCACGACGGCGTAGGCCGGCGCGGCCGCGGCAGCGGCGCGAGTCGGGTGGGTTGATGACCCACTTCACTTCCCCCGCGCTTGAGCAGGTCGCGGTGGGCGCTGCATAGCGCTGCAGGCCGTCCTCTTGGCGCGGTCACACTCACACTCCACGATGGGGCTCGGGCTCGGGGCCGCGGTGGTGCTGGCCATGCTGCTGCTGCTGCTGCTGCTGCTAGGTCCTCGGGCTGGAGCGGGCAGGGCGCGGGCGGGGCGGGGCGGGCGCTGTGTCGGGGTCGCGGGCGCGCATGGACGCTCGGCTCGACTACGACTACCTGTGCCGTGCCGTCTCCTTGCTCCAACTGGACTGTCTGCCTCGCTGGCCGCCGGGCCGGGTGGGGCCGGGCCTCAGCGCGGGGCGTAGCGAGGAGAGGAGAGGAGAGGAGAGAGGCTCGGGGGCCGAGGTGCAGCCGCGGTGCTCGCGGAAGCGAACGGCATCAAGTCAGGGAAGAGGAGGAGGAGGAGGAGGAGGGCGGACAAGCGCTCCGCGTAGAGAGAGAGAGCGCGCCGCCTCCAGCGGCCCGACGGCCGGGGCCGGCCGGGGCCGGGCTGAGTCCGCCGCGGTGTAAAATAGGTTGCCCAGCTGCACGGGGGAGGGGGCACAACGCCAGCCTGTTGCTAGTAGTACAAATGTGCAGCTCTTTAGAGGAAAGAAAGAAGAAGAAAATGAGGGGAAAATATCTAAAACGTGTGTGCTGAGATACTTCCTCACTTTGCGGTCTTGTCATCAAGTGTCAGATTCAATTAGGCCGCAATAAAACGAATGAAATCACAATCAAGAGCAGGGATCGCATGACGAAAAGTTGGCCGTCACGGTTGGATGGGGTGCGTCCAGTCTAGTCACAGCAGTGCAAAGGCAAGTGCAGTGGCGAGCAGAGCAGGGCGGGGGGCGGGCAGGTGCGGCGCTGGGTATCGGGTTGCGCCGCGGCGCCGGCCCCGCCCCGCCCCGCCCCGCCCCGGCACGCGCCGCCGCGCCACCGCCAACCTTGCCACTCCCCCGCAATCGCCTAATGAGCCGTGAACAGCGCCTCGCCGCGCCTCGCCACCGCACACCACCGCAGCCGGACTTGCACTGGACGAGAGAAAACAAAAGTCGAGCGAAAAGTTGTGACAAGCACGAAGGCAAGCCAGGAGTCAACCAGAAAAAAAAAAGTTTGCCAGCCCCAAGCATAAGTTGATGCGTAAATCGACCACCGGGACCGAGGGAAGGGGGGTGTCACTTCGAAAAATCATTGTACAGCCCCCAAAAAATCAATTAAAAATTAAAAAAATAAAAAAAAAATCAAAATAAAATCAAGTAGAAAGTTGCATAAAAATCTGAAAAGTCGAGAACAAATAACCCAAAACTGAGAAAAATGGGAACAAAACAAGAAAAGACACATTTTTTAAAAAAAGTAACATATTATTTCTTTTTTATCTCGTGAAAAATCAAAAGAAAAATCAAAATCAAAAATGAAAAAAAAATCAAAAAAATCAAAAATCAAACAAAATCATTGTACAAGTTTTATATGAGTGATCGCCCCCTCGACCGGGACCGATGCGAGCTGGCTGATTAATCGATGCGCGATCTACCGATCCCGATCCAAGCATCCGCCTCGAGGGGTCCGCAACTAGGTTTTAAGCGCGTAGCGCGTACATAAGCCGCCCGGAAAACTGGGAAGACCGGGAAGACCACCAGGAAGACCAAAGAAAACCGAAGAAGACCAATAAAATAGTAGGCCACAAACGGTAAGGGATAACCGAAAGATATTAGGGAAGACCGATAAATTATAAGGAAGACCGGAAAACTTGAGGGAAGACCGAGAAATTTTAAGGAAGCCTGGAAAATGATAGGGAAGACCAATGAAGGTGAGGGGAAAACCACATGTACCGCCCCTGACGGACCAGTTTTTCCTACAGGGTGGCTCACTTACCCCGCTCTGTGCGTAAGTATGCAACCCATTCTACTTCAGCTGAGCGAGGGCTCTCACTCATTCCCCTCCTCACCTCTTGCCCTGTGTAGAATGGGTTGCATACTTACGCACAGAGCGGGGTAAGTGAGCCACCCTGTAGGAAAAACTGGTCCGTAAGGGGCGGTATTGTTGGGCAGCCTTTTGGGGCACTTTTTGCCTACTTTCAGGGGAAACGTATGGCCTTTTGCCTACGTTTCGGGCGGCTACCTACGGCCTGCTCCCGCTTCTTTCACAGGCTGGCCGCTGGCATAAGTGCGGGTGACATTAAACTACCAGCAAGTAATAAAATTTACTTGTCTCGTTCAACATTCCAGAGCAAACAAGACGCAGTTTTGGCTTGTGCAGCGGACTCAGCTGCCCCAGCCCTGATGCGCAAGAGAATCGACGACGTTGAACCTTCACCGTCTTGGACCCCAAGTGTGGCCTGCTCTGCACAGTCCCCCGGCCCGGGCACGGTAAATAAAAAAAAAAAAAAAAAAAAAAAAAAAAAAAAATACCGAAGCCAGCAGAACTTATGTTTGCGTGACAGGCAACAATTTAGCTGCCGTTCACGTAGACAAATATTAGTTACGACAACTAATAGTACATAGCTCGAGCAGGTTACAGCATAGCTTGGGTACATTACATCACATTTCAACTGACCCAAACATTAAATGCTCCAGCAGATGACGCATTACCTCTCAGTTATGTCACTATGGCAGCAAACTTTTCGCTCTAGCAGCTAAAAATATTGCTTGTGACGGTGTCGGCAAAAATATTAGCTACACGGTAAAAATAGTTTCTTGTACTTCAAGATCTGTCTTGGATGTCCATTGGCTTTCTCCATAAGATCCAAATTCACTGAAAACAGGGGAATGATGCATGTCGATCACGAGACGATAACTCGCGTTATTGTGCAGTTTTTGTGAAATATAATTTAAGCAAACTTCTGAAATTTATTTTCGATTACACCATCGGATTCCTCGTAAAATATCATCCGTTCAATCGAGTACATATGTCATGGGGTTTCGATCCCGAAGAAAGACACTTATTGTAGTATGACGTGCCACGAAACCATGGGTTGGAACCCCATGACATGTATGCTCGTTCAAAAGGAAATTTTACGAGGAATCTAATGGTGTCACCGAAAATAAATTTCAGAAGTTCACTGAAATAATATTTCACGAAAACAACATAATAACGTACGTTATCCTCTCGTGATCGACATGCATCGTTCCCCCATTTACATTTAAAGATCAAGAAACTATTTTTTCCGTGTATACACTAGATAACATTGAGTTCACTCAACTTCTTCGTTTTTACTTTTCCCGCGAGGGGCTGAATCGAAGGGTCGACAAGTCTGCAATAATTAAGTGTACACAGGAGTACACTCGCAGTAAGTCGAAGAACAACAGCCGGAGTATAGCCTGCTGAGAAAGCTCGGAGTACAGTTGGAGTACACGGAGCACGCCTGGAGTACGGCGTGGAGTACCTACACTTAGATGTTCGCCAAGCCTTGTGCAGAGGAGAACGCGAGAAGTCAACCCCTCAGGGTTTTTGCGGGGCTGAGCGGGGCTGAGCGGGGCTGAGCGGGGCTGTGCGGGGCTGAGCAGGGCTGAGCGGGGCTGAGCGGGGCTGAGCGGGGCTGTGCGGGGCTGTGCGGGGCTGAGCGGGGCTGAGCGGGGCTGAGAGCAGGTCTGTGCGGGGCTGAGCGGGGCTGAGCGGGGCTGAGCGGGGCTGAGCGGGGCTGAGCGGGGCTGAGCGGGGCTGAGCGGGGCTGAGCGGGGCTGAGCGGGGCTGAGCGGGGCTGAGCGGGGCTGAGCGGGGCTGAGCCTGAGCCTGAGCCTGAGCCACCAGACAGCCGCACTGGCCGATTTGCCCACGGGGGCGGAACCGGAACGGCGGCGCAATAAAGAGGCGAGGCGGCGAGGCAGGTGCAGCGGTGCGACATGGCGGCGAGGCGGAGGGGAGGGGGGCGAGGGGAGGGGCGAAGCGCGCCAAGAGACGAACATGTTTCGGACGGCCACAGACAGACGCACTTTTTCAGCCCGAACGATCGTTGATACACTACATCGTGGGCTTGATCATGTCTGTTTAAATTTGTTGGCTGAGCTAAATTTAAATTCAAATTTAAATTTAAATTTAAATGCTCAGCCCTGTCAGCATGCGCCATGGGGCGGCCGGGGCGAGCCGTGATGTGAGATGTGAGACGTGAGAAGTGGAAACATCAGTGTTGCCATCGTAAGGGGTCGTCCATAAAGGACCGTCCGGTCGTTTTGGCCAAAAATCGACCCCCCCTCCCCCCTGTCCGGTTGTGTCCGGTTTGGCCTGACCCCCCCCTCCCCCCGGACGTCCATTTTTCCTATCCCCCCCCCCACATTAAACCGAAATAGAAAACCTATAAAAGAGAAAGAAACAAGCGATTTCAGCGCATTTTCGGATTAATTTACGCACTGTATGCAAGATGCAAAATGTGTTATTTTAATTTTAAAACAAATAAAGGTCACATTGAACAAAATCCTCCCATGGACTCAGCAGCCATTGGCTTTCGGTCTTGATAAAAACATGCTTAAATACTATCGAGTGGATGGACGTCCGGGTTCGACAGACCCCCCCTCCCCCACCGTCCGGTTGCGTCCGGTTTGGCCCGACCCTCCCCCCCTCCAGCGACCGGACGGTCCTTTATGGACGACCCCTAACTTGGTTTGAGCAAACAACTTAGTGATAATTGACTAATCGAAATCTGTATTATTAACTGTTAACCTTAGCGCGCCGCAGGCCAAGGTAGACGCACTTTTAGCTCAGCTTTTCACGGTTTCAACGTGCGTCTACCTTGTATATATGGCGGGATGGTGCGGCGGGGAGACTGTAACCCTCAACGGAGATTTGTAGCGGGGGAAGCGGATCCTCCTCGGAGATGTTTGTGTTTACCCTCCTATATGGCCGGAAGGGGATACAAACCTACGCGGGGTGGGGGTGGGGGTGGGGGGAGTAGCCCGCTCCGACAAGGGTTGAACAAGCTTCCTAGGAGATTTAAAACCCCGATACAGATCTCCTCGTGGCTCGAAAGGGCGGTATAACTGATCATCGAGGTTAATACCGCCTGGCGTCGGGGGACTGGGGGGTATGAATGTCACATCAGTCAAACCAAGTGTGCAACTGCAATTTCTGTATCCGTATTACAGATTTGTTTTTGAATCCGAAAGAATACAATTTTTTTGCATCACGGATGCTGAAAAAACTGCATATCAAAATTACAGATTTTTGTATTATTTTTTTAAAGAGTGCACTGTTGCGACCTTGCGAAGCATGTGGAAGCTTTGTAAGATTTTACCAGTGTGTTCCTTACTTGTATACTTATATGTGTGCAACTCCGAACTCAACTGCACAACACAACGGTTGTATACTTGTAAGTGTTCAATACGGTTGTTGTTCACTTGCAAGTGTCCAGCTGCGCCGTGCAACGCTCAGCTTGTTCAACACTTTTAAAGGTATGACTTTCAAGTTACTGAAAACTCTCAAGTAGAAACACTGTAAATGGAGGAGTAGAATTTGTCGTTCTTGGGAAAGCGGCTTTTCCGTACCAAGTTACTCTTCTCCTGGGAGAGCGAGACGCATCAACATCGCTCAATGAGATTCATTTTGATGACGTTTTCGACGAGACGCTAGACTTTTAGTCATTGCATCAAACGTCACTCTACTGGAGCGATTTCAAAATATCAGAAAAGACTCGTTTTGGGTCGGTTTAGCGAACGTCACTTTTACAGTGTGAAGTAAAAAATTGCTTCGCTCATTACGACTAGTCTGATAAATTAAGTGTTTAAACCTTTCATACTTAAAACTGTTCAATTGTCATTTAAACACTTGGAAGTGTGCAACTCACTTTTGTGCACTTGCAAGTGTGCAAATCGATAGCTATGCACTTGTAAGTGTGTAAATCCTCAATTGCACACTTCCGCAGCCTTGTACACCCTAGGCCAAGAAAGTGTGAAAATGAGGATTTAAACACTTACAAGTGCACAACTATCGATTTGCACACTTGCAAGTGCACAAAACTAAATTGCACACTTGCATGTGTTTAAATGACAATTGCACACTTTTAAGTGTGAAATGTTTAAACACTTAATCTAACAGTGTATGACTATGCACTGGAAACCCAAGTGTGTGAATGTCACACACTTCTAAGTGTGTGAATGCCCATTCGCGCACTTGGAGGCCAAAGTATATGAATTTCCAGGGAAAACTCACACCTTTACGCTATCAAGATCAAGTGAACGACATTAGCACTCTTGTGTCCTGCATTGAAGTAACGAGCTGAACTCTTGCTATTGCACAGCTGTTGAGTTAAACAGTTGTACATGTTTAACTCGGAGTTGCACACTTTCAGATGTTAAGCGCAGTTGCACACTTGGTCTTGGTTGTACAGTGCAAAGCGAGGACGCAAAATATTCGGTTTAACGTCTACGGGGTATCTTTTACTGGATTGCACGCGGAGGATGAAAAGATTGTGAAGGTGACACGGTCCACACGCCAGGGCAGGGCAGGGCGGGGCAGGGCTCTCGCCACACGTACACCTCGCGTGACGGCGCGAGCACGTCCCTGAGCGGCAGCCTTCACGCACGCGCGCGCGCGCGTACACACGGATTGGTTTAATGCACGAAAAAATCCGAAACGCCCACATTATTCAATGTGGTCTAAAAAGGCTTCGCGTGCGCATACCGGGCCTCAAATTAGAATTCGTCGAGTAAATATCTTATTCGTATCGTGACATGAATATTTGACATTTTTAAATTGCACCCAAAGGATTCTGAAATACTCTCAGCAGGTCAAAATACTCGTACAATTGCCTTCTTTTTTAAAAATGTATTGTTTGTGAGGTCGGTGATTTCGAATCTGAAACTGGTTCTTTACCTTGGAATCAAATTTAGACTCAAATTGCAAGGGTTGCAAGCTTCAGTCAGAGGCCCCGATTCGTCCCGCCACGCTCCGCCACGCACCCTGCTGTGCGGGGGCGGGCCATACATGTGACACCCGAGCCGGGTTGCGAGCCTCGAGCCGGGCGGCCCCCCTGCCGCGCCCCCGACCCGAACCTTTTCTTTCTGTGCGTTTTTCTAGCCGGCCCTCCTCCCCCCGTACCCCTCATCTGTGTGCACGACCAGGGCTGGAGGGGAGGGCGCGCTGGGCTCGTAGGAGCACACAATCCCTCCCAGTCTCCAGCCCTGGTGGGCACTGTGCACGCGACGGACGGACACCACGACCTCGTCTTAAGGCTTCGCGTTTTGCGCTTTAGCGCACGCGAAGCCTAATAATCGAGGCGTTCTCTTTTTTCTCCTGAAAACCGAAGGGCGTGTACCCGCAGGGCCCCTCGGCGTAATATCGACGCGGGCGGGGACGGGGCGGGGCGGGGCGGGGCGGGGGTGCCCTGCAAGCTGACGCCATGCTCACCCCATGGCTCCTCCTTGCTCCGCCCCCAGAGGCCCGCCCCCGCACCGCCCCCAGCGGCAGCAGTCAGTACAGCGCGGCCGAGCCCGTGCCGAGTGCCGAGGGGGACCTCGTCTCCTGACCGGCCCTTGCACACTAAATTCTTATGATGAACTTTTGTTTAATACGCAGCTACAGATTTCTGTAAACATGCTCTTTTTAGGCATAATTTTGTGCCCAAATATGAAGAGGATAAGCTGATTATGAGCAATTTTGTTGATAGTTGCACACAAAATTGTGCGTCATGTTGCGTTATGTTTACAGAAATCTGTGGCAGCAGCGCGTGTTGAAAAGAGTTCAAAAGAATTTAATGTGAGCGGCGCCACGGGCGCGCCGCGTCTAACGGTGCGGACACTGTCAGGCACAACACAAAGAAAAGGAATTAGTTACCCGGACGAAAATTTTAGTTAATTTTACGACAGCAAATATTTTTGGGTTCCAAAATTAGACGCTTTAGTGGTTAGAACCGAGGGGGGGATCACTCATATAAAACTTGTACAATGATTTTTTTTAATTTTTATTTTTCTTTTGATTTTTCCCGAGATAAATAAGAAATAATATGTTACTTTTTTAAAAAAAATGTGTTTTTTCTTGTTTTGTTCCCATTTTTCTCAGTTTTGATTTCATTTTTTCTCGATTTTTCGGATTTTTATGCAACTTTCTACTTGATTCTATTTTGATTTTTTTGATTTTTTTTTGATTTTTTGAATGATTTTTTGGGGGCTGTACAATGATTTTTCGAAGTGACCCCCCTCTTGGTTAGAACCAATTTTCTGACATCAAAACTATAATTTTGCCGCAGAAAATTAGCGTGATGGTTACAAGAATGAAAACAGATCAGAAATGTTTTTGTTTTAGTTTCACTCTTGTAACCATGCAATACGTTAATTTCAGCGACCAATTTATAGTTCTGGTGACAAAAATTTGTTTCTGATAACTAATGTGTCGGCGTTTGGAACTAAAAAATATTTTTTGTCTTAAAATTTACTAACATTTTGGTCCAAGGAACTATTTTTATTTTCTCCGCGAAGCACACGCGTAGGGACGCATGCGTAAAAGAGGGCCAAACATCGGGCTTCAATGAGAGGAAATGATTCGCAGTTCAGGCACGAGTTCAGTGAATAGGGGTGTGCCGTGACGAAACCATATTGTAAAAGACATCACGAAACTAAGTACCGGGAGGGCGTTCTGGTATGAGCCATCCTGAGAGGAGGGCGCCCTTCTCTCATGAGCCATACTGTTACGTGTTGCATGTTACAAACGAGTGTCCTTTTGACAACAAAATGAAACGTCAGCTCTGCAAAACCTTACAGCAGAGGCACAGTGTTACTTAAAGGGTCGAGTAAGTTAAGCAAGCACGCTCTCGTTCACGCGAGTGATAGTGCGTTGAGCAGGAGTTAGCCTCGCTGCGTTCTGGATTGATTCGCCTATCTGAGTCCAAAGGTCAAGGTGCGTATGGGACGGACGGTACACCAAAGGTGTACTCAATACGCCCGGGCGAGCTGCCACACAGTACGCCATAAGGCGCTCGGTTTCCTTTAGAAAACACTGAGAGAAATGTTTCATTGCAGCCATAAAAAATTGTTCGATCTATTCCGTTGGGTCATGGGCATCAAATTTTTAGTCACAGCAAATAAACCTTTGGTTAGAGCAACCAAAATTTCGGTTAAAGCAACTAAAATTTTGATGACTATTACTATAGGGTGCGACAGGACGAGAACGACCAACCTCGCCTCAGACCGTACAGTCCTCGTGGAAATTTTTCTCCAAAAGGCGAGGAAAACACATGTAGAACGAATATGCAGATCGTGCGCCAGAGAGCAAAACTTTTGACGTACACTCAACCTAAGAGTCAAAAGCGAGGCCTGCCCGAGCGCTCGTCAACATGTTGGGGAAGGCGTGGCCGGAACATGGGTCGAAGCAGGGAGGTGTCACCCGACACCACCTTGACTTGACTTGAGAGAACCAGGCCACAGTCCTTTTAAATGTTATTTTACAAAAGTTTCAAAAACTGTCATTTTAAGAGTAGCACTTGTTTTTAAACTGAAATTTAAGTGAAGAATAGACAGAAATAGGCAAGTGGAATTTTGAACCGTGTTTCTACGACCATCCGTTCAGGAACAATAAATACCGCAGGACTGATAAAGGGAAACAAGCGAATAAGCCAAAGCCGCAGTAAACTAGAATGTGTGTAAATTAAAACATATTTATTAATTGATACCTTTAAAATATAAAAAATAAAAAAAAAAACCATTACATCAATAAAAGAAAAAAAACGTTAAAAAAAAGTGTGCAAATGACGATTTAAACTCTTCCAAGTGCACAACTATCGATTTGCACACTTGCAAGTGCACAAAACTGAGTTGCACACATGCAAATGTTAAAACGACAATTGCACACGTTTAAGTGTGAAAGGTTTAAACACTTTCTTTAACAGTGTACTAGGGGGGAAGCTGAGGGGGCAGCCGCCCCGCCCCGCCCCCTGCTGTGAGGGAGGAGTGGCGAGGCGTGTCGGGAAACAGACCCCTGCATGCATATGTGTGGCCACCTCCAGAGCTCCTCCGGTGCTTTTCCTACTAACTGTAGGGTCTGAGGCGAGGTTGGTCGTTCTCGTCCTGTCGCACCCTATAACGGGGACCGACCGAACAAAATTTGATTATGGGTATCAAAATTTTGATGGCTGCAACGAAACATTTCTCTCAGTGAACGCCTTATTGGGCGGATAGTCACTCTCAGACGACACCTTTGAAATAGAACGCCAGGGTCCGCATCAGACAGGCAGGGCAGAGACACGTGTGGTCGCGCCTCCCCGCGCTGCCGCGCCGCGCCCTGCTGAGGCGCGTAATATGTTTTAAACGATGTGAGGGGTGCGGCGCGGTCACACTTGTTAGCGCAGCGCGCAGTCACGGTGGCCGCGGCGTGGCGTGGCGTGGCGCGGAGGGGATGCAGCTCGTCACACCTCCTCAATCAGATCAGAGAGAGAGAGAGAGAGAGAGAGAGAGAGAGCGAGAGAGAGAGAGAGAGAGAGAGAGAGAGAGAGAGAGAGAGAGAGAGAGAGAGAGAGAGAGAGAGAGGGGGTGGACCCTGGACCCGCGGGCCTGGACTGGGGAGACACGAGACACTCGGGTCCGTGACGTGAGCCCCGCGCCCGCTCCCGCTCGCTGCCCCCGCGCCTGGCCCACGCCCAGACATCCATCACGAACCTTCAGAAAAACGCGGAGCGCGCCACAGGATTTTCGCGTAATTCTGACAGAAAGGGGGAATTTGTCGCTAATCGCGCGCGCCGACGCGACTCCCAGCCCAGCTGCCCACCGGCCGGACCGAGAGATCGCTCTCGCGCCTCCATCTCTGTCACACTCATGCGGCCCTCCCGCATGCCCATTACACGGCACCGCCATAGGTGCGACAAGGACGGACGTACGAGAGCGATCTTCTGAATCAGACGGCTGAGCGGGCCTGGACCGGGAGCCGGATTGAACTCCTCGCCTCGCCGGCCCCCACCCCGCCTTGCACCGTGACGCACCGGAGGCAGAGGAGCTGCCAATATAGTGACCTCTGCTCTGTCTCGTCGGCTGCGACCACGAGGAGTGCAATGCGAGCGAGATAACGGCTTGGGCGGGCCGCCCCAGGACCGGCGGCGCTATCGGAAAGTCTTGGTGACGCGGGTATTCTTCGTCAGAGAGACGTTTGAGTGTGTGAGGGAAGGGAGATCAGCGGGATGGGCTAAAAAGTCAAGTCGAAGGGAGAGCAGCAGCGACTAACGTGGCGACAAACAATTAGTGGGACAACAAAGGCTTTGATATGACAGCCCGCGGTCCGCTCCCCTCGCCCGCGTCGCGGTGGCGAGGCGGGGTGCAGCGGGGCGGGTGGGGGGAGGGGTAGCCGTGGACCGGGCCCTCACCCCTCACCCCGCCCCACCCCGTCCCAGCTAATCTCTGCGCTCATCTCATTACAAGTGGAGCTCTGGCTGCCCACGTGGGCGAGGGACCATAGGTCCGCGAGGCTGCAGGTTTCTGGACCAGGGGGCCGGGCTCGCAGAGTGCCGCGTCGCGGAGCACACCGCCACCGTAGAAACACAATGGACAATACCCAAGGGCGTCGCGAGAAGAGAAGCTGGACAATCGCGAAGCACAGCGCAGCAAAATGCGGCCTGCCCCGCCCCCCGCCCCGCCCCCCGCCCCGCCCCGCCCGCGCCTGGGCTTCGGCCCGATGAACTGCACCCCTATAGCCGCGCCTCTGCCAGCGCCCACCGCCCCGCTCGTGAGCATTCGCCACGCCGCTGCAAGTGTTCTAATATAAACCATTTTATGACAAATAGCCGGGGCCGGGCCGGGCCGGGCCGGGCGGGCTCCGAGGGGAGGTGGGTGGGGTGGGTGGGGTGCACTGGGGTGCGACTTCCTGCTAGACACGTTATATTATATTGATATCGAGAAGCAGATGCGGAGGGAGAGGGGTGTGACGGCGGGCCTGATGAAGCCGAGCAGCTGTTATTAAAACAAGTCGCATGCAGCGGAGGTCAGTGCCGGAGGAGGGCGGGCTGGGCTGAGCTGAGCTGCAGGCGCCCGGCCTGGCTCTGCCACTGCCAATCCAAACCCCAGAGACTAATTGAGACATGAAAGGGGCCTACTTCTTGTGAACGCAAGATTGGGATTTCTCATCAGCCGATTCTCATGCGCGCATTAAGCGAGAAAGCTGTTTGAATAAAGTTCAGTCCTGGGCACCCTAAGTTACCAACACACCCTTAATAAGCACCGAAAGGGTGCCGGACATCTCGCCCCAGCTAACTCGCCCCAGTACAAATTCGCAACAAGGCAAACTCGCCCCGGTTTCGGGGCGAGTTCCGGATGCAAGGTTTTGCCAGCTCGCTCCAATCTGCCTAATTTCCAAAAACTCGCCCCATTTTTTTTCTATCACAAGATAACACCCCAGCCCCCAGCACATAGCTAACGTGGGTACGTGGGTACATACTTGTTAGAATTCTCTTGAGACTTCGTGCACAAATGAGTACGATATTTTGCATACTTTGAAAAATAAACAGTGCACGTGTACATCATGATCACTGTTTAATTAGTGATGCAAGGATCACGTCTGAGATTTAGAACTCCTATTTACTTGCGGTCGTACGTAAAATTAGAAGTGGGTCGCGTCTACTTTACAGGAAGGCTTCAATAAGCACCGTGAATTTCCAAATTCCAAGTTTTCCCAACGTGTTACCCCAGAGGCTGCCGCTAGCATGGAGTCAGGCTAGGCTAGGGAGACGCAAGGTATAGGACCCGGCGGGACGACGCTCAGCCGAGTCGTGCGAGAGAGAGAGGTCCGGTTTTCTAGCCGCTAAAACTATTGAATAGGTAAAAATAATAAAATTCGACTCCACAGTTTTCTTTTGTTACATCATTAGTCACCATATAAAGATTCAGCCGGGTGACTATAATTCCGCAGTTTCGACATAAAGTGTTTAAAAAAAGTTCCCAAAGCCGTCTATTTTTCTCCTACGAATCACCACGATGTTGTTCCATACACTTCATGGCGTGAGGATCACGAGCTCCACAGTTTGCGTCATTGCTACATTAGTCATACGACGACAACACTAAAAATATGGCAAAATAGTTTACGATTTAAGGACCGCAAAGTGTTGAAATAGGTGGCATGTCGGTGCGCCAAATCTTACGTGTGCCTAGCCTAGCCTGACTCCAAGCCGCCACAGGCACGAGCAAGGGCAGAGGCAGGTGCACGAGCTCACCATCCAGGATGGACATGTCGTTGATGAGGCCGCCGTGCTGGACGACCAGTGTGTTGTGGACGTGGTGCTGGTGGTGGTGGTGCTGGTGGTGCTGGTGGTCGGCGGCAGGCCCGGCCCCGGCCCCGGCCGCGCCCTCCGACGCCTCGCAGCTCAACGTGGCCGTCGCGGTGGAGGACGTCATGGACTCGGCGGCGGTGGCCGCATCTCCGCCCTCATCCAGGACGCTGTCCATGGCATCGTCCAGGGCATCCTTCAAGGCGTCGCTCAGGACGCCGTCCAGCTCCACGACAGCCACCTCCTCGGCGCTGCGCTCGCCGCGCGGCTCGGCCATGCTCACCTGGGCCGGCCCGTCCTGGGGGCTGGCGGGGCGGGAAGGGGCGGGGCGGCAGGGCTACGCTACTTCACTTCTTTACCGTAGGTCTCAAAAGACCACTGCAACCTCCGCTCTGTTCAGCGCTGAGACGCGTTGATGTATGAGCGGTGCTCTAGGGGCTCGCGGGGCCCGGGGCCCGGCGCACTATCAGGCGCCAATAGTAATCGCACGGCACTTGACACGTCGAAGGACACGCGAGAGGGATACGTCAACACACATGACGGCGCAGTAGACACGAACGGCATGAGTGGCTGATTTGGCATAGGAAATCGGGCAAATTTACTTAATGCAATGTGTAATCAATTGCGAAATCAGAGAAGAAGACCAAGGGAATGAGATATAAGATATAAGTGCCAGAAACTGGAAAAAAAAAGTTTTTTCATGAAATTGTTGCTGATTTCTGAACGGACGCAGAATCCGTAAATTGCGATATGATTTTAATTTTTATGGCTTAAATTTAACGGGGATATTGGCCAGAACATAGCATGTTTGCCTACAGTTAGGCTTCTTGCAAGTTCACCCAAAACTATTTTTAAAAAATAGCATATTTATCGCAACGCTGGCAGCAGCACGGAGAAGAGAAACGGCTCCACCTTTATATAGCAGATGATATCTTAAAAACAAAACACCTACACTAAACTATAAATGATAAATTTAAGGTATCAGCAAGCTTTTACTCTCGACACTGAGAAAAAATTTAGCAGTAAATGCACATCTAACATTTTGAGCTATTTAGCCAGTACTTAGCAAAACTGCTAAACACTTTCCTCCTTAGCTAAGTGTTTTGTGCTACAGATAACTTGTTAGTTGGAAAGCTAAACATGTTAGCTGTGCATATATTGCAATTGTTTTAGCTGCATGTGCTAATGTTTTTTCTGAGTGAGTTCAGAATCCAGGGGCTAGCTTACATCTAGCTTACAGCTGAGGGAAAAAAATTGGGGGGGGGGCGTGGCAGCACTTGTCTCGTTCTGGAATCCTTTGTCCACAGAATGGCTCGTCTACATGCTACGAAAGGATAAAAAAAATAGGTAATTTCCTAGGGACTAGTTTTACTTACTTAAAAAAAAAATATTTGGGTAATGGGGACTTTCTAGTACTAGCGGTAAAACGCATCACCAAGGAGTGATGTCATCAAGCGAAGAAAAAATTACCACTGACGACCCACGCGTCTTCCTATCTAGCAAAGGACTTGAAGCTTATTCAGTTGAAGCATACACTGTTAATTTTAGGTGCTCAGAAGTTGTACGCCAAGGTGTACATACGTATGGTCGTAAGCCGGGCCAGAGGTGTACACCGCCCAAAACTGCATGCATGCACGTCCGATGACAGCACACCTTCTTCACACAGAGGGAGCGGGGATATATTGCAGATAATCAATGCTTATTGCAGATAATCAATGATTATTGCTGATTATGAGTAATGATTATCGTGATTATCGAGATAATCATTGATCGTGATTATCTGAGAAGATAATCTGATTCTTATGACTATCAAATGATTATAGTGACTATCGACTGAGTATCCGTGAATATAATTGATTATCGTGACTACCTCTGATTATCTCGATTTTCTGATATTTATGATTATGAAATGATAACCGAGGTGTTCGAGGATTATCGAAGTGGTACAGGCCCTTATTGGCCTCGTATGCGGTGACAATACTAAAATCGTCATTCTATGTTGAATTTATTGAGGGTCTTCCTTCACAGTTCGGACACAGTGTTGCCAGAAAAGTAGGCAAAAAGTCGCCCAAACACGGCGGAGTAAAGCGGGCTGCATCCGCGCCTGCCTACTAGGCAACATGAACGCTCTTGTGCCAAGGTGTTGCCTAGTAGGCAGGCGCAGATGCAGCCCGCTTTACTCCGCTGTGTTTGGGCGACTTTTTGCCTACTTTTCTGGCAACACTGTTCGGACACCCTTCGCTGGCAGACGCCGCGCCGGGCAGGGCCGGCAGGGCCGGGCCAGCGGGGAGGGGCGGCTACCTCCCATTGGCTCGCGGGGGCGCGCCTGCAGCCAATGGCGACGCCCCGCCCCGCGAGCGGTAACACATGGCGGTAAGGGCTGCCACTGTTGCAGGCGCCCCCCTGCGCCCCCGAGCCCCGCGCCGCCCTCGGATCAATGGTACAGCCCGGGCGGGCAGCGGGCAGCGGGCCCCCTACTGGCCGGCTCTGCCCTCGAGTTTAACGCAGCATGAATACAGTTTTATCGTTAAGAGGGTGTTACAGGGTGGTGAAAACCTACCCCTGAACACAGAGCAGGCTCAGGTTGGGCGAGCAGTGACGCGGCAGGTGAGCTGCAGGCTGGAGTGTACGGCAGCGGCGACACCTTCCCCCCACCCCCACCCCCACCCCAGCCGACCGGCGCCCACCCTCGGAGGCCACCACCCCGGCAGCGGCAGCATCCCCTGCGAATCACAGCCGCAGCCAGACTCGCCGCGGGCGTCCAGGGACGAGCACGCGCCCAGCGCCACCCGCGCCCACTGCGACCAGCGACCCCTGCCATCGCATCGGCCCGAGCGGAGGAGCGAGGATCCCGTGGGAGCGGGGGCTGGAGCGGGAGCGGCGTCCAGGCCTGCGCCCATGGCGTCCCTCGGGCTCGGGGACTGAGGTCCGCGCCGCGGCCGGGACATGATGTCGGTAAGTTTCGCGAGCTGGGGGGGCTGGGGCAGTGCTGCCCGCGACTTGGCGATGAGTGAAACACAATCGAGGGGTGCCTCACCTTCTCCAATCAGTGTACACCCTGTGTTCCAATCATTTTCCAATCACTATCCAGTCTCATAATTTTTCGACAAAATCTGTTTTGAGCACCTTAAAATTGCAAAATATCGTATTGGTGTATAGCTTTCTTCAAAGTTTGGTCAAATTTTCCCTCCAATCACGATAGAACCCTCCAATCAGTGTACACCCATTCAAAGAGTGAGGGACCCCTCGAACACAATACAGATAAAAACGAAATTCTAGCGCTTTTGGAGAACACCCAAAAAAGCGCGTTCTTGTTCCATGTTTAGCCCCGGACTTAAATTTTGAGGAACTTGAATTGACCTCCAGGGTACTTGAATTCCCACTTCCCGGAGCTCATCTTGATTTTCTTCGCCTCAAACCGAGCCGCTTAGGCAAAAAAACGCGCAATTCACCTGTGTGCAGGTGGCGGTATCTCCGCCTGCCTACTGGGCAACACCTCTGCACTCGTGTCCAGACGTTGCCTAGTGGGCAGGCGGAGATACAGTCCCGTTAAGCACAGGTGTATTGTGCGTTGTTTTTTTTTTTTTTTTTTTTTTTTTTTTTTTTGCCTAACTTTCAGTCAACACTGCCGCTATGGTTCGTCAGAGCGGGTTGCTGCTGCCATCTGTCGCAGTTTCTCAGTTGTCTCCCTGCCTGGCTGCTTGGCTGCTGTCGGGTCCGGCTCGGGTTCGATTCCCAGCCAGAGAGCGTCACCATTTTCTTCAGCGCTGTTTTTCTTAGTCAAACAGAGGCCGGGGGGAGGGGGAGTGGACTGAGTTTCTGGAAACTCGGGAAAGGGAGAGAACTAAGATACTTTTCGACCATTTCCGACAACATTCATTAGTACTTGTTCCAGTGACTTTCGCACCTTCGCACCCGACCGCAAGTCCATTTGGGCCTCAAATTGCTCAAGCTCCATATCCTTGAATTAAGTGCCACGGAAAATATTTGATTGAATCGTCGTTTGAGTCCATTTGGGACTCAAAACAAGTGCAATGAACTTGTATCAAGAACGTTGTTTCCTGGATGCACAGTGGAAAAGTTGCCGAGGGGTCGTCAACTGCCGTTAGCCGTGTACGGAGGAATATTGGTATTATCAGTAATATCATAGTAATATTAGGATAATATTGTTATATTGTAGGTAATATGGGTAATATTGATGTAATATGAAGGTAATATCGGTAATATTGAAGTAATATCGGGGTAATATCAGTTTCGTGTACGGAGGAATATCAGAGTTGATGACCCCTTGAAAGTTGCATATGAGTAGAACTTCCGAGTTTGAACTGTATCACGTAGAACAAAACAAATTTGCAAAAGCACCCAAAATGACTATTTCTACGCTCTTTCCTCTCTAAAATGTTAATTTAAGGTGCTTTGAGGGATATGACAACACTGACCATATACACGGTAAAAACATTGTCTGTTTTTTTGAGGAGAAAGAGAAAACTTAGAGGATCCCACGTCATTTGAGGAAAACTCCTCATATTTTGAGGGAGTCCCCTCAAAATATTAGGAGGCTTCCCTCAATTTTTGAGGAGACTTCCTCAAAATATGAGGAGGTTCCCTCAAATAAAGTAGGATCCTCAAAATTTTCCCTTTTTCTTCAAAAAAATCAGACATTGTTTCTACCGAGTAAAATTTGGTAACCGTTAATCAAAGATTATTTAATATGTTGTTCTTTCGAGCCCCATCACATTGTAGGCTCGTTTGAACCGAGATTTTGCGCCAAATCAGATCCTGCTCTCTATAACGTGATTGCTCTTCAACGACAGAAAATGGATTTTCGCACTGAGAGACACAGTGGTTCTGCAGGTAAGTGAGGAACTGTATCACACGGTACACGAAAATCTCTGAATCCGAGAGCACACCTCTGTTTCGGATGCTCTGTCCTTTTCCACCCCGCATGAGAAAGAAAAAGACAGCGATACATAAAATCGAGATGCACTCGATGCACTCTCGGCTTAGAGATTTTTGTTTACCGTGCACACTGAAAATCTACGAGTCATAATTTCTCGCCCCATACGAGTGAGAATTTGAGGGCAATTCTATTACTCTCTGGAGAGTAAGAATTTTTTTCCTCGCCCTTTATGAGAAAGAATTTGAGACCTCGCCCGAATAAAGTGAGAATTCGTGCTCAAATTAAGTAAGGTTAAAAAATCCTTACTCAAATAGAGCAAGGCTCAAAAATATCTCGTTCGAAAAGAGTGAGGTTAAAAATTCTCACTCTAATTTAGTATGGAAAAGTGTCCTCTCCCATTTTGAGTGAGAAATTGGATTCCAGGGTTTGCAGTGCACTGCTCTTAAGTTTGCAGAATACACTTGTTCTGAGCCCCAAATAGACTCAATTTGATCAAGCTTCATTGATACTTGGAACACGTTCTATTAAATCGTGCGAAGAACCAAGGGCTCCCCGCTTGGAAATAAATATATCGAAATTACACTCCTATGTGTACTTTTTTAAAAGAGTGTATCTAACTACCCTAGATAGGAACTGCATCACTTTCCAGGCACTTTACGCATACTTTTTGTGTACATTTTGTATACTTTTTGCACACTTTGGCCAGTCACTTTATCAGATAGTTATTACCATGTGGGTATTCATATCGTTTACGGACTTTGGTGAACACCGTATGACAATTCAATCAAGTTGTTTTCGTGGCACTTAATTCAAGGTTTTGGAGCTTGAACAATTTGAGGCCCAAATGGACTTGCGGTTGGGTCCGAATGTCAATGAACTAAGTACGACTGTTATCGGAAATGGTCGAAAAGTATCTTAGTTCTCTCCCTTTCCCGAGTTTCCAGTGGTTTTAAGAGAAACCGCGCTGGGGAAACTGGTTACGCTCCGACCGGGAATCGAACCCGAGCCGGACCCGACTTACTATCCAGCCACCAGGAGCGGCTCAGTTCGAGGCGACGAAATTCTAGAGCTCCGGGGACTGGGAATTCAAGTACTCTGCGAGGTCAATTCAAAGTTCCTCAAAATTCAAGTCCGGGGCTGAACTTAGAACAAGAACGCGCTCTTTTGGGTGTGGCTGAAAACATGACTTCTGAGGTCAGCATCGTCTCAAGCTTAAAATTTTCTTTCAAACGAGCCTACATGCGATAGGGTTGCGATTTACGCTCCAACATGGACACGCCCTTAAAGAAAAATTCAGTCTTTTTTTTCTTTTTAAGTTATATGTTCCCCATTTAATGTGAATCGCAGCCCTATCACATGTAGGCTCACTTATTGAAAGGAAATTTTAGGCCGGAGATGATACTGACATCAGAAGTTATGTTTTAGGCCATGGCAGAAAAGTTGCACTTGCAACTGTGGAACTTCTGAGTTTCGCAGTTTAAACTGTCAAGCACTAGTACTACAACACCAGATTTTCAGAGTGTACACTCAAATCTGACATAGTTCCCTGTTGATACGTCTCAGTGAACAGATCTCTAGAACCCTTTGAGATTACAGCGCTCGTATTTTGCAGGAAAGGACCTGTGAGCATGTTTGATATAAATAACAAAAGAAATCCGAAAGGGTAAAACGTATAAATCAAGTATAAACCTAGTGCTGAATGACTCGACAGGGACAAGTGTTAGTCCCTCTCCTTTTCCTCTCTGCTTTTTCCCCTTTTCCCTTTCCCTTGGCTCCCCCAAACCATTCCGGCCACACGCCTAACCGTGCCGCCCCGCGTCAAAGTTTCCCTATATGTGCTTCGTGTAACGAGATGAAGATTCGTTGTGGGACACGGCTCTGTCCACTTAGAACGAAAACCGTCGAATTCTGTTAAGAGTTCTCAGAAAAGTAATGTCAAAGTTGAAAAAAGGTCCATTGTTGGTAACGCCAACAGCATTGAAAGTTTCGAATGGTATTAAGTATCATGAGTGTCCGTATTTTGTGGTATTTTGTATATTGCGAGAATGACTACCATCACACGTGACATCGCACTGAGATCAATTACTCGTTCTTCTACCACCAAGTAAGAGGAGCGGTGTAAGGAACGAGTGGTGGTACACACACATACACATGGTTACTTTTGACGCAGGCGCTGAGCGCGGCCGAGCTCGGCGTGGCCGGGTACGGGGACCTGGCGCCCTACGGCGCCCTGTGGGAGCACCACCACCACGCGCCCACCTACCACCACCCGCACCCCGCGGACCTCCTGGCCGCGGGCTTCCCCGCCGAGCTGTGGGCGGGGGCGGGGGCCGGCGCGGGCAGCCCGCAGTCCCACCGGATGCTGCCGCAGAGGTAAGGGCAAGAGCCAAGGGCAAGAGCCAAGGGCAAGAGCCAAGGGCAAGAGCCAAGGGCAAGAGCCAAGGGACCGCCGTAGAAACAAGCAAACACTTAGTTGGGAAAAAAAAAGAAAAAAAACTGCACCTGTGTTCCACTCATCCAACCACCTAATTTTCCGAAGGAAAAAAAAGGAAAAAAAAATGAAGAAAAGAATTCATTTTAAGCATCTTGAAATTGCTAAAAATCCAGTTGCTGCTGCGAAAAAACATCATAGTTAACTTAAAAGTTTGATGAAAATTTTTCTTCAGCTTTCTAATCAGTGTACGACTATCTACACACCAGATTGCAGTGGACATATTATTGTCTACTGAAAAATGCAATTTGAAACACATCTTGACAAGACGCAATTTTGCGGATTGCTAGTGAAAAATGTGTATCATTATTATGGACCAGACGCAATATTGCGTCATGTCAAGATGTGCTTAAAATTGCATCTTGCAGTGGACAATGAAAGTCCATTGCAATTTAGTGTGTAAAGAGAGAGGTAGAGGTTGGTATCTCTCGCCGAGCGCGGGACTCAAACAGCGGCGTAGGGCAATAGGGTGAGCTCAATTTGGCAAATCACCTCCCTTCCCCCTCCTCACTCCCAATTTTTTCCAACCCTCCCAATCTTCCACCTCCTGCCCAAAATTTACATTTCAAAATATTTTAACCTCTAAATTGAAGGGTGAAGTGGGGTCTGGGGGTGTGCGTCCGGGATGTGCTCAGCGCACACCCTGCCCTGCACTTCGTAGGCCCCTGGGACCCAAGGTGTACGTGTACTCTGCACCAGAGTAGCTAGAAAAGTAAGCGAAACCCGCCCGACACACAGCTGAGGAGCGGTCGGTAATCACGTGAGGGTAACGGGAAAATTTTCCATGGCAAATGTCGTACAGTTACGACTTAAAGCTGTAAAGTTACGAGTATTTTTTGACACCATGTGTCAACATAGTTTTTTTTTTTTCAACGGGCAAGAATTAGCTCTCCTAGTTTTACGACTGCTGTCATAAATTTACGACTCCGTGTCGTAATCGGAATTTATGAAAAAAATCGTAACTTTATGAGTGTATTTTTCACAGTGCGTGGCGCGATGAATTTTAATTCTGCCTCTTTGTAATAAAAGCGCGCAGTAAGATAATCTAGCGATGATTTTGCCATATTGAAAGGGGTAATATTAACGATTAATGATTTTAACCTCTGTTGATGATTATTTTTTAAGTCATCATGTCATCACGCGATTATTGTCTCCCGGGGTAAAATAATCTCGCGATTCTATTACTCGGAAGCGGGTAACTTCTTAGACCGACATACCCGTACAATTCCGGGTGGGATGCGTACTGCGGGTTTGCCTATCTGGCGGTTTGCAGGCGACCGGGTACTTTCGAGCGTCATCGATAGTCGTACACATTCAGGCGTCGTGATTTTCTGGACGTACTAATTCAGCCCGTCACGATGTGTCTCAGCTCTGTACGATGTCTGGGTGGGGCGGCGTGAATTTAGCCCCGCCCGCGTCTCTAGGCGATTTTAGACGGAGGGTCGTACAAATTCAAATGATAGCACCATTCGAACGTACTTATTGAGTACTATTTAATGGTACTATTTTCAAAATGCGTACAATTTTAGGTGGCGCCAGTGTGAACCTGGCCCCAACCAACTCGCGTTGCATATTTGAGGGCTTAAAAAAGGCGTAAAATTATTACTATTGGCATGGTTCACTGTGAGAAATTCTTGTACCGGGTACGGGAAAAATTTTCAATGAGAGGTCTTGTACAATTACGATTCATATTGTAATATTTTTTTGTAACTATGCGTATCAACTCAGAACCTATTGAGGAGCAAACAAAGTCGGGAAGCGTACAGTTGTACATGTCCGAGATATGTTGTACATAGTTAATTACAAAATATATTGTACATCAACGGAAATATTTTCCAGTGTTGGAGAGTAGTATTTGAGATTTGAGTACTATTTAGTAGTAGTACTATTCCGGTTTCGCGTACAAATATGAGTGGGGGCACCTTCACGTAGGAGGCAGGCGTGGATACCGCCCGCTCCACATAGCTGCGTATCGGGCGGGTTGGGCCTATGTTCCAGGCACTGTTGCCAAAAAAAATGTAGGCAAATTTCCCTCGAATACACCAGTGTGTGGCAGACGGGTATCTCCGCCTGCCTACTAGGCAAACTCTCCACACATGAGTATACTAGTTGCCTAGTAGGCAGGCGGAGATACCCGTCTGCCACACACTGGTGTATTCAAGGGAAATGTGCCTACTTTTTTGGCAACACTGGTTTCAGGCTGCACCGGGAACACGCAGCCACCGCGCACTTCAGAGCTAACCGCGGCTAACCGTATCGTCTCGACCCCTACAGGTTTGGAGGAGTTCCCGTGGGCGCGGTGGGGCTGGACAGCCGCGGCGGCCCTGGCATCGGTGGCGGCCTCGGCGGCGGCCTCGGGGGCGGCCTCGGCGGCGGGCTGGGCGGCGGCCTCGGCGGCGGGCTGGGCGACGGCTCCCCCAAGCCGGGTAGCACCACGTCGCTGGCCTCGCTGGTCTCCGCGAGCAGCAGCCCCGGGTCCGGGTCGCAAGGCTCCGGCGCCACGCCCTCCAGCAGCAGCAAGAAGACGAGGCGCCGCGTCGCCACCATGGCCCAGCGGCGCGCCGCCAACATCCGCGAGCGCCGCCGCATGTACAACCTCAACGAGGCCTTCGACAAGCTGCGCCGCAAGGTGCCCACCTTCGCCTACGAGAAGCGCCTGTCGCGCATCGAGACGCTGCGACTCGCCATCACCTACATCTCGTTCATGAGCGAGCTCATCGGCGGCGACGCGGGCTGCAGGGCCTCCATGGTGTCGCCCAAGCCGGCCGACGCGTACGCCATGGGCGCCCCCGGCCAACGCGGCTACCCGCACGCCGCCTACCCGCTCATACCGACCTAAACTAAAGGCTCTCTATTCGTCGCCGAGGAGACGAATCACTGGTCGGGTTGTCGCATGCGGACCCTGGCGACAGGGGCAGCCAGAGCGTAGGGCTGTGCGATATTCCGATATATCGAAAACGATACGATATCAGGTCGATATCGGGCCCCTCGATATGTGCCCAATATCGAAATATCGATATCGGCATATATCGATATCGAATGCATATCGTGGTATCGAGACATATCGCGATATCGAGAGATATCGCAATATCGTGGTATCGGCATATTTTCAGTTATTACGGCGCAATAAAAGTCGGTAAACAGACAGGGCCTAAGTGTGTCCTCAAAACGGATGTTTAGTAAAGGCGGGAACGTGGTCGATGATTACCGCACCTGTCTCACTGGGGAACATGTAAGCCAATTGGTATTTTGTCCATGAATAAGAGATTCACATCTGTACCGAAATCAACGCCCGGGCTGAAGTAGTGACAGTTCAGTGACCATTCATTAAACTAGTGACCATTACCATTAGCCAAAGATAACAATATCAGTAATATTTTCGTTTTAATATTGATTTATTGGAAAGTTCCTAATATTTTTAAAATATATATTGTAAGAGAAAAGTCATGTCTTTTCTTATTAATAAGGAATAGTTTGTTTTACTACTCATTTTCGATTTTTCTATGCCACGATATCTTGACATTACGATGTCCTCGATATCACGATATCTTCGGTATCACGATATCCCCCGATATTTCGATATCCTCCGATACCACGATATTCCTCGATATTTCGATATCCTCCGATACCACGATATTCCTCGATATTTATCGATAATATCGACAACCCGATATATCAAGCGACCTTTCGATATTACCTCCATATCGTATCGCGATACTGGGATCCAGATATCGCACAGCCCTAGAGCGGTGCGGGAGGCTGCAGCAGGAAGCCTCTGGTAGCCTCCTCCCGCGCCGCGCCGCGCCGCGCCGCGCCGCGCTCCGCACTGTACCAGTGTACTGTACTTGTGTGCAGGCGCGTATTAAGGGGGGGGGGGAGGGGGGCGATCGCCCCACCTGTGATCTCTTGACAGCGCCTGAAAGGTAGGCAAATTGTGTTACAAGCCCCCTGTATGTAGGCAACCTGAAGGGCACCCCCCCCCCCCCCCCTGTCGGTCGGACCATAATACGCCCCTGCTTGTGTGGTGCAGTGGAACGGCACGCGCCGTGTTTGAGAGCAGAATCACTAGTAGTGAGTCGGAGAGTTAACTAAATGGTGACAGTGTCTTTGCAGCCTGTACAAAGGTTGATTGATCTACAGAGGCGAATCAAGCGGAGTCCAGCAGCTCTACAGTAGCATCAAAGCAGCCGTTGCACAGGTTGCATTGACCATATTGCGAATATTCAAACCAGATGAAATCTAATTACAACAGCACAATAGAACAGAATCCAAAAACGGAAGGGCAAAGGTGAGAGGGTGTCTATCAGTGCCATAATAATTTAAATTAATGTAAGTTAAAAAAGCTGGCCTATACATTTGGTGCTGCCAATGTTGCACAGCTTTGATGCAAGATGTCTGTCTTTCTTTCTTTATATATGTTTTGTTTTTTCTTTGACAGAAGACCAATCATTAATACTCAAAGCAAGATAATTACTGTTTCACGTACATATGTGTGGAAGGTAATGTTTTGTTATCAACTTTGTACATACGGTTTCTTGAATAGTGAGATACTTGTGTAAGATAAAGGAACATGTTAAGTTTGAGCAAATAAATGGAAAATAGTTTACCCCAGATTTCCCCCAGTGAGAAATTGTATGTTTAAGATGTATATGGTGTCAAATGATTCCAAAATAAAGACAGGCACATACTCTTTTCAAATTCAATCAATCTTTCCATGGCTGTTTATTTAAAAATGTATTTGGGCTAAGAAGGAAGGAAAGTGTTTCTAACGCGAGGTTAGGTCGCATAACTCACCTGTGTCATCTGAGTCCGACAGGGACCCGTCACTCTCCTCGGAGTTGACGGAAAGCAGTTTGTACTGTGGACTAGCGGTGCGTCTGCGTGCGGAGCTTTTCATTCCCGAGTTTCTCTCCCAATTTGTTCTACTTTCGAGCTTCTGACAAGTCTGCGGGCCCTTTGGCCCTTTATCGGCACATATGTTGTCTGCCGCGCAGCCGCTGCCGCTGCTGCAGACGTAAACAAAAACAAAAAGAAGTACCAACTGTAGACATATTTGGAAGCACCGCCAACTGTCATCAAAGAGTTAAAGTTTACTCTTCTGATCGATTCAAAAGATTCTACTGACTTTGAAGAATGCACTGCTTCTTACAGTCTGAATGATTATGCTGAAAAGCCCATTGGCACTGCCGAAATGTCGGAATGCGGTTGTCCAGATGCACGAACGTTAAGGAGGTTAAGGACTTCAAAGCACCGGGCTCGAACGTCTACCTCTCCCCCTCCTCCCCTGCCATCCCTCCACCCCTTATCCCATATGCAGGCTGCGCTGGGCTGCGCCGCGAGGTTGCGCAGTGTAAGAAGGGGAGGGGGAAGGGAGGGGGAGGGACCCCAGGCCTGCCCTAGCCGCTGATGTGTGAGATGTACTCGTTCTACTCTGTTAATCTCTTTGCTGACACGACCAGCTGTTTTCCAAACAGATTGTTTATCTGACGCCGCCCTTTCACTCGGGATTCCTGCTGTCGTTCGCTGATTTTTCGGCAGGCCACATCTTCTCGCCTTACTTTGCCAGATGCGGTGAACAAGAACAGACGGCGGTTTAAGTTTTCATATGTATCTATCTAGGATCGGGTTAAGGACCAACGCACGGGCCTATTCGAAAATGAGACAGCTGAAATGGGTTCTGAGGACTTGTGCCTTAATCTTAATCCTTTTTGGGGCCGTTACCAGTGCCTCCCTAGAGAATGAGGAAAGTGAGTTGGTGATGGTTAATGTGGTGAGTGTATCTTGGATTCTGTTGTCTTTATTGTACTACATGTATAGGGATGTTTTTCTGAGGAAGTTTATAATGTTTTTATGTGTGTTACATCTTAGCTCTTTCGGCATGGAGACCGAACCCCAGTGAACCCATATCCGTTTGATCCTTACCGAAATGCAAGTTACTGGACAACTGGTTGGGGCCAACTCACAACAGTAGGACAATGCTACATTTATCTGCAACCTCCTACAGCATTTCCAATAGGATTGTCTTTCTACCTTTTGACTGCCTGTTTGTAGGTTGGGATGCAACAACATTATGAACTAGGACTCTGGTTAAGAAAGCGTTATATTTCTCTTCTAAAAAATGACTATTCGAAGGCTGATCTGTACATTCAAAGTACTGATGTTGACCGTACTCTAATGAGTGCAGAGAGTAACTTAGCTGGGCTATTTCCTCCAAGAGGCTCCCGAATGTTCGAACCAGGTCTCAAGTGGCAGCCCATCCCAGTTCACACCATACCAGAACATCTTGATCATGTGTGTATGAAATTCCTTAAAAAGTACCCTTTGTCTATTGTTTTCAGAATTTCCAAAATTCTCAAGAAAGTTTTACTCATTCTCAATCTTTTCAACAGCTGTTAGCTATGAAGAAACCATGCCCTCGTTATGATGCTGAATTTGCAAAAGCTAGAAACCTGCCTGAGATCAAGAAATTAGAGAAAGACCACCAAGACCTCTTCAATTACCTCACTTTCCATACTGGGTCTGAGGTCAGGACTATTGAAAATGCAGAGTACATACATAGCACACTGTTCATTGAGGTAAATATCTGCTCAAAAATGTAACATGGTTTGCCAAAGTTTTTTGTCCTTATGTATCTTCTATGCCTGACCAGAGTTTGAAAAACCTGACTTTGCCAGAGTGGACAAAGAAAGTTTATCCTGAACCACTCAGAATGCTAGCACAATGGAGTTTTGCTATACCAGCATACACTCCTGAGCTACAACGGCTAAAAGGAGGTAAGAATCTGCACAATTTTACAATATGTATCAGCTGCTTCCAGCTTCATCATTAATTTTTAATAATTCTGAAATTTCATAGGGCCCTTAGTAAAAGAGTGGATTGAACATTTTAACAAAAAGAGAAGTGGTACTCTGGAGCCAAATCGAAAAATGTATGTTTATTCAGCACATGACACCACAATCGCAAACATTCTCAGTACCCTTGGATTATTCGAGCGTCATTGTCCTCCATACACCTCCACAGTGCTAGCTGAACTCCACAAAATCAAGAACTCTTATTATGTTTCTGTGAGTGAGAGACAACCCATCCAACATATTGTTTCTTGATTTGAAGTGAAATCTTATATTTAATTGATTCTAGATTTTCTACAAGAATTCTTCAGTAGCCCGACCTATGACTCTTAAGGGTTGCTCCCAATTGTGTGAACTGGACAAATTTATTAGCTTGTTGAAGCCAGTTATTCCTGACAACTGGGAGAAAGAATGTCACTATAATTTGATGTTTTCATCTGAGGACTTAAATGATCTTTCAATTTCTGGTATGTGGAGTTACCTTCTCTTTCATTATTGTTCTTAATTTTCGTCCTGACTAAAAATCAATGCTTTTTATTTCAGCTTTGGCTACTTCAGGTATTTTGTCTTTGATTCTCCTTGCGGTTCTAGTAATTGGATTTTTCAAACAGAGACGTCAAGTTCAAGATCAGTTTCGTTATCAAACAGTCAGTACTAATGCTGATGCATAAGTTCTAAAGCCACTCTTCAAAAAAGTGTTCATAGTCATCTTGTCCTGTGAGAGTTCTTGTAAATACCCCCTGACATGCAAAAAGGTGCCATTATTTTTCCTCTTACCTGAAAGTATTTTGGCACAAAACAAGTAGATTGCGAGTAAGCCTCTTCAATGGTGGTTTCAAGTTAATTTCCCTGTCTTTAACAGAAACTCATCAGAGATAGTAAACTTCAAAAAAAGTGTTTTTATTTAAGTTGACAAGTGCATTCATAACATTTCAATAAAAAAATTATTCAACTGTACAAACAGAATGAACAATGACCATATGTTTGTATTTAAACTTTTTCTTTCCTATAATTTGTCTACCCCCTGTAATGAGGTAGTGTTCAGTCATTATGTGATCTCACCTGTTAGATTTAAATAATATTATTTGATTTAGATTTGTTTTCTAGGTAATGGAATGGAGGTATGTTATGTTAACATTATAACACAAAATGTCAGCAACTATCATCATATAAATTTAGGAATCCTGATGTGGCTGCTTAATATATAAATGTTTTTTTTTTTAACTCACTTTTTATCATGAGTAATGGATTCACGTAATTCTCTTCAAATTAATGGAGTACAAATTTGGTTTCATTGAGTCAGCTAAAGTTAACTTGGATTTTTCTTTCTCTCTTTCTTTTTGAGATCAAGACTGATGGCTTTGCAGTGTAAGTTGCTTTGTCTGTGTGTTAACTTAAAGGACTTAAAAAAAAAAAAAAAACCTCTGATCAATGGAGCATTTTTATATAAGTATTCCTTATCCAAGGCTGTGAATTTTTTCTGACTGGTTATTGTTTCTGTGCCATTGGTTGTATTTTTTTAATTTTTTTTTTTTTTTTTTAAAGGGGTTAGTTGCGTTTTGTTTCTTTCCTTTTTGCTTGTTTGAGCTTGTGTCAGCTATGCATTGCACATTTTCTACTTGTGTTCATGATTTATTTTGTTGCTTTCACTTAAGAAGTAAAAAAATAATTTTAAAGAAATGTTGCTGTCATGCCATTTTATTTCACCCTCGTGTGCTATTATACATAATCCTGAAAGAAAGAATTGAGAAGCTACTTTCAAAGTCCCGTGTTCTCATGATTTTGAGTCCTTATTGTGATCGCGTTCTATGAACCTTCCAGGGACATCTTCATAATCTGCTCCATATTTAGGATATGATTCATATCCTCTGGGACTAGCGGGAGTATCCAACAATTTTGTTTCTTTACCCTCAGCTGCCAACTTCTTTGCATTTTCCTTGGTCTGAAGCATTATTGCATAATTTTTTGCAATCTCCTCAGGAGTTGGTGGTAGCTTTCTTCGGCCTCTCAGCCATGCTTCCCACTCTGCTGGTAATTCCTGGTGGAAATCCTCTTCTCCAGAGTAAGGCAAATAATATCTGTGGGGCTTGACTCTGTTTGATATAGCAGTTGGGATGGTTTCATAATATTTATTACCAAGTCTATCTTCACCCTTCAATTCTGCTTTGCTCTGACGCGGTTTAAATGAATTAAGGAAATTTTGAAAGGCTTGATACCATATTCGACGGGGTGGTCGAGCCATAACACTAGATTGCGAGAGACAGAGAAGCACACATTTTTTAAACGCTTATACAATAGTTTGAAAGTAAAAAAAAAATAAAAATATGTGAAGATGCAATGAACCTAACCTACTTCTAACTGTAAGATCGATTGAATGCTTTTTGAAACACTTACATACGTAGATGGTACCGATTTATTTGCGTACAGCAGAATGGTCAGTTTTCCCAGTGGGAACAAAAGTTTGACACGGCCTTTTTACTCTGTCCTTACTAATTTCACTGCGCGTTTAACAGAACTCTAATAAGGTCCTCTGTTCCTTCCCCGATTCCCACTCACCCCACGTCTCTTCACTGCCCATAAGCCATTCTCAGGGTGGATAACGCTTCAATCGCTAAAGGCAGTAGCAGCAGAGGGGACGAAGACAGAAGACGTCAAAGAACGCAGACGAGAACATATGGGTGTCGTCTTCTATTTCGAAAAAACATTCTTGTTTTGATCGTATTGAAGTCACATGTCAGATCATACAACTACGTGAAAGGGCAGTGGAGCTGCGAAATTTTGACTTTAGGTCAAATAATCTAACTGTCGGCTTCAGTTGAGAGAAGTCACTATGGATCAGTCTGCTGCTGAGGTGGTTCAAAGAAAAGGTAAACATGTATACCTTGAGTGTGGGGAATGAATGCTAGATATATTTTGCGGGGTTCGCTGACATTATTATTTGCGTCCCTGCATTCTCTTTCTCTTGTTTTGGCTTTCTTTCAATCTAGGAAAGTGCTGATATTTTTTGCGGCGCAACGGTAGGGTTAGGTCTCTCTTGTGCTGAGGGTAAACAAATGACCTCCTTCCTTGTCTTATCAGCCGAAGATCGAGTCTATCTCCTTGTCACTCATATGCGGCTCGGTGTACATGGGGAATAAGCACTCTGACTCAGCCCTGACTCTTCATTTTATACCTCTCTAGCATTGCAAGGTCATATGCAGATGTAAACAAAGAACATTTCCCAAGATGCTCATCCATTTTTATCCTCATTCTTGATTTATTTCTTTGATCATTGATTCATTTCAGATTTCGCGATTAGAGTAATCCTGATGTTTTTGCTTTTCTCTTGTTTATTTTGCAGGATCTATTCCTGATCCAGGGTGGAATGATCCTCCAAACTTTACCTATGATGCTCTTAATCCTCCCGCTGGGCCAAGAAGATCAAGTTTACTGAATAAAAGAGTTGCATATCCACTGGCTCCTCAAATGGGAAGTTCCCCTCCTTCTGGTGGGATGAACCCAACTCTTCCTCCCTCCGCTAAAACAACAGCAGTTCCTCCCAGTGGCATCCAAGGTGGATTCACTGGGAACAGAAGTCGCACATCCAGTGAATCTAGTAATACAAACAATGATCCTCTACCAGACAAATTGGAAGCTCTGTCCAAGGTTACCTCTAACTTTGAGGGAGTCGTCAATCAAAGCTTCAGCTTATCTCAAGGCGAGGTAAACTGCACTTTTCTTTCAAGTTTCTTATCTTATTTTAAAATGGAACCCTGAAAGCCTATCACCTTTTCCACTCTCATAAATTTTTAAAACTGTTTCGCAATCGGCTTCATTTTTCCCCCAGAGAGCTGAGATTAAAAAGAGAATTGCTATCATGCAGAAAATGTGGGAAGATGACAAGCTCAATGCCTCAGTCCAACGTAGAGTTTTGGAACTTTCAGAAGGTAGGTGTATGAAAATTTTTAGTGTAGTGCCACATGTTTGACTTTCTCTACACTACTTATTCTCTCCACAGAACTTAAAATGGGCAATGTTGAGCATGCTGACCACATTCATGTTGGACTAATGGTTGACCATCCAGCCATGTGCAGTTCATGGATGGTTGGAGTCCGCAAACTAGTACAGCACCTTAAAAGTGCAGCTCCGCCTCCACCAGCAATAACAGCCCCTATTGTGTCATCTCCAGTCCCTGAAGGTCCAACAGAATTAATTGTTGTGCCAACATCCAATTCATAAAAATTTATGACGTCATAAATTATTTTGAATTGGTGATTTGTATATTTGTATTACTTCTTGTTTGTGACTGATTTTGAAATGATGTGTGTCCCTAAAACTGCTGAGTTCAGTGTAAGCCTAATTTATGTGAGTTCTAGGGTTGAATTATTCCTTTTCTAGCATTCCATAGTTGTATTAAGAATTTTACCATTGCACTACTGTTACAAAGTCAATGCATTATATGGGAAGCATTAAGTGTAGATGTCAGAGTCCCAAAGGTAATTTTAATGTTGTACTTTTTTTTTTAATAATCATAATCCTGTAGGGTGGTTTGCTCGAACTGCTTGCAATACTGACTTATTTAGCTGTTACAATCGTGTTAAATTTGTGGAAAAATAAAATAAAAATGAAAAGCTTTCTCTTGGGAAATGTTATGGTCTATTTCAGCTTTAATTAATTCATGCTTTGAGTTATTTCTTCCATTTTGTTGTAATTTCACATGGTTGTGTATCTTATTCATCATAATGTGTAATGTTTCTCAATGTCTCTCATATCTTTTACTATTTTTGCTAAAATGAAAGATGTTTTATGGGGATGTCTGCAACAAATCCATGTTTTATTGTATTTTTCTTATTGGTTTAAAAAAATCCCTTAACTACTCCAAAGTTGTAAATTTCATGTGATGTGATAAATTTTCCCTTGTGATTGTTTAAACTTGTGGAATAGGTGTTGTTGATTCATTAAAGCTTTGATTTATTCAGTAAACACCAATAATTGGCCTCTGTCTCCGTTCCTAAAAGTTCACAATCAACATAGACTTTCGGCCGGGCCCGGGCCGGCGCTCTGCGCGGTGGGGTGGGACGTTGGGACGTGCTCTCAGCCCCGCCCAAAGGCTTCCGGCTCCACCAGCCGACCAGGCCCGCCTCACCGCCGCGCCGCGTCATGTGCGTGTGCGTCGCAGCCCCCAGATCCAGCAGAAGATCGTTTTGTATTGCCCTCTCACTCACCCCCGGTGGCCGAGACCCGTGCGAGTGACAAGGACGGAGACGGAGATGCGAAAGCGCTCTTCTGAATCTGACGGCAGCAGCGCGGAGCGGGCGGCACGGCGGAAAGAAAACCCAAACCGTTGTCGTGCATTCTTGGGACTTCAGTACACGAACTTCTGCGTGAAAGGTTGACGTGGACAAAATAGAGCCGCCCGAGACATCCCAGAACCGAGGGGGCAACCACTCCCTATCTGGAGGGACACATGATTTCACGATTTATAAGATTTCTCCAGATTTCCCGAGATTTCTCGAGATTCCTCCTTCTCTGATTTTACCTGATTTCTCTAATTTTGTAGGATTTCTTCACATTGCGTGTGATTCCACGAGATTTCAACCAGATTTTAACGGATTTCTCCAGATGCCTTCAAGATTTCACGGGATTTCGAGAGATTTCGGTGAATTTCGTTTAGGTGATTTCCAATGATTTCGGTGATTTCGCGAGATTTCAATGGGATTTCTCTGGGATTTCACCGGCTAGGGACACATGATTTCTTGAGTGGTTGCCTCCTCGCCCAGAACGAAGCGAATTCTCCTTACGTCTTACTTGGAACGGTCTACGAATCACGCCTGTGCTGTGCGGTCTGCACGGAGGTCTGACGCCTACGAGGATCCGGGTAGGCCACCCCACAGTACACAAAGGCACGACGGGCGAGCTGTTGCCCACCTATCAGGCGTCCTGCGAGAGCCTGCGTAGACTGAACTTTCTAGTTTCTAGGCAGCGTCTTGACGGACGAACTCTCCCGATGTACTTTAGGTCAACCAGTCCACATCGACGCAACCGAGTGAAGAGGCTGCGCAGCATGCAGCAGGCGCATATGTGCAGCACGGCGCACGGGTCTGTTGTTGCATCATTTCCTACTTTTCAGTCTTTGAGAACTTGCGGGCCAGCAGGGCGGAGGCGAACTAGCTCCACCACCACTATCAGCACCACCACCACCGCCACCACCACCGCCACCACCACCACCACCACCACGACCACCACCACCACTGCGACCCACGCCCCTGCGTGACCACGTGACCACAACGGCCCGTTTACCTGATCCGCTGTGCGTGCCGGTGCCCACAGCTTGCCTACACGCGCCGCCCCGTGTCGCCGGCATGTTCGACCCTAGGGAGTGGGGGTGTGGGGAAGGGAGCAGTGACTGGCACTAGCTCTGGTACCAGGCCCTGCCCTGCAGAGCGATGCAGGCGCAAGCACCCGTAGGCGCACTCCTTGTTGAGTGCGTGACAGACAGAGAGCTCTCTTGGGTATCCTCGGCAGACTCCATGAGAGCGAGAGAGACACATAGCGACGAGTGCGGCGTCGGAATTGGTCTGCAGTTCAGTTGGGATACAGAATTGCAGTGCCTTTGTTGCCAGAAAGTTAGGCAAAACACCGCGCAATACACCTGTGCGTAACGGGACAGTATCTCCGCCTGCCTTCTAAGGCAACATCTGTGCGCGAGTGCAGCGGGGAGTTGCCTGGCGGGCAGGCGGAGGTGCCGCCACCTGCTCACAGGTGTGCTGCGCGTTTCTTTCCCTAACTTTTCTGGCAACATTGCTGCGCGCCTCCTTCAGTGCGACACCTTCGTGGCTTTTAAACCGCACCTTGACGTTGGTGCCATCCTCATCCTCTCTTGAGTTCCTCTGCCCTGCCCCGCCGGGCCGGGCCGGGCACGCCCCGTTGTTTGATTCCCCGCTCACACTGCGGCTGCGGGGCTGGGGGGTGAGGCCCCGGTGGTGGTGGCCTGGGGGGGAGGGGGAGGCTACCAGGACCAGGGCTGGACCATCAGCGGGCCCACTACAGCGCAGAGCAGCGCCCCGGGCGGGACGGCAGTGTCATCAGCGCGCGCAGCTCATCAGGTGTCCACGGCGGTTCAGTGGCGGCGACCCCGGTGAGGAGACTGCTGACTGACGGCCCCGCCCGGCCCCGGCCCCGGCCACCCCGGCCCGGGAAAAGGTAGGTGTGCGACCCGAGGCGTCCTTCCCTAAAACGAAAAAAAAAAATCAGTGTACTCCCTAAAATAAAATCAGAAAAAAAGAACAGAAATAAAAATTAATAAGAAAACAGAAAAAAAATCAAGAAAATATCAGAATGTTTTTTAAAAAGAAAATTACGAAAAATTTCGAAAAATCGGCAAAATCGGTGTACGCTTGAATTTAAAGGAAGGACTCCTCTGTGCAACCTCGGTCTCACGGCAGGCCCGAGGGAGGGGCTGCCCGGCTTCATCTCCCTCTCCTCCACCCCTCTCTCTCTCTCTCTCTCTCTCTCTCTCTCTCTCTCTCTCTCTCTCTCTCTCTCTCTCTCTCTCTCTCTCTCTCTCTCTCTCTCTCTCTCTCTCTCTCTCTCTCTCTCTCTCTCTCTCTCTCTCTCCACTCCTACCCTTACGCGCCACGGTATTTGAGTATTTGAGGTACAATAGAAAGAAAGGTCCCACAGAACTGTGGGACTTGGAAAAACGAGAGCAATCAAGGTATGTTGTGTCGATGAAGCACACACCTACACTGTTAAAAAAAAAAAATCTGAAAATTCAGACAATTTGGTCGGAAGTAAAATTACATACTTCAGTCTGAAAATTCATACTAACATTTAGTCTGAAAATGATTTTCAGACACCAAGTCTGAATTTCAGTTTCATAACCTTAAGTCTAAATATCTAGGATCTGTTTAAAAATTTTTTAAAAAATATTTGTCTACTTTGTCTTATTTTATATTAGTGGCTGTACAAGTTACATCGCAGTTTTATTTTAATTTCATGTAGATATTTTACCTGACTTTCCCTGGATTCGAACCCCGGACTTTCGATTGAAAGTCCGACCTCCTTGACCACTCGGCTAAGTGGACAGCGCTGCGAGGACTGGGTCGGATACCTGCCTCATGCAATCCGTGGGCTCTGTACTTTCCGTCGTAGAGAGTGCCCTGGCTACATGGCCTTATAGCATGACTTATTGTCTCTTCGGAAGTTTTATCAGAGTTCCCAAGGAAAATTATACTGATATTCTTTTTTTTTTCGTTTGGTTTACAACCACTATTTTATGACTTTTTATATGATTTTTGTTAACCAAATTGGTCAGTAAATTTATACGAAGTATTCAGCGTGCGTGATCGTCACATACGGTTTGGAAACAAACTGGAGTCAAGTATCGTTATTCAGGTCAAAATGAACAAATTTTCGATAAATTTACTAAATATTCAGACTTATCTAGTCTGAAATACAAAACCATACCTCTGTCTGAATGTGTACTCTGAATAGTCAGACTTTTTGGTCTGAATATCCGATTCAGACAAGTTCCTATGATTTTTTAGACACAAGTCTTAAAATTTCGACGAATCAATCTGAAAACTCGTTTCAGACAGCCTAGTCTGAAAAAGTTAGTCTGAATTTTCAGTTTTTTTTTTAACAGTGTAAGTCGAGAAAGAGGGAGGTGGGGATGAAACTGGGGAACAGAAACGAAACGCCGATCTCTTCCGTCCTTGTTCTGCATGGTCTGTCTTTCATTAGACATGCCACCGCGGCCGCGAACGCCAAAGGTCTTTTGAGACCTACGGTTCACGATACAAGCGAAATCCGCGGGGCGCTGGCGCTGGAGCCTCGTGCTGGAGCGAGGGGGAAACAACTCTGAAATTTTTGTACACCTCGTAATTCTCTAAACCCATAGGAAAATACAGAAAAATTCGGAAACTTTTAGAGAAGTTCGGAAAAATGTAAGAAAATTAAGGGAAAATTCACAAAAATTAAGGAAAAATTCAACCAATAATTAAAAAATAGTTTTTAAAAAATCAGGAGAATTCACAATAATTCACAAAGTGTGAACACCAAAGTTCAGAGTTGTTTCCCCCTGGCGCTGGAGCGCGTAGTTTAGCCGAAGTCGGACGCGCCGGTGCCGATGCGCAGAAACAACCCCAGCCCCGACCCCGCCATGCGGTGCGGTGCGGTGTCGCCGCAGTATGATGTACGGAGTTTTATGGTTCATCAAAGTGTGATGCGCCGGTGGTTGTTTCGATTGTTCTCCGCTGCGCGGGTGCAGCCGGCGCGCCCGCTGACGCGTCGGGAAATCGAAGTCACTTCTCTTAAGCTGTCTTTGTTGAGGATCAGTCTCGCTGCGCACCATGGTGGTTCACTCGTGAAAACGAAACATGTAGATAAAACGTTATGGCACATTTTTTTTGGAAAGGAGAGACATTTGCGGGATGACCGGCTCTTCTCTCTCTTCCCCTGACGTACGGATGCCGAGGCCTACTTGTACTGCACGCTCCCTAGCTGAAGTGGGCTGAAAATAGGCCTGCTATGTTCTGAAAAGTTCTCCACGCCGAAGGATGGATGATGAATGATGAGGTCGGCGCGGTGCCGCGTGCGGGGCAGGCACTTACGCCCTTACGTGCCTTTACTTCTCTCGTGATGACGATCCATTTTGTGTACGGCTGCGGCTTGAATAACTTGCATGATTACGGGTGACTTCCGGCGCGCGATTACAATTTTGAAATTCAAATCGTAAGGAAAATATCCCCATCCTCCTTCTCTAATTCCCCCGCCCTCCTCCCCGGAGTACAGACTTAACAGCGTTGCGATTGCCCTGCCCGACATAATGACGCGCCCCTTTGCGCTCCTGTCTCACTGGCTAATGAAGGCCCTTTCATCCGCAGTTGACGTTGGCGCCACCACTACGCCGCGCCACGCCGCGCCACGCCGGGTCATAGGCTGTGAGAGCTGCAAGCCGGCAGCTCAACCCTGACCTTCCCTCCAGTCATCCTCCCCTCGAGACGCACGGAGACGCACTTCAGGACGTGCGGCAGCGGCATGGGGCGGCCGGCGGACTCCCGGGGCGAGTGCATCCGCACCCGCGCGCCCGGCGGCCGGCCGGCGCCGACGGCCCGGAGTTAGACTCACCTGCGTCATCCACACAGACACCGGAAAGGACCGGGAAGGCGCAGTAAGTTCTTAATGGCGAGGAGGGGGAGGGGGGGTGATAACTCATGCAAAATGTGTACAATGAATTTTTTATTATTATTATTTTTCTTTTGATTTTTCTAGGAAGATTTCTGTTACTCTTTGTCATCCTTTTTGAATTTAGTCAATTTTATTTTGTTTATTTTTTCTCGACTTTTGGATTTTTCTGCATCTTTTTTCTTGATTTTAATTTGATTTTTTTTTAAACTTTTTATTTTTTATTTTTTTTAGGGGGCCGTACAATGATTTTTGGAAGTGATCCCTCCCCCCCTCGCCTAGTGGTGTGAGCGCTCGGGCAGCATGCGCTGGCTGCACGCGGCGGCCGTGACCCTGGGCGCGCTGCTGCTGGCGGGCACGCTGCTGCTGCTCGGGCTGCGGCTCACGCAGCCGGGCCCGTGCGGCCGCGGGGCCATGCCGTGCTCCTCGGCGCCGACCTGCATCCCGCAGCGCTCCTGGTGCAACGGCCACCGCGACTGCCCCGGCGGCGAGGACGAGGACAGCGTCGGCTGCGGTCAGTCGGAGAGTCTTTGAGAAAATGACGAAGTGCCTGCCCTGCCGCGGGTTCCTGATGAATGTGCGCTTACACACCTGCAGCTGACTGGGCGGGCAGCGACGGCGTGCTGCACACGGTGCTGGACGCGCTGCCTCCAACCAAGACCAGGACGACTCCCGCGCTCAAGAAATGTCGTACGTATGAAAATACGCGAGCAGGAAATTATTTGCTAGCGCATTATGGTATAACATGGCGTGCCTTCTCCAGTTCTGTCGAATTTCCCGGCGGGCTGCCGCTGCGAGGACACCAAGCTCAACTGCCGAGGGGCGGGCCTGGTGACGGCGCCGGCCAGCGTCCGCGGAGGTGTCTCCAAACTGTGAGGAGGAGAGAGGGGACCGCTCCTGTGGCACCCCACGGTGTCAGAGGCGGTAGCAAGTAGTGACTTGATCGGACGATAATCCAGTTATTTATGTATTTCTATCTTGACATTAACAGGGTTCTTCTGAACAACTTCATCCACGAGGTAGACAACTCATCGTTTTCCGGCTACCCATCCCTCGCGCTTCTGTAAGGAGTGATTTGCCAAGTCTGTCTCACAAAAGTCACTCAGGGACTCTATTTTCCAAAGAAGCAATTTGGCCTTTTTGTTTCAGACACCTCGGAGGTAACAATCTCTCCCACATCCCTGTCGGAACCTTCACGGGCAAGCGACACCTTCAAAAACTGTACAAAAAGATGTCAAAATACTGAAAAATCTTGCTTGACATCAGACGATTTCAGAATGATCTTCTCGTTCATGCAGGCTCTTGATGAACAACATGCTTCGCCGCTGGGAAGCCGCCCCGGGGGAACTCGAGGACCTGCAGCGCCTCCAGTGGCTGTTTCTGGACAATAACCAGCTCCAGGACGGAGCGTGGCCGCTCGGCCAGCTGGGTGCCCTCAGCCGCCTGGAGTGGCTGTGCGTCGAGTGTGGACTTTAACGTTGGTTATCAATTTGAAATATGTTGTAATAAAAATGATGGAAGTCCTCTTTCTTCACCAGGAGCGTTACCAGAAACAAGCTTCAACTTTCGCATCAAGAGGAATTCCCTCCGATGTCTTCCCTCTGTGAGCTGTGAGTATCATCAATATCGTGCATTACTACGGCTTCTTATTCTTTTAAAACTTATTTTTCATTACCAAAGCAACTTGACCGACAACGAGGTGTCGCGTATTGGAGAAATGACTTTCGCTAGGCTTAGTAAGTTGACTCTGTTGTAAGTATCTATACTCCTGCCTGTTGTATGAATGAGACATTATCATGCATGGACATGTTCTAAAGTTTTTTTTTGTTCTTTTTCCCGGCTCTTCTTCTGCCACTGTCAGAGAAGTAAACAACAACGTCATCGGGAGTATCCATCCTGCTGCGTTTGTAAAGTTGCTGGAACTGAAAGAACTGTAAGCGGATTTTAAAGTGATGTCGCGACTTTGAATTGTCAAATATTTATCTGTTGTTGAGATTTCTTTTTTTACTGTGCATTTTGTTTTTAAGGCGGCTGGCGAACAACAGGCTGAGTATCCTGCCCGATCACCTGTTCGACTCCCTTGGCTCCCTGACCAAACTGTAAGTACAACCGCGGGCTGCCCAGGCCCAGGCGAGCCCAGGCGAGCCCCTGAGCGAGTAGGCAGTCCCAAACACACTGGTGGAACGGTGGAACGCGGCCAAACGCGGCACAGCATGATCGGAAGGGTGGGCGGGGAGGGCTGAGGCGGCCAGTCCATGCAAGTGTTTTGCTCGCAGGGATCTTGGCGGGAATCCAATCCACATTCCGGGGCACCTGTTTCTTCCACTGCACAACCTGACGTCACTGTGAGTATTTTCCCTACTACTTCACTCGTAGTGTGGTTACTGATTGGTTACACTGATCCCAAAAACTTATTGACACATCGCAACTTTTCAAAGCGGCCTGCAGGAAATCGATATTGAAAATATCGATATCGATATGTTTTCGGTGTTGCCGAGACTATCTAACGTGTAAGTAAGAAATTGATTAATTTAATGGCTGGCTCGACCCGACTAAAGTTATTTACTCTCTTCCTACTTTTTTCTCTTTCCGGACTTTAAGATATTTCAAATTTTACTATTACTGTTCGTTCGTGCCACATGTACCGCGATGCAAGCCGAATAACGATGGTGAGTGAACCTCCCGCTAAAGACAGTGCTGAACAAATAATGCACAATACACACTCTGGAATGTTTGTGCAACTCATTCAAAACACTCTTTATGAAAGAAAAATCTTTAGAAAAGATTTAAAAATATTTTAAAAGTTCAGAAAAAGTCAGGATAGTTTGGGCCAAGCCAAAAGTTTTCCAATTACTTCGAAAAAAGAAATTCTCATTATTTGTGCAGCAAAATTGATATGTAGTACCTCTCGCGGGATGATTTATCTGAATAAATCCTGCGTGCGCAAATGCTGCCGCCTCCCCTTGTCTTCCTCTCCGCAGGCGTGTCGTCCATGGAGCACCTGCTGCACGCGCTCCCGCTGCGCCTGACCGTGTGGCTGGTGGCGGGGTTCACGCTGGGCGCCAACGTGCTGGTCATGTCCGGCCGCGCCGCGCTCAGCGACGACAACCGCGTGCTGAGCCTCGTGATCCGCAGCCTGGCCGCGGCCGACCTGCTCATGGGCGTGTACCTGCTGGTCATCGCCTCGGCCGACGAGGCCATGCGCGGCCGCTACAACAGCTACGCGCACTCCTGGATGACGTCCTGGGCGTGCACGCTCGCCGGCGTCCTGTCCATGCTCTCCTCTGAGGTGCGGGCGCGGGTGCGGGCGGTGACAGCGACCACCACCCCGATCCATTTCCCCTCCCGCGCGTGGCTCTGACCGCTCTTTGGTACCCCTGTGCAGGTGTCAGTCATGACCCTCGTCTTCATGTCCCTGGACCGCTTCCTCCTCATCGCCGACCCGCTCGGCCGCAACCTCATGTCGTTCGGGTCGTCGGCGCGCGCCGTCGCGGCCATTTGGGTCTCGGGCGTCATCCTGGCGGTGCTCCCAGGCAGGTTGCCCCGCTGCGCCCCGGTGGTGCACCGGGGCAGCGCCCGAGGGGTCCTTCGCTCGAAAAAAAAATCAGTGTACACCCTTTGAAAACAAGTAGATTGTAAGCGCATCAAACACGTTTGTTACAAAAAGAAAAACCTCGTTCTTTACCTCTTTACCCTTAACTTTAATAATGTTAGCTTTCAACTAGAAATGGTCGTAAGTCAACAGCAGGATAGTGAGTCCATAACACAACACACGACACTTTGTTGTCAGTCACGGCTTTCCACTTTCCACGTTCAAACCTTTCGCGGCATTTGTTTTCTTTTTGAGACAAACTTTAAATGATTACAGAGTATCTCAATAGAAGGCGTTGCTCTACTCGCGCATGCGCACAACCAATATCGGTTGTGTTATATTGATACTCTCAATGTTGATAAACACAAATGAATGTAATGTTTACTTTTTAATTAGAAACTGCAGAGTGTTGAAAATTGTTGATACGTTTCGTGATAACTTTATTTGGCAAATAGTGTAGTTTGGTTGTGTGTCCGTCCGTAATTAAGTCGTAATGCGTACGGGATAAAAGTGGTCTCGCGGCGAGCAGTCGGACGTCTCTGTTCGAAATTTAGATTCTTAATTTCTTAAAATTTTGCTTAGTAACTCGAAAAAAACCTCTATTATTGACTCATTACTGGGTAAAAAGCTACAATTTGCTTACACAGACATAACCGTAAGTATTACCATTTCTTCGCTGAAAATGGGGTCTAACTTACACCGCACTGAGCACAATACTCGTTCTTTTACCTCTATGTTAAGGGAGATGTGGAAAAGGTAAAGAACGAGTAAAAATAGTAAAAATCACGCAGAAAAAAATTACAAAGAAAAGAAAAGTTAGGAAAGGTCAGGAAAAATTGAGAAAAAGTCAGTAGAAACCATGACAAATTCTGCAAAAACAGAAAAATCGGTGTTCGCTTAAAATTTATAGTGAAGAACCCCTCGGCCGCGTCAAGGAGAAGCAATGCATTAACCTGAGCGGTCAAGTGGAATGTCACCAAATGTCACGCGTCTCCCAATTCGCAGTGGCCGTGCACTGGCGCTCCAGCACGCGCTTCTACGGCACCAACGGTATGTGCTTCCCGCTGCACATCGACGACCCGTACCTGGCCGGCTGGCAGTACTCCACTTTCATCTTCCTCTGCGTCAACGGCGCCAGGCAAGTCCAGCGTGCGTTATTGCGGGTTGCATGGGGTGAGTGAGTATGGAGGGGGGAACAACTCAAAATTTTCTGTACACTTCGGAATTCAGAAAAATGAATCAGAAAAATTCAACGAAATTTAGCAAGCGTCAGAACTAACTCAGCAAATGAAAAATTCAGAAAAAAATCAAGAAAATTCTTTATAAAATAAATACAATTCTAGCAAACATTCCAAAAGTTTAATAAAAATTTAGAAAACTTCACAAATAGACTTCACAAAATTTCTACACCAAAATTGAGGGTTGTTTTCCCCTCGGTGAGTGTGGGCCGTGGAGCTGATGCGCTGGGTCCGGTCGGGCGCAGCCTGCTGCTGGTCGCCCTGCTGTACCTCGGCATGTTCCTGAGCATCGTGCGCACGCGGCGCGCCACCCCGCTCGCGGTCGGCGAGGTGGACGTGGCCAAGCGCTTCTTCTTCATCGTGCTGACGGACGCGTGCTGCTGGGCGCCCATCGCCGTCATGAAGGTCCTCGCCCTGATGCACGTGCACATTTCTGGTCAGCATCGGCGCCGCCATAAATTACCGAAGGGGGAAATCACTCTGAAATTTTTTGTACACCTCGTCATTCAGAAAAAAAATAACAAAAAAGTAGGAAAATTCAGGAAAACTTCAGGAAAATTCACAAAAATTTTGGAAAAATACAAGTAAAAGTTTACTAAATTCCCCAAAATTTACAAAATATGTACAGATTCAGAGTTGTTTCCCCCTCGCAAATTACACTAAGTCTCTACGATTTGAGAGTAACACCCCTGTCACCTCTTGACCTGGATGCCGCAGCCGAGCTGTACGCGTGGGTGGTGGTCTTCCTCGTCCCCATTAACTCGGCCATCAACCCCGTGTTGTACACGCTCACCATCCCCAAGTACCGCCAGGTGCTGGCGCGGCTGGCGCGCCGCCTGTCCGTGTGCAGCGCCGTGCTCAGCGCGCGCAGGCCCTCCGCGGGTGAGTAGCCAACGGCCGCCAACGGCCCTCTGTGGAGAAACTTTCGCCATGCATACTTGGGCTAATTAGTGGATGCATAGATACAGGGCTCAAGTGAAACTTCTTGAATGTACCGGGTGTCACAGGAAATACGTCTCAGAGAGTTATTGCGGGTCAGCCTATTTCGGGAAGGGGGCACTTTGAGGGTGGGGCGGGCTCGTATTCCTGTCACAGCCGGTGCCTGGGCCTAGATTACCTGCATTGCCACCGCGCAACGACAGGCCACCACACGCCTCGAGGGGGCCTCAACTCACCCAAAAATTTGTACACATGATTTCAAGAGTTCACATGATTTCACATGATTACACCTCTTATAATTGAAAGAAAAAATTCGCCAAGTAAATACAAGCGTATTTTGAGCTTTATGGGCCCAAAATACGCACGCAAGTCATTTTTTTTTTTCGGCAAGAGATCCACATTTTTTGACAATGATTTAGAAGATATCAGTGATTTCAGGAGTCGAGGCCCCCTCGACACGCCTGCGTATTCTGTCCTGTCCCACTTACAGTACGCTTCTCGCGCATCGTGAGGCCGGGGCGGCCGGGGAGGTGTGATCGGATGACTTCCTCTCGACACCTGAGTCCGGCTGGTCCGGCCGAGGGGATGGTGGGAAGATTAGAAAGTCAGAGAATGACTCCACCTCCACCCCCGACCCGAACTCCTAAAGTGTTTGAATGTCACACACACGTCGATGCGAATTCCCATTCGCACCCTTGAATTTGAATTTCCTAGAATTTCTCAAGAATTTTCGCACTCATTTGAAGAGACAAGTGTGCGAGTGGATATTCACATTCCTACAAGAGTGCGCCACTCACACCCTGCCCTAGCATTTCAATCAAGTGCGGCCCTCGACTCGACGCACGAGCAGCCCCCTCCCCCTCCCCCTCCCCGACCAGCCAGGGCCCGGGCAGCTCACCGGGAACACTGACTCCAGACTTGGAACTGTCCAGATACGGAGTGCTCCCGCGCGTCCCACAGCCATCGGCATCAGACGGCGAGCGGCGTCACTCTGAGGACTCCAGCGGACCGGCTCAGCCCCAGCTCCAGGAAGACCTCGGCGTCCACCATGGCCGACGGCCTCGCCGGGACGCCGTTGGGCGAGCAGCCGGGCACGGGCCCGAGTCCAGCGCCAGGGCCACCGCCAACACATGTCTGTGAGGGGCACTGCTAAATGCTAAACCGGGGGCGAAGCGAGGGGTCTTTCACTATAAATTCAAGCGTACACCGACTTTTCTAAGTTTTCTGTTTTTACGTTTTTACGTTTTTTTTTACGTTTTTAGTTCTTTGATTTTCACTGATTTTTTCTGCTTTTGCTGATTTTTCCTTTAAAATTTTTCTGAATTATTCTTGATTTTTTCTGCCTTTTTTCTGATTTTGTACTGACTTTGTTTTAGGGTGTACACAGTGTACACTGATTTTTTTTTGAGTGAAGGACCCCTCGGGGCGAAGCGGAACGACCCGGCGCGGCTCAGCTCTTGTCGAGCGCACGATGATCTCTCAATGAAATGTGATACCAGAAGTGTACTTGAGCACTTGTTTACAAACGACAAAGTACAATTAACTTTTTAAAAAATGTACATTTATTTGTCTGAAGTATGATACAAAGTTTATAATAATTATTGTTGACAGCAGTGCTTGGGAATTATATGGCTATTATACTACTCTGCTTACCAGCAACAAACTTTCTGAAGTTCATCAAGGCACAAATGGAATTAAATAGGAATCTGAATAATTAAAATGGAGATAAAAACATTCATAGAAATAAATCTTAAAAATAATACTCCAGATATTTAATTCTACAAAGCTTAAATAAATTTGTTCAATGCAATGTACATAAAGATGTGTGGAGATGAGACACTATGTACACATAATAGTCACATCTGCACATTTGTTTCATTAATAAGCAGCAGCTTCAAATTCGCTGAATTTGGATGCGATTTTAAAAACTTTTGGACTGAAAGTTAAAAAAAGTCAGGCTGGGACCAGCTGAAACCCTACAAGTAAATTTGTTAGTCTTGTACATTCTCACAGTGATATAACGTTTTAGAGGTTGCGCTCTTGCTAAAAATAGGAGCAAGTTCTCTTGCTAACAAAAGGAAATCACTGTACAATGATAAAACTATGAATGAATTATAAAGTTTAAGTTTGTGAGAGAATGTTAAGATAACTTATCACAGGGAAATACCACATAACATTACTAAAAGATGATTATTCAGAAGAAGATGGCACAATGGAGAGGATTGTATGGCACAATGTACAACTAACAAGTATGGAAGGGGGGAGCCAATACACAAACATAAAGTTTTATGTATTTTTTACAGTCTTATTTCATTATAAAAAAGACATTTCAAACAGTTTATTAGAAAGGATTGAATAAGAGGTCATGAAGGCAAAAATAGAATATTTAAACTTTTGGAATTTTAAACTAGAGCTAAAATTTCAGTGAAACAAAAAAAAAATCAGTTTACTCTATTTTTTGATAAAATGAAACAAACTGTTGGTTCGAAGAACCAGAAAACAGGTTGGCATTACACAAAAATAGTGGTTAAAAGTAAAGTAAAATCACATCAAATGAGAGTAATTATATGAATTACAAATAGAATACTCCATTTAGCTAAGATTGGAATCAGAAAATTGCACAATACAAATAAAATAATTTCACACAGAAAGCACCTACCTATTTTACAGTCACCATGCCTCAGAGTGCATGCTCTTTTCACATTTTTCGGATTCTTGACAATACAATGGTAAATAGTTAAAATTGCTTGCTTTGGTTTCGTCTATAAGATTTCCCATTTTAAAGCCTCTGTTTGGGCCAATCAAATATGTGAAAAGAGACAAATACAGTACGAATATTTCAACAAAAACATCAAATAAGTACTGTGACTGATAAAGGCGTACGACATTCGCTGAAAAAATTATCATGACTTTGAAAATGACTTAGATGAGTTCCCTTGGCTCGGGGCTTGTCAGCAAGCACATGATTTGCCATTGGGTGGTTCTCCATTTGCTTTGCCATTATTGTCTAACGCTATTTTTGTCGGGTCTTTTGTGTCGTTTCCGTGCAGCAGTTTATCATTTAGAAGAATCTGGAACAAGAAAACATTGTTGGCATTAGCTTCCTTTACACATTGATTTCGACATGACCATTATGTGGTCTCTCGCAGGCGCGTATTAAGAGGGGCGGGGGGGGGGAGCGATTTCCCCGGTGGTCTCTTGACAGCCGCCTGAAAGGAAGGCAAACACCTGTATGTAGGCAACCTAAAGGGCACAGGCCCCTCGTCGGTCGGACCTTAATACGCCCCTGGTCTCACGTCCAGGTAAAATCATCCCACACTGAAATAGTTGAATCTAGTGCGTGATGACACCTGCGACGTGAGCCTCGCGAGCACTAGTGATGCTCGATTGTCTGTCACTGGTGCTACGACAGAGAAAGCAACCAGCAAATTTATCGTAAAATCTCTCGTTTTTATTTTACACGTACCTTAGAAACAAGCGCTCGTGCGGCTTCCTCGATGTTGACATTCTCTTTGGCCGAAGTCTCGAACCAGGTGGTGAAACCCTTCTCCTTGCAGTATTCGTCCATCTTAGGCGGGTTGTTAACCAGACCCTCTTTCTGCTGGTCACACTACGAACAGAACAGTTTGTTAGGTCGACTCGTAACGGTGTGTAAACGTTAAATTCGTGGATTTAACGTTTACCAAAACTTTTTTTTCCCTCACCCCGTATTCGTAACAATCTTCACGAAATACCAGACTCACCTTGTTGGCCAGGAGAACGCAGGGGATGGGCGAGCCGTCGGCCATCTGCACTTTGGAGTCCAGGTCCTGCTTCCACTTCACGACGGCATCGAAAGTGGACGCCCGGGTCACGTCGAACACGATGAACGCGCCCACAGCCTCCTTGTAGTAGACGCGGGTCATGTTCCCGAATCGCTCTTGACCTGTGCCAAGAGGGTTCCGGTCAGCATCATGCACAACACCATCACGGTGCAGCGAGCGGATGTGCAACACCAGCCATTCTCTCCCTCACTGCGGATGACCCCGAAGAATCAAAATCTATAGTAGTCCTAAATCTCGCTCGTTGAGAGGCGAGATTCATGACGCATTTGAAGGCAATTTTATTACTTTCTAGAGAGTGAGATTTTTTTTCTCGCTCTTTTTGAATTTTGTCACCTCGTCTGAACAACGTGAGGATCTTTCTTCACTATAGTGAGATAGTGAGGCTAAAAACTACATACTCAAAGTGAGCGAGTCTACGAAAATTTCTCGCTCAAATAGAGTGAAGTTTCCAACCCTCGCTAAACTTGCGCAAAGAAAAGAGTCCCCTTTCTTTGCGGGCAGAAATCGGGATTCGGGTGGTTTTCACTGCCATTCTCGGTGAACTATTTGTTAGCAATCCTCTCAGAAATCCTTGGTTAAATATTAGTAATTCTCCTTAAAATCGCAAGTAGATGTGTTAAAATATATTTAAAAAAAAAATTCTAACGCTTACGCGTTAAACGGCCCCCTAGGTTTTGAAACTTGCCACAAAATGAGAAAGAACTGAAGTCAGAACTATCAAGAGTATTGAGAACTTGCAATAAACACACGAGATACTTTTACATGATGCCTCAAATCGCACTCATGGAGTATAGTCAAACTCCCAGAACTCAACTTTAATTTGTTGAGAGAATTTTAGATATTACAGGAAAATAGACACAGGGTCGTGCTTAGGGCTAGGCACCGGAAACTCTTAAGCCCGAGGGGGAGTTCTCATCGGAAAATATTGTATAGCTACTCGGTACTGAACGGTATTACACCAGTATTACACACAAGATACAAACACTGGAGGACGTGTTCTTGTGTTTATCACTCCTACATGACGGGTATTATTGCCTAATACATAAGATCAGATGTACAGTTTATTGCGGATGTGCATTCCCCCTCGCTCAGGCAGGCCAGCCTGTGGCGCGGGCTGCGCAGGCTCACTGACCTGCTATGTCCCACAGCTGCAGGCGGATGATGGTGGAGGGATCCCAGTTGAGCACCTTGAGCGCGAAGTCAACACCGATGGTGGCGCGGTAGTGCTGCGAGAAGAACTGGTGCACATAGCGCTTGATGATGGACGTCTTCCCCGTGCCAAGCTCGCCGATCACCAAGATCTTGTAGAGGTGCTCGCGCTTCTCGCCAGACATCTGCGCCTGGAAAATACAAAAATAAGAAGGGAAGGTATTAGAAAAGGAGTCGGTGCGCGTACATGACAGAGGAACGATCAATCTTCAAATCTGCGTGGTGGAGAGAGAGCCGCCTCGTTGAATTCTTAAGCAGAGAGAGAGAGAGAGAGAGAGAGAGAGAGAGAGAGAGAGAGAGAGAGAGAGAGAGAGGGAGAGAGGGAGAGAGGGAGAGAGGGAGAGAGAGAGATAGAGAGAGGGAGAGAGAGAGAGAGAGAGAGAGAGAGAGAGAGAGAGAGAGAGAGAGGGAGCGAGGGGGAGAGAGGGAAAGAGGGAGAGAGAGGGAGACATGGAGAGACAGGGAGACAGGGAGAGACAGGGAGACAGGGAGAGAGAGGGAGAGAGAGGGAGGGAGAGAGAGGGAGAGAGAGGCAGAGAGAGGCAGAGAGAGGGAGAGAGAGGGAGAGAGAGGGAGAGAGAGGGAGAGAGAGGGAGAGAGAGGGAGAGAGAGAAGGTATTCATGAATGAATAACAGAAGGTCCCAGGTAGGTCTCACGAGCTCCGAAATGCTCAGCAGCACGCTGTCCTTACGAGGCAATCATACGGCGAGGGCTCCACGACCAACGGTGACACTGGCGCGCTCTCCCGCCAGTCTATGGACTCGTCCAGGGAGCGCCTCACGGAGCCCATGAGGCGTAGCCGCCCGCGCCTGGACCGCATCTAGGAGACCCTGCCGCCGGCCGCCGGGGGGCGGGGGAGGGAAGGGTTCTAGGGTGGCAAGACTATCCACGCCACACGCGTGCTTCCATGAAGGTGAACGAGATCGGAGCGCGGGGCGGATGAGGCAGGCAGGCAGGCGTCCAGGAAACGCAGGATGTCGTTCCGTCCGTCCGGGCCGGGCCGGGCCGGGCGCGGGACACGCCGGTGGCGAGGTCGGGCCAGGTCAGGGTCGCGGGAAGTCAGGAGGCGTGGGCGGCAGAGCTCCTCAAAGGGACGGGGCACACACTAGGCGCGCGGGCGCAGGGCGGGGCGGGCCGGGCCGGGTAGGGCGGGGCATTCCCAACGACTGCGGCTGGAGCCTCGGCTGGAGCCTCGGCTGGAGCCTGTCCCGGTCCCGGCGGTCCTGCAGGAACGCTCCGCGCCGCTCCAGCCAGCGCCTGCCTGCCTGCCTGGCCACGCGGTGCGTTACATAAGTGACCGTGGGGTCCTGACGAGCCGAGCAGAGCCGAGCCGAGCCGAGGCAGTAAGCCGAACCGGAGTGGAGGGGCCTGACTTAGCGGAGGCAGTCAGGGTCGGGAGTGAATTGGAAATGGGCGGAGGTCGAACAGATCTCCTGATGAAGGCAGTGGTCGGGTTGAAGTGGCCGGGCCGGGCCGGGCCGGGTCCGGCTTTGGGGCCGCACGGGAGGGGTACCCCATGCTTGGAGGCGAAGAAGACGAAGAGGGGGAGGGAGGGGGGCTTTTAGAACATGTCTTGGCAGCGAAGCCAGTCTGTGTACGTACCCCGCAGGGCGGTAGGGCGGGGCGGGGCGGGGCGGCGCGGGGTGGGGTGGGGTGGGGTGGGGCGGGGCGGGGCGGGGTGGGGTGGGGCGGCGGCTCCGGCGGCGCGTCCGTGTTGAGTTCCAATACTCCAGAGCCTCAACATTCATTCCGCCAGGGCCGGGCGCCGCTCTCAGTCGGGGGCAGCGGCAGCTGCCCTTTCGAGGTCATCAACGTTTGACTCTGAACGATATCGGAAAAAAGTCCCCACGTATTGCAAAATTACATATTTTCGTCTGAGGCAAGTCTCTGAGAGGATGAGCGAGATAAGGTCATTAACGCTTATGGAATGCAAATACTTCGTAAATACCTGCGCTGAAAAATATATAGGTGCAAAGAGAGAGAAACAAAGATTGACGAGGCGGAGCCGGGCCGGGCCAGGCCGAGAGGCTGAGAAATACCACGGCGGTTGTGGAGAGACTGGTCGCCAACGCTCTGGTTACGTAAAGGCGGGGTTTCGTATCAGCGCGATACGAGAAAATAATGAACCAAAATCACATAGAATAATCGACCAGTTCCACGGGTACGGGTACGCAACAAAAAATACAATTACTTTTCAGGAGTAATAAGAGATTGGTTCGATAACACTCGCCCATTGTACCCCGATTCTTATTGGCGGGTCTCTTATTTCCATCGTGGCGCAACAGCTACTACCTGCAAACCCTTGCTCGCGAGTGAGCCAAACGGTGATACCAGCCAAAACCCATCCACACTGGAATTCCAAAGGTATGAATGTCGCTAGTTCACAGGTGAGAGAACATTTTAAAACAATTCAGGAACATAATTATTCACTCACTCGCGTTGATGTGAAAATGGCCACAGCTTGCAGGCTTGCGCAATTTAACATTCGCTCGCCAAGAGCTGTGTAAATACTTTCCGCTCTTTTGCAAGTGAGTGAAAAAAATTCACTCATTTGCAAGCGAGCGACATTTGTCCGGTGTACAAATGGGGTTCTATCCTGTCACGTCTTTCGACACGTTCGCAATTTCCGTCACCGGCCTATGGCTCGATGGCGTGTTACGTTACCTTCTCGCGCAGCCTGCTGAAGCACGAGCAGATGAGGTCGTAACACACGCACAGCATGTCGAGAGCCAGTGCGAGCACAAGCTCCGCCCAAACGAGAACGAAACGCACGCACGCACGCACGCACGCACAGCCACGACACTACTCCTGCCGCGCCCCCAAACGCACTGCTAGGGCCGCTAAATGCGCATAAAGACTGAGCTGGCCCGACCTCGGCCCCGCGGCCCCGCAGGAAAACTGCTGACAGGACAGAGGCTGACAGGGCCGGGCCTCGGGCCGGGCCAGGCCGACAGAGCACAATAGGCCCTCGAGGCCCTCACTGCTGACTGCAGCCGCAGCCTGAGGCGCGGTAAGTACGTCTGAATCATGGAGGGCACAAGGACTAAGCCGGGGGGAAAACATGTCATATTTTTGTACACCTCGTAATTCAATTTTTAGCAGATGATACGAAGGTATCAGCCTGCTTGTACTGTCATACAGCGAGCAGCATGCAGAGAGCAGCGCAGCCAGCAGAGAGCAGCTAGTGTGGCAATATATTATATACAGGGGGGGAAATTTCGCGCGGCGGCGCGCGGCGGCGCGCGGCGGCGCGCGGCGGCGCGCGGCAGCGCGCGCCCCGCCACTCCGCGCCACCTCTCGTTTAAAAATAAAACTTCACAAAAATTTACAAAATTTGTACACCAAAAGTCAGAGTTGTTTCCCTCTCAGACTAACCCGATCGCGGAGGAGAAATGCGAGAAATCTGCATCATCACTTTCAAACAAAAAATAGCTTTTGAGTTGGCTCCTGTCAAGCAAGAGGCGGAGCGGAAAATTGGCTGGGGAGATGTTGGCTAAAGCTCTTTCGCCGAATGAGATAAAACCAAAAAGAGAGAAAGAGTTATTGATTATGATTATTGATTTGTTTGTCTGCCCTGCCGGCGTTTACAGGCCGCGCGTGCAGAACGCCGACAGTAGTTACGACCTGGAGCGCGTCGTTATAGGCGTGCATCAGCAGACTGCGGGCGTGTCTTGTTGAAAGGAGCCGACGCGTTAACTGCAATAGCGTGTACACGAACGTGTCTCGCTAAGCTGCCCATTTCTGTCGCATTACGATCACTGCATTGCCTCTACAAAGAGTTGTGTGTTTCGAGCAAGGGAGTTAGCAATGTCAAAACTTTTGTACGCATTGCATTTTTTCTTTGAATTTTATGTGGATTTGGAGTTTCAATTATGACGATTTCAGCATAGGTATTCTGACCCATAATATTTGCTTGAGATTGATCGATGTGAGAGCACTCAACGCGAGCCACGTCCAGCACGACCGCACTCTCAGACTTGAAATGGACTATTTTCACTATAAAGTGGAATATCCATAGGTGTATGATAAAATTTGTCCTCAAAGTAAATTTTTTTTGTTGACAGAGCTCATTTTGTAGTGAGAAAAAAGTCGGAGTTATATAGAAAAATGTCATGTAAATGGAATTAAATGTTTATTCTATGGTAGTACAGTTTTCTTTATTTTAAAACAAGAAAACTTACTACCCTAAAATAAACATTTAAGTCCATACATTACGTCATTTTAATTTCTAGATCTTGACGTTTTTGTCTGTAGCTAAACATGTCTGTAAACGAATATCTTTGATCTGTAGACAAATTCCATTGTCCTTACACATTACAGTGAAAAAAGTCAGCTAGAGATCTGAGCGTGCGCGACACTTCCGTTCCCGTTCCAACAACGCAGCGCCGCGCCGGCTCGTCGTGCAGTGCGTCGGCAATGAGTCTCGGACTGCTGTCGGGAGGTGTCAGGCCCGAGGTGCGGTGCGGTGCGGCGGGGCGGGGTGGGGTGGGGTGCAGTGCGGCGGGGCGGGGCGGGGTGGGGTGCGGTGGCCTCCCCCACCCCGCCCCGGGCGGAGCCCATCCGCTCCAAACCGCGAGGGGTTTCCACTCGGTATTACGCTATAACGTTGTATGACGCACTGTGATTAACGGTACTACTTGGTATTATGCGGTATAACAGCGGTATTATGTCGTACGCCTCAGAAAACCATTATATAATACATGGAAACTTACATTTTTACATTGTTTTTTTTTCCCTCTTTGTATTGACCTCGGCACTGACTGTCTTTGTCCAGGAGATACCGTGAAAAGTTAAAGTCTCTGGCTCAGCTTCTCCCTGTGCACGCAAAAAAAAATGATCGCGCAGCTGAAATTAGATGTGAAACATTAGCACCACGATTGGACACTTAAAACGGCGGACAAATAAATAGCAGGGTAGCTCGAAAAAGACAACCCTAGCTTACAAATTAGCTGCGCTTATACAGCTAAAATATTTGCACACCTGCTAATTTTTTTTTCTTTCTCAGATGCGAATTATTTTTTACGTGCCGTGCGGACGACAGAGTGACGGACGGACAGACGGACACAGCCGGGCGAATTGGCCCGGCTTTAATGCTTTTTTTCCGAAAAGAAGGGCGTAACAAAGCCTTTATTGCCAAACGCTCTAACCTGCCCCGGCCCGGCCCGGCCCGGCCCAGCTCGTCTCCGGCGGCGTACGCTCATACGCGACGGAGACTGGTTCTTCAATTTCACGATCTCGAATTACGAGATCTCACGGCGCTGGCGGCCGGCGCGGAGGCGGAGGGGCCCTTGCGCTACGTCCCGGTCCGCCCCGACCAAGGCCCCCGACAACAAGGAACTCGCCAGGTGTAAAAAGATCAATAATGGCATAAAGGCGAAGTCAAACCGAAGAGCGCGCGCGTCCCGCAGGAAGCGGGAGCGAATGAAGACAAGTTTGCGAGGATATCGCTGCTGGCTGATCTGGACGGGGCGGGACGGGGAGCGGGTGGCTCAGCATGCTCAGCAGCGCGCTGCGACAGACACCAAACCGGCCCCGCCCCCGGCCCCCTCACCAACCAGAGGCCAGAGGGGTGTGTCAAGGGGGGAATAAGGGTTCGGACTGTCGCATATCTGCCCGAAAAAAGCACCGGCTGTGATCTTGAAGGCAAACATGAAACTGTTATTATATTATATGTATTTTTGACATATGACTCTTCCCAGAACCACCCAGAATAAAAGGAATAGTGACATTTACGTATGCCGTCGCATTCCATCCAACCGACTGCAGCGCGTGGCCGGAGAGGTTAGATGAAAAACAAACCGAGGTGCCGCCGCCACCCGGACACCAGTTACATAACGAACGACATGACGACGTGTGCCGCCCAGAAAAATCGCATCTCTCACTCTTAAAAGCTTACGGTGAATTTCACTGTAAGCTACGGTGAACTTGGCATCACCGTAACTTACGGTGGATTTCACCGTAAGCTACGGTGAATGTCACCGTTAGCTTACGGTGAATCAGGGAGGCATGACCGTAATCTACGGTGACATTCACCGTAGCTTACGGTGAAAATTCACCGTAAGTTACGGTGATGCCAAGTTCACCGTAGCTTACAGTGAAATTCACCGTAAGCTTTAAAGAGTGCTCCTCCCGCGGAAAATGTACGGCCAAGAAAAAAAAAATCGTTACGATATTAATGCTTACACGCACGCACGCACGGACGCACGCACGGACGCAGATACACACACACTCAAGGTTTTAAGGAGTGGGTGAAGTGATATCGATAGATTGCGGCTCGTACGTTTAGCACCGGCGACGTCGCACATAAGATAAGTAGCCTCGCCCAACGGCGTGTAAACCGCAGGGCATAACGCATCGTGACCGCAAAATGCACTTTGCGTTCCGAGCGCTTCGCACCCCTGGCCCCGGCCCCGGGCCCGGGCCCTGCTCGGCGCCGCTGCACAATCAATTACACCCTGTCGCCGTAACTCATTGATGACGGGTTGGGGCGGGGCGGGGCGGGGCGGGGCGATGACACCGGGGACGAACGTGACCAGCATGCACGACACCTGAGCAGAGTGAGTGAGGTAGACAGGCAGGGAATGTGTCGCCCGCAACATCAATACGCTTTAACCGCTCCATAAACGACAGGTAAGTAATCCAACATCCTGCAGATACCTGCTGTCCGTACGCATCCGAACCACAATCATTTGCAAGCAAGGCACGCGGAAGACAGACACAACCGTCCCAAAAAAGAAGAAGACAAAAACAATTTAAAAAAAAAGACGGGTGGCTGACGTACGCGAGTGGCTCTCCGGGAGCCACCTCACCCTAACCTTCGACCAGTCAGTGGACGGTACGGATCCCTGACCAGTCACTTCCCCAGTCACACCCAGTCAAGAGAAAACTGACGCAAACCAAACGCAAAACTCCCTTCCGCAATTCCCCAAAACAGTGAGAAAATCACGTTTTTCATTTTTCACATATCGATGACTTAAATCCATCCATTTTTCCATCACTTCAAATCTTTTGACTTCTAATCAGAGTAGGCCCATCTCTGTTGTGCGCGATGCACCCCTCGGTGACAGCACCCTGCCCGGTAGTTCTGTCTCTCAGTCTAAGTCGTTCATGGAGCACGGCCATAAGGATAAGGAGAGAGATGACCGTAGTACTGGGCGCCGTGCCACTCTGCTGCGCTCTTCCTCAATCTGACAGCCGAGGGGTCCTTCATTATAAATTCATGAGTACACCGATTTTTCTGATTTTTTTTCTTTTTTGTGACTTTTCTAGATTTGTTCTGATTATTTTTTTCTTCTTATTTTTGATTTTTTCTTGATATTTTTTTCTGATTTTTGTTTTGTTTTTATTCTGATTTTTTTTTTTACTGATTTTGCTTTAGGGTATTCACTGATTCTACTGAGTGCAGGACCCGTCGGTGACCGCAGCCTCACTCACCGAGGAGCAGCAGTCCTCGAGCCTCATGGCGTCCGCAGGCGCGAGCGGCTCCTCCTGGCGCCGGGGCCGGCCTTTCACCGCGCCTTGCCGCTGCTCGGCGGATTGCTCAGGTTTCAGCAACGTCATTTTCGGCCACTGCGGTGATCCTCTCCTTAGGGCATGCGAAGTTTCAACAGAAACGCACCCCGAGCTTTACCATGGCACGCACTGGAAAGTTGATGTCACTCACCTGCAGGACGAGTGATTGTTTTTTTTTCCCCTCCAGAACTACCTTTGGATGCGCCACATTTCATTCGTGCACCATTCGTACACTCATGCGCAACAACTTAGTTGATAACTTTTCTCGCACATCTACAATGTGTTCAAAATAAACTCATTTGCAAATGAGGCAACTTTCGCACAGATCGACTTCCTAAGCAGACGAACTCAGCTCCCGAACCGCGGCGCGTGTAGCCAGCCAGGACCGGCCCGGGCGACACGACTGACAAGGCTCAAGTCTGATAAAGTGACTAATGTCCGCTGCAGGGCGGCCGCGCGGGCAGCGCACCTGGGCGGGGCGGGGCGGGGCGGGGCGGGGCGGGGCGGGGCGGCGACACCGCTACATCGTTAGCAGGTCCAATCACGGCACGGCGCCCGGCCCTCCCCCGCTGCCCAGCCCGGCACGGCGGCACGGCGGCGGCCTCTAGGCCCCATTCATGCATAGTAAGCTACGAAGACGTCTCACCGCGCTGCAGTGAGCACGTCGCGCGCCAATCACATCGGGGTGATAAGAGGAAATGACAGGCCAGCGAGTCCAGGGTGAAAAAAAAATATTACAGCAGTCCGCAGTCTCGATTATTCTCAAACTACTGCGTCGATACAGAGTTGCTGTTTTCTTTGGTAATCGAACATTCTACACCTGAAGAGTTGTGCGGGTCTGCCTACCCTACGAGGTCTTCTCTCGCTTGAGGTGGATGAGGTCAAGCCATTATACGCCGCCGCCTAAGGTTAGGCAGCGGCGAAAACGAGATCCTCAACGATATTTAGTTATAATAATGAATGACAATAGAGGCAACAAACTCCTGCCATTCACAGACAAAAAATCGAGGTGCCGCGGAGAGTTTGAGAGACTAACCTCCTCCTCGCCCGACCGCCACATGAACGCCGCGCAGGCTCCCTGCAGCTGCAGGCTTCTCGAAGAGACCGAGAAAAACAAGCGGCGGCGGCCGAAGTGCTGTCGCGGTTGCGGCGGGGCGAGGAGGGGTGCGAGTCTATCGGCCGGAATCATCGCAAGCGAGGCGGTAAAAGTGTCGCGGGGAGGCGGGACCGGGCCGGGACCGGGCCGCCCCACCAGCAATGGCAACAACTGCCGCCAAGATCCACGACTTCCGCGGGGCAGATCGCCACGAAGGCGTCGTCATACGGCTTACATATTCACCGCCTAAACTGCAGCATCGGACATCCAAATACCTCAGCTCGAGAATGTTTGCGGTCACTCTGTTGTCCGGAATTCAAAATAAAACACAGAAGCTCACGCTCGGTATGAAATAAATGCTCGTCCGCGAATGGACGGGGGTCGTGTTCACACCACCACCGTGAACTCGTCGTAATTACACATCCACACTCGCTTATACACTCAAACGCATGCACAAAGTAATCCGTCCACTCACGCCATTGCTCTGCTGGTGACCACGCATCGCGCCGAGGTGTCTGCGCTCACGCCGGCCTGCCGCGCCGGCCCGCACCACACTGCGGCTGCGGCAGCGCCGGCCGGCGGCCCGGCCCGCGCCCTCGCCGCACCCCGCCACGCCCCGCCGCGCCCCGCCGCGCCCCGCCGCGCCCCGCCACGCCCCGCCACGCCGCTGACGACGACTTGACGGCAAAGAGTGTCGTCGCGTTCCTTATCTCTATCTGCCGCTGCCCACCCCTTCCCCTCCCAGGAGCGCTACGCCACGCCACGGCAAACAGCGTCATCGGCCTGCCCCTGGCGGCCCGGCGCCCCTGCGGGCCACCGAAAATAGTACATCACGCATATCGCAGAGGCTCTCCTTCCGCGAGCAACAAGGTGGCGCCCGGCGTGCAATGACGGCGTCGCCGCGGCGCCCTCGCACAGCACCGGGTGCTCCCCGAACCGCCAATCGGCGGCGGCGGCCATGTGGACATAGTGCACCACTGGGGCACGCCCCGCTCCGCCCCGCCCCGCCCCGCCCCGCCCCGCCCCGCCCCGCCCCGCCCCGCCCCACCCCGCCACCCACCTGGTCGTTGTACACCTGCAAGTCAGTGGCGATGGACCTGCGCCGCAGCATGGCGGCAGTCTGCGCATCCTGGGCCTGGACCTGGAGGAAGGGGCCGCCGACGGACCCCCTCCTCATGGCCGTCCCGCCGTCCTGGCCCTGACCCTGGCCGCCGACCTGGAGAAAGGGGTAGGGCGCGCCAGCCCCGGCCGACGCGCGCCTCGCCCTCGCCGCCGCCGCCCACTCCCCGGCCTGCGGCTGCGCGCCCGCGCCCGCGCTCGCCCGCGACCCCGCGCCCGTGACCACGGCGTGCAGCATCCCGAGCGCGCCCACAACAACTACTGCCGCGCCACCCACGCGCCGCCGGGCCGCACCCTCCGGAGGCGCCCCCCACCAGCGCCACGTCCTCACCCCGCCCCGCAACGAGACCAAACACACGGGGGATGTGGGTCACATGTTCGGAGAAGGGTGGCGGTGCGTGACTCTGGGAAAAGCGCAGGCAGGGGCAGGGGAGTGATTGTGGAACCTTATCGCCGAGACAAGACGGTCGGGCAGCTGAAGATAGAGTTCGCCCCTGCTGGCGCTGCAACCGTGTGCGACCACGCCCGGCCCGGACCACCGACTGACGGGAAGGGCAAAATGGGACTCACAATGGTGAAGGGTGGGAGAGAGAGAGAGCGACGGCAAGCAGCCCGTCATGCTGCATATCGATCCCAATCGCAATGACTCTGCACCTGACCAGAGCGGGGAAACCCCAACCGCAACAATCCCGTGTGGACCTTCCCCGTCGGGCTGGAAGAAACTTTCCATGCACAGGTGCGGAGGCCACGGTAACGGAAGGGCTAGCCAGCAGGGCGGGCGTGGGAGCGCACTGAACACTTCAAACATGGGGAGCTGATACTGTTCGCGCTGCTGGTGGAAAGTATAGAACACTTGGTCCACGTGACACGACTCCAGCGCCCCTACTCGCAGCCCGCCGCGTACCGCGTCCGGCTCCACAAACAAAACAAGTTTAGCCTCGTGGGGTTTTCCGAAAGGACCGGCCTGGCCACAGATCTCGGCATTCCATGGGCGGAAGTAGGGTAGGGACTGGGCGATTAAGGGGAGGGAAAGAGAGAGGGAGAAAGCGAGAGAGGTGGGGAAGGGGACGAGGTCGGAATGTACTCAGGTGTACCGCGATACCTGCAGCACCGCTACCAGATCAGATCAGATCCAGTGCCAAAGAGCTCCTCCTGATACCGATACTAAAGCCGAGCCGCCATACAAGTGACAGAGACGAAGTACCTGGAGGTGTAATACACACGCAAGCTGAAGCCTCGTCCCGACCATAAGAATCCATACAGCAAAGTAAAGCCGGCTCCACACAGATCGCCGGGAACATTTCTGTTCATATTGATGTTTAGGGTAACATGAGAGGTCTGCCCTGCTCGTTGCATACCTTTGCAGGACAAAACAAATTTCTGTCTCTCCTCCATTCACGCTGAAGTGGTGAGCACGAGGGGAAAACAACTCTGAAATTTCTGTACACTGGAAAATCAAAGGTAGGACTTAATGCCTTTCTAGAGGTGTGAAATTTTAATGCCTTTGCAAAGGCACGAAATTGTCCAAAGGCATTAAAATTTAACACCTTTGGCCAGTTTTAATGCCTTTGCAGGGGTGCTAATTTCTAATGCCTTGGTGAAGGCATTAAAACCCTTCTCGTCCTACCTTTGTTTTTCCAGTGTACACCTCGCAATTCAGAAAAATTCAACAAAATTATAAAAAAATAAAAAAACAGAAAAATTTATAATTTAGGAGAAATTCAAGCAATTATTTGTTAAAACTATATTAAAATTCACAAAAATTCACAAAATTCACAAAATTGGTACACCAATTCAGCTTCCCTCTCGGGCGGGCAGCAGCAAAAGCCAGCCAACCCTCCCCCCTCCCAAAAGACACAGGAGGGCGACGCACTTCTGCAGCCCGCCTCGGGGTTGCTCGGGGTAGGGCGCGGGGCAGTGCACCCTTGGGGTGCTTTAACCACGCTGCGACCCTCCCCGGCCCGGCCCCGTGCAGCTCGCCACCGCGTGCTCCCGCTAAGCCCTAGTGCGACGCAGTACGGCCGGCTGCGGCCAAACATCCCCCCCGCGCTAACCCGTTTAGTGCCCCACCACCACCCCTCCGTCTGCACGGCAGGGCTGCGCTGCTCGCGGGGCGTGGCCACCACGACAGCCTTCCTGTTGGCCAAACGTGGCGTCCAACTTCCCTCCCGCCGCGCGGGTCTGATTCGCGCTCGCCTGCTCGCCTGGCCGGCCGGCCGGCCGGCTCATTGGAGAGCACACATTACTTTACGAGCCCCGGCGGCCCCGGAGGACCGGGGCCGGCGGCTTGTTTACGAAGACACCGCAGGGGGAGTGAGAGGGGCAGGCGCGTGTTTACCCCGTCCCGTTCATTGCTCCGCGCTCAGGAGAGCGGCGAGACCTTTAGGATTTGCAGTCCATTGAGGTGGGAGAGATAGCAGTCATTGGCTCCTCTTACACTTGTCGAAACCAGCAGCGAGTCGAAGCAGTCCAAAAACAAATAAAACCGGAGAAAAGCGGGAAAAACAACCGAGACACACAAAAAAAAAATATTAAGAAATAGGCAGGTGTTTTCATCAACGTCAGCGGGGCCCACCGTTAGTTGCTTCGCGTCTCCTCGTCGATTAAATCAGTGACAACCAGACCCACCTAAACTGGACGGGCTGGGTCAGCAAAGCTGTAGGCAGGGGAGAGGGGAGGAGATGGGGGGGAGGGGCGGGGGGGGGAGGTGTGTGGGGGGAGGGGCGGGGGGAGGTGTGTGGGGGGGGGGAGAGGGGGGGGACGGAGGAGAACGAGCTTTCAGGGGCACGGAAAGTTTGAAGCCTCGATGAGGCAGACTGCAAAAGAGAAACGACCGAAGCCACATTTTGATCCCCCATAAATTAAACAAACATCATATATCACGGCACACCGCAATGCGAGCCGGTCCTGGTCGGAGGCATTGCACCAATGCAGCTCGCGGCCTGCGGCGCGCGTACAGGACAGTAAGAGTAGTTGATATCACGTCGCCTCGCCCGACACCTGCTCGGCCCGGCCCGGCCCCCGCGGTCCTTCCCTCCCAGGGTGTACAATGCGCCGCGCCTACCGGCTTTCTAATCACGGGCCTGCGCTGCGGGCCTCGGTCCTGGACGCGAACCTCCGCCGCGCCGCCGAGTCAATGGGGCAGCGCGACGCGGTATCACCCTCCCCCCCCCCTCCCTCCCTTGCCCCCTCCCCACACACATACGAGTAGGGCTTATATAACCTTACAGTGTGACGTCACCGCACTAAGTGAGAACAAAAAACACAAAAAAAAGAACACATATCATTAGTCTTCCTACCGAGTCGGTGACGCCGAGGCTGAGCGACAGCTTGTTCCGCGCGTCCGCCATGACGTCCCCGCTGGACGGCGGCGTGCTCGGGGGGCTGGCCTTGGCGCCGGCCTTGGTCATGGTGCCCGCGGTGCCCGCTCCACCGGCCGAGCCGTTCGTAGCCTTCTCCGGGCTGGACTGCGCTTCGCCGGGGGTGACACCGCCCACCTCGGCCACCACCTGAACCACGTCGGCGGAAGGGGTGGCAGGGGAGGGGGCGGCGGCGGCGGCGGCGGCGGCTTCCGCTTCGGGGCTGGCGGGGGCGGCGGGGGCGGCGGGGGCGGCGGGGGCAGCAGCGGGGCTGCCGGCGGCCTGGCTGCCGTTGAGCTGCTTCTGCAGGGCGGGGGTCGTGATGGACAGCAGCTGGCCGCGCGTGGACTGCTTCCGCTCCTCGTCCACGAGGCCCTTGGAGGCCTGCGCCTGGGCCTGCGCCTGGGCCTGCGCGCGCCCGCCCTTGGGCGTCTTCTTGATGGCGCCACCGTGCTGCTGCCTGTCACCCTTCATGTCGTCGTCACGGAGCAGCGAGGAGGTGAGGAGAAGTGGCGCAGCGGCCTCCAGAGCGGACAGCGAGACGGCAGAGACTGGCTGAGGTTCCCCGGCGGCCCCGGCGCGCGGTGCGGCGCGCGGTGCGGCCCCGGCGGCCCCCCCACCACCCGGCACACCGTCCCATTGGTCCTCGTCCTCCTCCATGGGGGGCGGGGTGAGCGGCGGCGGGGTGAGCGAGGGCGGCGGCGTGGCGGACGGCGTCACGTACTGCTCGGCCGCGGACTCGTTGGCCGTGGTGGAGCTGGCGTAGCTCGCGAAGCTCAGGTTGGAGGCGCGGTCGTCGTCGGACGAGTCCTGGACGGCGTCCTTGCCCTTCCGGCTGCGGTTCATGCTCAGCTTGCGCACCAGCGCCTTGGCGCGGCTCGGCTTCTTGACGGCCCCGGGTGTCTGCTGCTTGTCGTCCGAGTCGTCAGCCGACTCCTTGCTCTTCTTGGACTTGCGCAGGAAGCCCGACGACTTCTTCTTCGGCTGCTGCGGCTGCTGCGGGTCCGTGTCGGCCGGCGTGGTGTCGCCGCCGCTGTCCGAGGTCTTGGTCTTGCGGGTGATGCGCAGCAGCGAGCCCACGGAGCGCTTCCTGCCGCCCAGGCCCGCGCCGCCGCCGTCCCCGTCACCGCCGCCCTGGTCCATGAGCTGGTCCGCGCTGCGCGGCAGCGACCTGCGCTTCTTGGCGTCGGCGGCCGACGCTGCCAAGATGGCCGGAGAGTCTGCGGGCGGGATAAAGAAATAGCAGGGGGCGTCGAGTCGGAGCTGCGCGGCCGCGTCGAAGTCGCGTCGACCGAGAGACCACCACCACCACCACAACCTGCACAACAACATGGGTGAGCCCAGGTGAGCCCCGCCGAGAGCCGAGCCGGGCCGGCCGGGCCCGCCGCCCAGCCACCTCCACCACCCTGCTACCACCACCTCCACCACCACCACCACCTCCACCACCCTAGAGGAGCGCGGCGCACCGCGGCGCAGCGCGCAGCAAGCGCGGCGCAGGTCCCGCATGAGAAGGCTAAGGCTACACACCACTAGTGCGCTCAGCAGCCGCCAGGGCGCGCGCTTCAGCCTTTACGTAACCATCACCTCTACGACTAGCACCTCGGGGGCCGTCCAGCAACCACTTCACAGATAAAAGATAAGAGAACGTTTAGCTGAAGGAAGGGACATGGCTCTTCAGTCCCCGAAATTAAATCCTCTACTCGAGCAGGACGATGCACAAGTTCAACGACCTGCTGGTCTAATGACTTTATAACGAGGTGGACCTGCCGCTGATCGAGGCAGACTAGTTCATAGAACCGTCATTAAATCCAAAAGTTAACAGCTAGCAAATTGATTTCATATTTCAACTGAGTGGTGGCTGCACACTGCTTGCATAAGAAGAGTGGAAAACCACATCGCAAGAAAAGACAGAGAACAAGCTTGGACTGTGGTGATGCAACATTAAGAACTTGGAATAAAAGGTGCAGTGCGGGGAGAGGAAATGCGATAAGAGCAGCACGCCGGCACGCACCACGCGCGATCAGCCCCGGGGCCCCGGGGGCGGCGACGAGCTCGCTCTGCTTCAGGCACTATTTGGTTCTGGTCGCTAACAAGCGCGTGAGCATAGCCTGCCAGGCTACGTGTCGTGGCGCAGCGTGGCGCAGGCAACCGGGCCAAACCTCTAGAAATAGGCGTAGTTATTACACCATCGCATGCGCCGTGGTTAGGTAAAGAGGATGCGTGGAGAGGACGATTGGAGGCGGAGCAAGCATCAGGAAGGAGTGAGGAGGGGTTGTCCAGGAGATGGATGAAGTAGTGTTCGTGACGTTTGATTGGGGCCCGCACCGGGTTCGTTGGTAGTTTAATTATAGGTTTGTTGGTTGGGTCTCCTGTTAAGCTTTCCTTAATATCGAGCTGCTCAGCTGGATCAGTGCAGTGGCCACCGGAATTTACTCTTTAAACAGTGTTAGCTCTGACACATCCCAAAACGTGCGGCAATACTGTGAAAATAATCGCGAACTTTATTAAAGCAAACAGACTCGGAAATGCGTCAGAGGGAGCATGTAACCTGACTAACGAACGGTACCATCCACGTTTCCCGGTTCGCGCGCGGCGGTGGTGCGGGTGAGCTGGGCGGGAAGCGCGAAAATAGACGGGGAGTTGTGTAAGGACAGGCCAGGTCATGCTATGCCAGGGCGCGGGTGTCCCTGGAGGTGTCGGGTGGTCCGCCCCGCGCCCCCCGCCGCGCACATACATAGCGGCAACCGTTACATAAAGCATCGGGATACGTTCACTGAGCGATATACTTTCCGCCCTTAAACTAGAGGGTACTCCCTACGCGCGAGTATCCCTACCTTAAACGCATCGGAATCAGCTAAAATCTCAGTAACAAATGGGCCAGCCCCCACTGCGCGCCTCTACCAGTCGCAAGGACCTCCCCCCGCCCCTCCCCGACACATCTTGCATTCCTGACCATCTGCCTTCCCTCCCGCTAGACCACGCGGCTCAACCCCGCCTGTCCGCTCGGACCGAGCGCCGCCGCGCCGTGCCGACAAAACGTTTCGTTACGTAAGGTCCGAGAGGAAGTTTCATTTGGGGCTGGAATTGGGATCCTACTTTTAATACTAATGTGTTTTCGCTTGAAAAGTGTTCATGAATGCAGGGCGGCGCTTTGAGAATGAAGGAAAAAAGGAAAACGAGTACGCGAGTAGACCACGTTTAGGGCTGAGGCGAGGAGGAGGGGGCCGCGACTTGTGTAATCAGATGTGCGCAATCGTTGCAATTCTTGCAATATAGCGAAAATAAAATGTGCATGTTCGAAGAAAAACATCTGATTACGGTGCATATAACTGACGCAAAATCCACAAAAACATAAAAAAGTAACAATGAATTAAGATTCACTATTATTATGCAATCTGTGTACACACACATTTTGGTCGAGTCGCGGCAGGCGCACACGGGCCGAGTTGAGCGGAACAGTCATAGTTAGTAGACTTCACGAGAAAAAAAGCTCCCTCGGGGAACCGGCCATGGAAACAGATGACACGATAAGTGAGGATGAAATTCTTGGCCACGACGCGACTGGTAGGGTAAGTGCCGAGCGGAGCAGCCGTGCAGCACGTAACACGTAACCGAGCCGAGCCGGGATGCGAGCGTCAACAGGGAAGGGGATGCACGGGGAACTGGCATTCGAGTCGAGCAGAGCGGAGCCCAGCAACTAACTGTGCACTGAGAGGATACTATCTCATCGCTCAATTGAGAAAAGGTTGTTTCCGAGGGGGAATGAACTCGCGTAAATAGTCGGGTCACTCTAGCCGTAATAAAGGAGTCAAAGTATGCGTAATAGAAGCGTAATAAAAGCGTAACAGCAATTTATTTTTTCAAAATTTTACTATAATTTTTTTGTCGTTTTGCGATGTTTTTGCCTTTTTTTGGTCAAATCTATAATATGGCTGAGCTTCATTCAGCGTAATGGACGTATTACGGTCACAGATTTTAAAAGTAAATTCTCCCTCGCTAGTTTCTGGGACAAAACAGCTCGTCGCCTAATTTTGGAGGTCCCATGATAAACGGTTTCGGCCACTGCCCTCGGCTCGGTTACGTGCGCGGGCGCGGCACCTCCCCCCTCCCCCTCCCAGACCCACCCACCACTGGAAACTGAGCCGGCCTATACAACACCCCCTATGCCTTCTGATGCTCCAAAACGATTGTCTCCCTGCTTCTGCCGCCTCCACTGCCACTACTCCGCGCACAAGGGCACGCAATGCCACATTTAATTATTCAAGGTGTGTTATTACTCCTTGCTTCTGAATAAAATGTATCATCTGCTAAAAATTCTACGTCACCCTACTGGTGAAAGGGCAAAGAAGCGCTGACCGGTGGCGCGGCGCAGCGCGGCGCAGCGCGGCAGGGTCCGGCAACGCGTTTAGGTCACCAGGCATGTCCATATGTCCAATCACCCGCCCTCGCTCACTACTCTATGGAGTTACCGAAGTCAGCTGGGGCGAGTGTAGGGGGTCCAGGGCGCCGTAACGTAACGAAACGGAATCAGAAACGCCTAAAATCGAAAATCGAATTCCAATTTTCGTAGCGTTTTTGAAGCGTTTTAGAAAAATTTTCTACGTAGTTTTCTCATGTAAAACGCTTTGAGAAAGCCAAAAACGCTTTAAAAACGCATGGAAAATAGGAATTTAATTTTTGTTTTTAGTCGTTTCTAATTCCGTTTTGTTACCTTACGACACCCTTGGAGGGTCCGGGTAGGGGCGGGCAGGGTGGGTAGGTCGGGGACAATGAAATTTTTGTACACCCTGCAATTCATAAAAATTCAGATAAAAATCACAAAAATTCAGAGAAAATTAGGAGAATAAGGTTCATGAAAGTAAAAAAAAATTCCGGAAAATCCCTAAAATTTTAGATAAAATTTCGAGCAAAAATTCACAATAATTCAATTAAAAAATCACGAAAATTCAAAAAATAATTCTACCGCAACATTCAGAAATTTTTTGTCCTCGGGCGGGACAGAAGGGGTGATATAGGGGGCAGGTCTGGTGACGGCAGAAGCGCAGCGGGGGAGCAGAGCAAGCAGAGCCAAGCGCCCGAGCGCCTGGCGTGTAGGCAGCAGCAGCGCGCGCGACACACAGCGCTGCCTACCCGCTAGGCGTTCCACCGCGCCGAATGCCTAGGATCATGAAGCATTATCGCCCTAATACGTAGCAGTATCACCGTATGCAGCACCGCCACAGATATTTGTTTTAATTTAAAAATAAAAAAGGGAACGCTGTTTCTGTACCCTGTAAGGTTTAGACCGTATAAACAAATAAATACCACGGTTTGGATCAGGCAACACATTGACGGAACGGACTTCAAGCGTTGCTCGTGTGTTTTTCCTAGCACTGTCATGGTAATTACGAATTGCAAATTAAAGATCGCGCACGGGCTGGACAGGCATCGCGGTGACAAAGTCGATCGTCATGGTCGCTTTGGTCGAGAACTAAAATCTCACACATTTGTCGTCTAGAACGCGTGTATGTTAATAATACGCAGGGATTTTCAAAGACACCGAGTAACTTCTGGGTGTAGGAGACGCACGCGACGCACAAGCCTTTTTCCTGAATCCGTCATCACCTTCTAGCAGCTGCCGGTACCGGTACCCAGCGCGTTTGCGTCGTGAGCTCGTGGACGGGCGGCAACATTTCTAGGTTTGTTTTCCATCAAGGTGACGGCGGACCAACAAGAAGAAAACAAATTTTACGCTGGGAATGGAAACAAAAAGTACGATATGGGGAGGGAGGGCAAAATCAATATTCAGTTTGACCGAATTAGTTTAGGGGGTGGGAGTAAAATAAAAGTTCGAGGCTAACTAGCAGCAGAACTAACGCAAGAACGAAACATTCAAGCGGAATGGTTTGAACATCTGTTCTACAGCCTCTAAATCCTGCTGAAGCTTCCATTGCACAGCCCCAAAAATAATAATTTTCATTAGCCCATGGTAATCGCCCTCCCCCTCTTTGCACCCCTTCCCAGCACTAAATTAGAAAGCTTTGAAACTTTTTCGCGTCTAGGCTGCTAGGTAGCACTCTCTGTTCAAGCCGCTCAAACTAATCTTACCATATCATTTTTGTCGGTAGCCTTTTTTTCTGATTTTTCTTTTGTTATTATTCGTGCATGTGATGTGGCGAGGTCGTGTCGGGCTGGCCGGGCGCGTCAGCTCTGCTCAGCGCGTTGGGCAACCACTGGGAGGTCCTGCGCGGGGCGGGGCGGCGCGGGGCGGGGCGGGGCAGCCATGCAGGCGGGCATAGCGCATTCAGCCCATTCAGCCCCACAGAGCCACGCCCCAAGCACAACGCGACCGAAAAAGAAACGAGGAGAACTTTACTCAGACAACGAGTACTCGAGAGTTAAAATCAAGCTTACAGAGCGCGTCCCCAACGAACAGCAGGCCTCACTCAAGTTATAAATAATTATGTCTCTGGAAAAAATTAAAGTAATCACAAAAAGGTGCTGCAATGGTGATGAAAATTTCCTAAACTAGATAAAAGTGGAAAAGAAGATCCTTCTCTGTAAAATTAGTGTTGACTAGGCAAAATGTAGACTTGGGGAGGGGGCGGTTCTGAAGGTAAACATCACCATATATCCGGGGAAAAAATATATATCTCGGGAAGACCTATACAGTAGAAAAATTTACAACTAACAAAAGGAAGTCTAGTCCCACGGTTCCGCTTCCATCATCTCACCCTCACCATGCCACACCTGCCGCAGTACAGCGGAGAGGCCCGGCACGGCAGGCAAACGCCTCGGTAGCGGCGCACGCACTCGTGGTAGTAGTCGCGGAGCTGGGCCTGGGCCATCGGACTGCGGCCTGTCTATCTAGTTCCCAGTAATCCCGCAGATAAATGCCGTGTGCTTGGAGGTCTGCACTGCTCCGCAGACCGGGATGAGATGTGCTTCGCGATGACTGGCACCCAGACACCGGCGACAACACTGTCAACCCCAATGCCAGACTGCCCCCGGTACCCCCCTCCCTCCGGGTCGTAAACCATATACATACACACATGCACACGCAATACTACAGACAGCCAAAACGAGGATCCTCCACCGTCGAACTACGAGGTGGATCAGAGTCTTGATTGAGGAGCTGTGTGTTTCACGCGCCAAGCACTTGCCCGCCACCACGGTTATAGCCACACGAAAGCAGAAAGCACACCAGGAGAGACGTACTCGAGAGCCGCACCGACCGACAGGCAGCAAAGCCGAAACAAGAGGGGCGCGCGCGCACGACGCCAAGAACCAAAGAACCGCGGCGAGAGATGCGACAAAGTTGTTGTTTGTTATTGACCGGTCAATGACAACAAAAACACCGGAGGGAGGATGCACGTGCACGGGTGACGGGACGCACCGCCGTTGAGCTCGACCAGCGACAGCGAGCGCGACACGGACACGAACGCGAACTCGCCCATGGGGATGGGGTCGGCCGGGCTGGGCTGGCTGGGCTGCTGTGCTCAGTGCGCTGCTGGACCGGCAGGGGGCGCGCGCTCAACGCCACGGAGCAGCCCAGGCAAGCAGCCACGGCTGTTTAAAGCTTCCCGCGCCTCAACTAGACAGCTCTCCTTCCTAGGCGTTCAAGTCGCGGGGGGTCGCGGGCCTGGCGCGGCGGTGGCTCTCGGAAGATTCGTTGAACGCCGAACGGGGAAAAAGTCGTGACGTCGCGCGGGAAATTTAAACGCACGCGCGTGTGTGTGTGAGTGTGTTGGTCGGGCCGGCCTGCGATTTGGCCTCGAATTGGATGCGGCTGGACCGGCGCGTCGGTGCTGCTCTCCACGACTGAGACTGAGGAGGACCTCTTCGGCCTCGGCCCCCGGCGGGCGGTGGCGGGCCGGCTGGCGGGGCGGGCTGACAGGCGGGCCGGGCCGCGGGCACCAGCGGGCGCGGACTCGGTCGCGGGGCGCGGCGGGGCGGGGCGGGGCGGGGCACGGCAGGGCAGGGCAGGGCAGGGCACGGCGCTACCGGCCACTTCGTTTGTGCCGACTCCACAACTCGGGCAGACAGGGCGGCGGGGGCGCGCGGGGGCTGTGCAGCACGGGGTCCAGCCGATGCATTGCGACCCTCCCCCCGTTACACCCAGTGCCCCCTCCCCTCCCCCGCCCCGGCGCCCACTCGCCCCCGCGCCGCAACCACCGCAAACAAGCCAGAGGCTTCTTCACCTCTTTGAAGGGCAAGGTCAGCACAGCTGTCACATGCGGCGGCGTGGCGTCACTCGGGAGCCAAGAGCGCACCGCGCCATCGCCACCCCCACCACCCTCAACGTACACCGCGCCGTGTTATATTGAAGTACACGACGCACACCAATGCGTTTGAGTTTTACTATGGCAGAGCTATACCTTGAAATCGATATAAAACTTTACATTTAAACGCCCAGCCCTGTCAAAATGCACCAAACCAACGGCAGCGGACGGGAAGCTGGTGGCGTCGTGCGGCGAGAAATGTCACTTATCACCTTGAAGCGAGCAGGCAAGCGTGGCCGCCGAAGGGATGCTCGTGGGAAATATGGATCTCAACACGGCAAAAGTCTCGCGCGCTGAGGTGGATTGGATTGGCCGAAAGGAAACCGCACGGCCTTGATTTCAGGGGAAAAAAAAGAAAAAAAAAGGGGGGGCCGCGAGTTGAGTGTGGATTTAGGAGATCCATGTGACTTAGTTTCTCGCAGGGCCAGCAGACCACATCGTATCCCGGCGGGGCGTTGAGTGTCGCTCACAACGCACACCCTGCTGAACCGCTATCCCCCCGGGGCCCCCTGGCCTGCCCCCTGCGCCCGCCCCTGCCGGGCCGAGCGCGTGGTGGACAATGAGACGGGTAAGACGAGAGCGGCGCTGGCCGGGCGGGCGTGCGCGTGCGCAGCGTTGCGCAACGCACCGGGCAGCAGCACGCGCGGCCAGCGCGGCCCGGCCCGGCCCGGCCCGGCCCGGCCCGGCCCAGGCCCGCCGCCACACCATACGCCATCGAGAACCACCGGCCAGGCCAGGAATACCTGGCGCGGATGCAAAACGCCCGAGCCGAGGAGGACACGCGGTCGGTCCTGCGGTCAGCCGTCGCGTCCACCGCGCGAGACGAGGACACGTTACGCGACATGCACTTCTATTCTCCCCGAGGAGTCCTTCACTATAAATTCGATCGTACACCAATTTTTCTAGTTTTTTGTGATTTTTCTACATTTTTTCTAAATTTTCTTTAAATTTTCTTTATGAGTTTTTCTTCATTTTACGGTTATTTCCCCTCATTTTTTCTGATTTTTTTTACTGATTTTAATTTAGCGTGTACGGGTGTGTACACTTATTTCTTTTTTTATTTATTTATTTTAGTGAAGGATCCCTAGATTCTCCCTCGGCGCGCTACCAGTAGACACAACACACCGCGCTACCCCGTACAACACGCAGTACGCAGTCAGCAGCCGCCTCACAGTCACCGTGGCGTGGTGGTCGCGTCGAATCGGTTGCCTACCGGACGGCGCTGCGCTGCGCTGCGCTGCGCTGAGCTGCCGCGCGGGGTCCGTCCCGGTCGTGCCTCGTGCCCCGTGCCTCACACGCGCGCCGCGCCGCCTGCTCTGTCCTGTCTCGCGCACTTCTCGCTGCTCTCATCCGCGCGCGAGGGCATATAGCGACGCCAGCCGCGCGTGGGATTGCCTTCCCCCTCCACCTTGGAGCCACCCCCCGAGGTGAGGTACCTGTCCTGGCGGCGCCCCGATCCCGACGCTCCCCTTACGCCGCACACGCGACGCCGCGAACGCGGCCGTCAGATGGACTTAAAACCACCGCCGCACCACGGGCGCGCGTAGCGCAGCGCCTCGCTGGTGGCCGCTGCCGCCTGCTGGGGGTGCGGGGCGGGGCGGGGCGGGGCGGGGCGGGGCGGGGCGTGGCAGGGCGTAACACTCCCTGTAGCGCGCGCCCCGCCCCACCCCACCCCGCCCCACGCGCGCGCGGCCAGCGCAGCAAAGGGGCTTCCCTCCTCTTACCCTGCGCCCCGCCCCGCCCCGCCCCGCTCCGCCCCGCCCCGCCCCGCCCCGCCGTCCGCCAGGGGGAGGCACGTGCCTCACTGATCGGTGTAAAAGGCGCAGTGCGAGGCGTCCGGAGGCGTCGGGAGCAGGAGGAAGCAGCGCGACCGCAGGGGTAGGTAGCGCCGGAGTACAGCCTGTCGCCTCTTCCGGTCACAGGCCCGCACCTAGAGCTCGGGGCGCGAGAGTGTTCCGGCACGACTCATACCTCGTCGCAACCCTTGCCTCGAGACCTTCGCAAACCGCTTATTGTTAGGTGGCCGATTAACGCGGCAATGCACCAGGTTACAGGATACGGAAGGTAAAATAGTAGACTGCATTTGCTACCACCCCTTGGGCCTTGGAGTGTGTCTCCGAGATTCTAGCGTAAGGTCCAAAGGACAGGGAAATCCATCACGACAACTCCTCCGGAGCCGAGCTTACCTTCTCGACGTGCGACTATGTAAGCGAAAACGGTACCTTATTCGGAGAATGACGTAGGGGCTAAATCGAACCCATCGAACCGCAATCACAGACTCCCGACGAGAATATCGGTAAATAGGAGAGAGCCTGTTGTTTAGGGTGGTCCAAAATTTTCCCGACTTTCTCGGATCGACCAACGCCGCCCGGAATCGGATTCTACATCAAAAATGAGCGAATACGTGTTTTTTCCTTTTTCGATAAAATGATTTTAAACACCTCCGCAAAGCCCAAATAGGTTTTAACAGAGTAGTTTACCTTCTAAAAATCGTAGAAAATACAGTTTTAGTCCGATTTTGAAAACCGAAACGCAGAATTGTCCGGTATGTGATGACGAGTTCGAAAAAAAATATAGTGTGCGAGCCTGTTAATTTGCCTACCTCTCAGGGGTCAAAATATGCAATTTTAGGGCCATGATGACTACTTATTTTGGTTTGTAGGCCGCTGCTGTGGCCTCGAGCCCACCCTGTGGGCTTCAGTAGGTGCCTACACGTCTACCGAAGCCCAAGCAACCGAATCCGACAATTGGGCACGGATTGCCTACCTCCCAGGGGCACGAATATTGGGATATTTTCGGAAAAACGTACTTTGGCCCGTACCTGGGTGGTTCTAGGCACTAGGATGGAATTATTTGATCTGTATAGGCTGCTCACATCACTAAGGAAGCGCCAACGATGAACTGGAGTCTTTTAGGTCCGGTTGCCTACCTTCCAGGGGTCGGAAATAGTGAAATTTCCCAAAAAACTGTACTTCTACTGGTACACCGGAAAAACAAAGGTGCTAAGCAACGCCTTTCCTGGGGCGCTAAAATCAAGTCCTAAGCTTAGTGCCTTTCCTGGGGCACTAAATCTTAGTGCCTTTCCAAAGGCACTAAATTTTGTTAGTGCCTTTTAAAGGTAGGACTTAGCACCTTTAGCTGACCAGCTGCGCGTATACTCCATACAAATTTAGTCGAGGGGTCCCCCACTTCGATACTCGTGTGTACACGACCAAAATTACTCGCGCCTACTCGCACGCTTACTCACCAATACTCGCGGCTACTCGTGCTTACTCGCGCCTACTCGCCATTACTCGCCATTACTCGCCATTACTCGCCAATACTCGCCAATTACTCGCCATTACTCGCCATTACTCGCCAATTACTCGCCATTACTCGCCAATTACTCGCCATTACTCGCCAATTACTCGCCATTACTCTCCAATTACTCACGCAAAATACACGCAAAATACTCGCCATTACTCATCCCTACTCACCATTACTCATCCCTACTCGCCATTACTCATCCCTACTCGCCATTACTCATCCCTACTCGCCATTACTCATCGCTACTCTCATTTACTCATCACTCGCCAATACTCGTCGCTACTCGCCTTTACTCACTATTACTCGCCTTTACTCACTTTTACTCGCCCCTACTCGCCTACTCAAATTACTCGTGTGTACACCATCTATGGGAGTGGGGGACCCCTCGAATTTAGTGCCTTTGCAAAGGCACTAAGATTTAGTGCCCCAGGAAAGGCACTAAGCTTAGGACTTGATTTTAGCGCCCCAGGAAAGGCGTTGCTTAGCACCTTTGTTTTTCCGGTGTACCAGTAGAAGTACAGTTTTTTAAGGAAATTTCACTATTTCCGACCCCTGGAAGGTAGGCAACCGGACCTAAAAGACTCCAGTTCATCGTTGGCGCTTCCTTAGTGATGTGAGCAGCCTATACAGATCAAATAATTCCATCCCAGTGCCTAGAACCACCCAGGTACGGGCCAAAGTACGTTTTTCCGAAAATATCCCAATATTCGTGCCCCTGGGAGGTAGGCAATCCGTGCCCAATTGTCGGATTCGGTTGCTTGGGCTTCGGTAGACGTGTAGGCACCTACTGAAGCCCACAGGGTGGGCTCGAGGCCACAGCAGCGGCCTACAAACCAAAATAAGTAGTCATCATGGCCCTAAAATTGCATATTTTGACCCCTGAGAGGTAGGCAAATTAACAGGCTCGCACACTATAATTTTTTCGAACTCGTCATCACATACCGGACAATTCTGCGTTTCGGTTTTCAAAATCGGACTAAAACTGTATTTTCTACGATTTTTAGAAGGTAAATTACTCTGTTAAAACCTATTTGGGCTTTGCGGAGGTGTTTAAAATCAATTTATCGAAAAAGGAAAAAACACGTATTCGCTCATTTTTGATGTACAATCCGATTCCGGGCGGCGTTGGTCGATCCGAGAAAGTCGGGAAAATTTTGGACCACCCTAGCCTGTTGGTGCCTGTGCTTGCTTACGGCACTAGCTTGCTCTCAACGGGGCACGGAGTAGTGCCGCGCCGGCTCGCGACTCGCTGGCGATACTCCTGCACTCAGGCCCGTCCCGCCGCGCCGCGCCGCCCCCCACCCCGCCGTCAGCTGATCGCAAAGGCCGTTGCCGGTGGTACTTCCCCCGCACTCCGCAGCACCTGCACCGGGACACGGCCCGGGCCCAAGGGAAGGGCCAGGGCACGGGCGATAACACGGCGCCCCGATACGCCGCCGAATACTACTGTAACATTTGTGCCATCAAAGCTGTTTCTTCAAAAGAGATGTTTTGGTTCAGAATAAAGGATGAGCATTGTGCGCACGCCACCTACATGTTGCGGGCCGCTGGTGCGTCAGTGAGGACACGACCGTCTTCGCTACCCGCGCTGACACGGCGCGGCGCGTTAAGAGGATGAAACCCTCAGATACAGCACGGCAGAACGAAGTTTGATATTGGAAGCAACGCTTGAGGGTACACACACCGAGGGGGCATTCACTCTCAAAATCTATGACCCGACTACTACGTCTATTACGCTGTATTACGCTCCTAAAATTTACAGATTTGGCCAAAGTCAGGCAAAGACGGGCAAAAGCAGCCTAAAACGACCCAAAAATGAGTAAAATAAGGCGAATTTCGGCCATTACGCTTCTGTTACGCCTTTCTTACGGATAGTGACCCGACTAATACGCGAGTGCATGCCCCCTCGTTGCGCACAAGATATGCAATTTGTTCATATTTGTGTATTTAAAAAAAGCATAAGTTGAGCATATAATGAAAAAAAAATCATAGGGACTAATAAAAAATGTTAATAAGAATTTAGTGTGCAGAATTCGGGTACCAAGCAAACAGCATGACAACAAGTTGCGAGGAAAACCGGGACATGCGAAGATTGGAATTATAGAATGCGATTACAGGGCTTCGACCGCAAAATGATACAAGACGATGCGGCCTATCAACACGAACAATATACGAAATTTCGTCAGAACGCGTCGCCAGCTTCAAAATCAAAGCACAATAAAAATTAATGTATTTTTTCCACAGGGATTGTAACGACTACTTCAGAGAGGAAACACTTCCTAAGGGTCAGATGCACTCGAGAAATTACAACTACATCTGACGCACATGCATATATCGCATGACAAGCATTTGCCCTACGCCCTCGCACCGAAAAAAAAAGAGAGAGAGAAAATAAAAGAGCCAGTCATGTGCGTAAGCCATTCGCTCCAGCATCAGCGGCATGACTGACCGCACTGCGAGCAGGTCAATGGGGCAAGGAGACGCCCGCGCAGTGATAAGAGAAAGCGCTGAGGTGGTGCAGAAAAGACGATAGTGACGGGCGAGTACCGAGGGATGCAGCGCCCCCCACCAGCACGTTCATGGCTGCTCGGCTCGGGCCCTCCTGGCCAGCTGGTCAGCAGGTCTCAAGAAGTGTCACACACTCGACGCCAGGTACAGGGGCAGGTCGGCGGACATGAGGATGTGGTGCCGCAGGGGCTGCGGCCGCAGGTGCGCTTCCAGGAGGTGCTCGTCGTCCTGCAGGAGGGTGGGCCGCGGCCGCAGGTGCGCTTCCAGGAGGTGCTCGTCGTCCTGCAGGAGGGTGGGCCGCGGCCGCAGGTGCGCTTCCAGGAGGTGCTCGTCGTCCTGCAGGAGGGTGGGCCGCGGCCGCAGGTGCGCTTCCAGGAGGTGCTCGTCGTCCTGCAGGAGGGTGGGCCGCGGCCGCAGGTGCGCTTCCAGGAGGTGTTCGTCGTCCTGCGGGGGTGCCGCCGCAAGGGCGTTATTATCCAGAGTGGGCCGCAGCTGCATGTGCTCGTCCGGGCCGACGGTGACGTTCGACGACGTCGAGGGGAGTGCAGAGAAGGCACCTGCAGAGCAGCAGCTGCAGGTGGAGGTGCGGGCTCACACGGGCGCACAGCGAGACTGCGCAAACGTGGCGTGGCGCGACGCGAGGCGACGAGAGACTAGGTGAGCCTCTCGACTGTCTCCAAGGCGAAGGCTGGGAGGTTGGCGCACCCACCGTCCCCCTGCCCGCGGGCCCGGGCCCGGGCCTGGGGCCCCCGGAGGGCGCGGGGGCGGAGCGTGGCGGCGCGTGGCGGGGCGGGGCGGTGCTGAGGAAGGCCCCCCGGGGTGGGGCGGGCTACCCAAAATCAGCGAGCCGCGACGCGGCGTGGCGTGGCGGTACGTGACGTGACGGGGCGGGGCGGGGCGGGGCGGGGCGTGGCGGGGCGGGGCGGGGCGAGGCCGGGCCGGGCGAGCACACACATCATCCGAGCTGCATACGGAAGGAGGCACTTGGGAAGTGGATCTCCAGGCGTCCGCGACTGCAGCAGCGGCAGGGTGATACCTCATCTCGGCCGCTCGAAAGCTTCCGACCAATCAGCGAGCAGATATCGTCGCCAGGAGGCAGAGGGGAAGAATGCGCCATCACCCCACTGGCTGAGCCGGCTGAGGAGCGGTCAGTTTGGACAACAACGCAGGCCATGAGCATGTAGGGGAGGGGAGGAGCCGCGAGGAGTACCCGGCCCGGCGATGACAAGTTATATCACCTGCCAGCGCTGCTCGCCTCGCGCCGCGCGCGCCGCGCTGCTCCATTGCTCCTGGTTAATGTGTGCCAACACGCCCCGCGCCCCGACCTGGACTACCCATCCTCCCGGCGCACATCACCAACAAAACATGCAGGAATTCCAATACACCGAGTCTAATTACAGCCACGCAGTTCACCTCCATAGCGTGGCCGAGCGTGGCGATGAAACGCAAAAGTGGGCACAGAGAAATGAAAAGTTGAAGCAGCCATCCTCAGGTTAGCTCAGGGATGGCCTTCGAATTATAGCTAAGGCGGGTGCAATTACGGTCATGACGACCAAAATTTGTCGAGATTGCAAAACCAAAATAATAACGATCCACTAGAATTGAACGGCTGTGCTTGAGCGAGCAGCAGTACAATAGTTGCTTTCAATCGTTTGGTGATGAGTTTCCCGCTGGCGAAGGTCCATTTCATTCAATCTCTTTTATAGATGAATGTGTGTGATATCTATGAGCGATTCACTCAGTTATCCGCCCGAGACCGAGAGTGGATGTTTGGCATGAAGGGAAAGCCCTGGGGACCGCGAGGTCGGTGCCCCCCGGGGCCCCGGGACGGTGGCGCCCTCCCCTCCCCCCCCCTCCAAGGCGACAACCTCTGCGACGGCTCTCCTCTCTTCCCCATGAACCCGGCAGAAAAGGGTCAGGCAGTGTGTGCGCGCCACTATCGCCACTCCCCTCCCCTCCCCTCGCATCACTGAGGTCACTCATCCACATCTTGAGCGAAAGCCCGGCAAAAGCTCTGTTCTCTATGCAATCGGTGAAGAGACACGGACAGGGAAAGTAGTAGGTGAAGATTTTCTGCTGTCAGCGTAAAGGTTTTGCAATAGTGCGAGAGTCAACACATGATCTAATCAGTGCAATGTCGCCCTTGTGGTACCAGTACCCCGCCCTAGGACGGGCCGGGCCGCGCTGGCCCGCAGGTTCATGTAACACATAGAGCGAGTTGCATGGTGCATGATAGCGGCCTTCGCTACACATTATTCGCGCCAGTTCTCTGCAGTAGCGATGCAAAGACTTATATCAAAAACAGACTAAGCGAATTTTGCGAGTGCTAGCTTCTCAAATCTTTGGTAACGCTCTGAGGCTGTGAAGTCGCGGAGAAAGGTAACATGTTGCAGTACATGAGCTGATGATACTGCTCGGGTATGAAATATTTTTAGCAATTGTTATGTTCTCCACATCGTATAGCGTGTGGGTCATTTCCTTCTGAACCCTCTTTAGATCCGCTGCTGCTAGAGAGCAGCGCATCGGAAGCGTAACTCTAGCCAAGACCCTCCCCGCCCCGCCCCGCCCCGCCCCGCCCCACCTCGCCTCACCCCGGCCGCATGCACACGGGTACTGGTATCGGTACGGCGCGAGAGCGGGTCGCGGAGGCGACAGCAGGGGACTTTACCGTCAGATTGTCTTAAGACTGCTCAAGACGTATGGCATGGCGCGGGGTGGGGCGGGGTGGGGCGGGGTGGGGCGGGAGAGTGCAGTCCCCGTCCGAGCTCTTTAGTGAGAGTGGTGAGGGCGAGGGTGAAAATCACTCACACGAAATGTGTACAGTGTTTTTTTTTATTTTTTTAGTTGTCATTTTCTTTCACTTCTGATTTTTTTAAGATTTTTCTTTTGATATTTGAAGGAAAATGTATGTATGCCTCTTTTGATGAATTTCGATCATTTACACCCATTTCTAAATTATTTCAATTTAATTTCGTTTTTTTGTTAATTTTTCTCGATTTTTTCAGGCTGCGATTGTTTGTCTTGATTTTATTGTAGTTTTGTTGAGTTCTTTATTTTTTAAATGACTTTTCGTGGACCTACAATGAATTTTCGAGGTGACTCCCCCCTCCTCTCTCGGGTGTGGCCGGCGCGCCGCGCCTCTCTCCGACTTCACGTAATTCACTCTGGTCTTGTTGGAGGGTCATTCCACGAGAGATTTACAGGTTTTCAGGTGACCCTTTCCGCATTCCTTGCTTTTTTTATATGTTGTAGCCCTCCTTCTGACGAGCATTTTGCGCTATAGCGGAACTCTGTAGCTCAACTGGTTCCGGAGATATGGCCGATTGAAGATTTTCGAGGACTTTTTAAGAGGTTTTGTGCAAATTTTCGGATTTGATTTTTTTTTTAGCGTTCCCAGGCCTGAAGCGAACCCAACCACGTTGCTGGCAGGGGTAGTTTGATCCGGGGAACTGAAATCTGAACTGGGATTTTACCTAGGTCCCCTCCTTCTGTCCTTTTTGTGGAGAAAACCGCAGTTTTTGAACTTCATTTCCCGCGTTTTCAGCAGCTTTGACGACGATGTTCCTACAATTTTTCTGTACTTTTCGGAGCGTCAGGGGATAGTTCTCGACTAGTACTTTCGATTTTTGAAAGGGTAGGTGCTACTTATCCTGCTAGTTTAGGAGCTAGAGCAGGACGAAAACGAGAAAATTCAAAAACACACTAAAATGACCGATTTGGTGGATTTTTTTTCGAGGTGATGCCCGGCCGATACCGGGGTAGGTAGTATGCTTTCCGGACCAAAATTTCATGCTCTATCCGAATCTGAAATAAAAAAAGTGGGCATTTGCTTTGTTTCTCTGCTAGGGGCGCATCTTCACAGACACCTTTTTGAGAAAGTGCCCCAAAACTACTATTCTCGCCAAACTGGTCCATTAGTGGCCGAGCCGACCCAAATTTGGTACCATCAGGTTTTCGGGTGCGCTGAGCACGAATCAGTTGGTGCCGAGGCCGCCCGGACATTCTAGGGGTACGTCATCGGGGACCTCATGAGCACCGCGATGACAACGTTAACAGCGTCGATTTGGTTAAAATTACGTAACCGGGGGCAGTTTCGCACGTCGAGCTCAAATGTGGGGCTCGAGGCTACTTTATTCAGGTGTACACAAAAAAAAAACAGCAGAAGAAGTAAAAAAAATCATTTTTTTTTTTTTTTTGGTAAAGTAGCCTCGAGCCCCACATTTGAGCTCGACGTGCGAAACTGCCCCCGGTTACGTAATTTGAACCAAATCGACGCTGTTAACGTTGTCATCGCGGTGCTCATGAGGTCCCCGATGACGTACCCCTAGAATGTCCGGGCGGCCTCGGCACCAACTGATTCGTGCTCAGCGCACCCGAAAACCTGATGGTACCAAATTTGGGTCGGCTCGGCCACTAATGGACCAGTTTGGCGAGAATAGTAGTTTTGGGGCACTTTCTCAAAAAGGTGTCTGTGAAGATGCGCCCCTAGCAGAGAAACAAAGCAAATGCCCACTTTTTTTATTTCAGATTCGGATAGAGCATGAAATTTTGGTCCGGAAAGCATACTACCTACCCCGGTATCGGCCGGGCATCACCTCGAAAAAAAATCCACCAAATCGGTCATTTTAGTGTGTTTTTGAATTTTCTCGTTTTCGTCCTGCTCTAGCTCCTAAACTAGCAGGATAAGTAGCACCTACCCTTTCAAAAATCGAAAGTACTAGTCGAGAACTATCCCCTGACGCTCCGAAAAGTACAGAAAAATTGTAGGAACATCGTCGTCAAAGCTGCTGAAAACGCGGGAAATGAAGTTCAAAAACTGCGGTTTTCTCCACAAAAAGGACAGAAGGAGGGGACCTAGGTAAAATCCCAGTTCAGATTTCAGTTCCCCGGATCAAACTACCCCTGCCAGCAACGTGGTTGGGTTCGCTTCAGGCCTGGGAACGCTAAAAAAAAAATCAAATCCGAAAATTTGCACAAAACCTCTTAAAAAGTCCTCGAAAATCTTCAATCGGCCATATCTCCGGAACCAGTTGAGCTACAGAGTTCCGCTATAGCGCAAAATGCTCGTCAGAAGGAGGGCTACAACATATAAAAAAAGCAAGGAATGCGGAAAGGGTCACCTGAAAACCTGTAAATCTCTCGTGGAATGACCCTGGACTGATTGCGTTCACGGGGCGAGGGCGAGGACGCGCACATGTAGCGACCCCTCCTACCGCGTGCCCTTCTTTGCCTTGCCCAGCCCAGCCCCCAGCCGGGCCGCGGGCCGGGCCGGGCCCACTGCCTTATGACACTGACTCAGTCGGTGAGCCGAAAACTGATCCGATGCCCGATACGGAACAGCGAACATATAGCGCAGCCGGGCGGGGCGGGGGGCGGGCCGCGACACCGTGCACAGATCGCGGGCGCCTGTCCGTCTGTCGACTTGCCCGTTCAATGAGATCTGCTCCACCGGTGCGGAGCAGATTCGCCCTTCTCGACATGAAGAACTGGCGCGGCAATACACTGTCTATAAAGAACATTTGTCCCTTAGTACATTCCAAATTCTACTCGAATAAGTTTCTCTCTGGAGTCTATACGGAATTGGCGTGATAAGCAACACAATTCCTGGAAGTACGCGATGCATTCGCAGTGATATCACCTTGGTGCAGAACCACCCGAACTCCTACGATAGATCGCCGATAAGACGCAAGAGGCGCGACATATAGTTTTGTTGGGAAAAAAGTCTTACATTCAGAGAAAACGGATAAAAACGATCTGCTTAACAAAGTCAATGCCAAAGTCAGTCACAAGAGTATGTTTTTTCCTGATCTCTTTCAGATAGATCGATCTTGGCTCCTGTTTTCTTTACATTCAGCGCTCTTACAATCAGCGTTACGATATGTGTCCAACTCCCGGTTACTTTTTCATGCAGCTATGCAACAGGCCTGAACCGCTCCATTTGGGACTAAGTATCCTGCACCTGCTGGGGACAGGATATTAAGTGTTAATCGACGTCAGCCACTTCGGCTCGCGGCTCGCAGGGGAATCTCACGATATCGCCACCGGCTCCACAAGCAGCGAGTTCATTTGCGGATCGCGAGGTAATATCGCGAGTCGCGAGTTCCATCCGCGAGCAGCGAGCTAACTCCCCGACCGCGGGAGGTGGACCGCGCGCCAATCGGCTCGCGCTAGCGCGGCCCTCCCCCCCCCCACCCCACCCCTTTCTCCGCCCCGCTGCTCTTGTGCTCCACCGTGGAACCCCGAGTGCAGCGACGCAGGCATGTTGCATTTTTTTTTTCAAAAGAGACCGGATGTTTTTCGGACACTTTGTATAGTATCTATAGTTACTTGAGTTACTAGTTTGTAAAGAAAACACTAACGAGCAGTGTGGCGCAGTTCTAGTACATCCTGGTTCAAAGAGACGCGATAGCACTTCCGAGAAAACTCGATCAGATACCACTGCTGACAGCGAATAATAATAACAATAAAGAGCTGCAAACCCACCAGGTTGGAGATGACCCTGCCGTCCTGCGGGATGTCGTTGTTGTTGGCCAGGGCCTCCTTGTGCGCCTGCAGGTTGGCGGAGAGGCGGCGCTGGCGGCGGCGCGTGCGCTCCGCCCTGGTCCGCGTCCAGCCGGGCCGCAGCTGCTCGGGCGGCACGCTGCCCGGGGGCGGCCCGCCCCCCGGCGAGGGAGTCATGCCGGTGATGAAGCCGTTAGGGCTGGCCCCGGCCCCGGCCCCGGCCCCGGCCCCGGCCCCGGCACCGGCCTCGAGGCCGCAGCAGCAAGGCAGTTTGGCGGGGAGGGTGGCGCAGGCTCGCAACACCGGCCCGGGCCCGGGGGCGGGCGGGGGGTGGGCCAGCTGCGGCCCGACCTGGGGGCGGTAGTTGGCCGGGTCCGAGGACGCCCTGGGCGGCGCGCACCTGGCGGGGGCGGGCAGGGCGCGGCTGGCGGCGGGCGCGGCGAAGGCGGCGGGGGCGGCGGCGGGGGTGGAGCCCGCCGAGGACGAGCTGATGTCGTCGATGTGGAACACGGGCCTGGCGCGGAGGTGCGGCTCGCGCGGGGAGTCCGACGGCGCGTCCGAGTCCACGTGGGCGTTGCGGCGCGGGGGCGGGGGCAGCGCGAGGGCCGCGCTGGAGTAGGCGCGGGGCGGGTGCGAGTGCGGGAGCGGGCGCGGCCGCGGGGCTGCCAGCGGGACGCCGACGACGACCTCGTCGCTGCTGTCACTGTCGCCGAGCTCGGCCTGGGCCTGGGCCTGGACCGCGGGGCGCACTGGTCGCGGAGGGCCGTCCGTGTTGAGCCGCACGCCGCCGCCGAGATCCACGCCGCACTGGCCCGGCCCCGGCACCACGGAGGTCGCCACTGACCATGGGCCGCAGGCTGAGGCCGAGCAGGGTGCGGGCCCCGAGCCGAGCATGTCGCCGGGCGTGGCGGGCACCGGCCGGGACGCGACGCGACGGGGCAGAGGCAGGCGAGGCGACACCCTTATCAGGCACACTGCCGCGGTCCCCGTCCGCCCCGCCCCGCCCCGCCCCGCCCCGCCCCGCCCCGCCCCGCCCCGCCCCGCCCCGCCCCGCCCCGCCCCGCCCTGTCGCACCACGCAGCTTCCTCGTCGCATCGCCCGGGCCGGGGCCGGGGTCTCGGGGACAGACGGCAGCCTCGTCTCGCCACCCGCTCTGCCCTGCCCACCCCGAATCTGCCCGGCGCGGCGCGCCTGCGAGGCGAGCTCGGCGCAACGCTCCGCCCTTAACAAACTGAGCCGAGCCCCCAAAGTCTGGCCTATCCCGAGCAGAGGCGTTGCAGCACGGGCCTCCGCTGCTGTTGTCGCTGCAGTAGGAAGGAGGAGGCGACGGAGAAAGACGAGGCGACAAAGATCTTATCTGGAAGAGCCTCGAACCGAATCGGCGTCGACAAATTTGACGCGCTGCGCAGACCAGAATCGAGGGCGAGAGGAAGAGCAGCCCTTTGCACATTACACATGTCATGATCGATCAAATCAATCGTGGAATGAGTGCCGGAGTAGTTCACCTTGTCATATCCCTGCCACCCTTGTAGACCACAACACTCGTCGCCTCGCGTCATCGTCATAAATCATACATATGTAGCATTGTGTATCCATGAGATATTTTGAGAGCGCGGGGATGGGGGTGGGGGAGGTTCGGATGCATAATGCGGCGCATTATTAACTTTCCACATGAGTCGAATAACTCAACATAGAAGATAGACCCTGAACTTAAAGGACCGCTCCTAGAAGAAGGGGCAAAAAAGAGTGCACACCTCGTCGCGGAGGCATGTGTGAACTGCTCGGCGGCGCCCGTGTGCACAGTCCCACGTTGCCCCAGCCCCAGCCCCAGCCCCAACCCCTAAGCACCAGCCCCAGCCCCAGCTCCAACTCTAACTCCAGCCCCAGCCGCAGCCCAGCCCCATAGCCTGTAGACTGATTCCGCATTGGACATTCGTACCACTGTCCCTGTCGCACTCATGAGGCACTGCCATTGGGTGGGAGAGAGAGGACAGCGTCTACCTCCCATTGACCGATGTGCGGAATCAGCCTACAGCACAGTACAGCACAGCGCAGCCAAGGGCGGGCAAGAATGAAAGAGAGGAGCGAAACGAATAGCGCAGCTGAGCGCGCTGCCCAGCGTGGCGGTGCGGCGTGGTGCGCTCGAGTAAAGCCCGGCCCGGCCGCTAGCGTAGTGCAGCCTGCTGCAGCCCGGCCCCGGCCCCGGCCCCGGCCCCGGCCCCGGCCCCGGCGGGCCATTCAGCTCGCGGTTCAGCCCGCGGGCGGCGCGGAGAATGGGGTGCGTGCGCCCGACCATCACTGCACACTGCACCCTGCTGCCGTGGCGACCGAGGCCTCCAGGAGCGCGGCGCGGCCGAGGCCTCAGGCGGCGGATACCGTCCCGTTGAGCACGGCTGCGCTGCGGGTCTGCATACCCGCCTCGCCCCGTAAGGCGCCATGCGGCCGAGGCGGGGCATCTCCAGCCCCACCAGCGCGGCTCACGAGGGCGGCGCGGCGGCAGCAACGTCAACCCTCGAGGTGGAGGCCAGTGGGCACTGGGCACAGCAGCCAAAACCAGCTACGTATGTTAGAACGATTATGGGTTAACTCGATAACCTGCTCGCTAAAATCATCCCCGGATTACGCACATGTTTTCCAAGGATTACCACAGATCACCTTGAAATCACATTAGGTTATCCCAGGATCACTCCGAATCACCCTCGCATCACCATCTCCCATCTCTGCGGGAGATAGTCCCTGGGATTATCCGAAGAGACATATTAAGGGTTCTCCTTGGTGTAAATGTAGACATCTATGGGGAGAGCGGGGAACTGACCGCAGGTTATCCCTGGGGATACATGAAGGACATCCATATCGAGGGGCGGCCAATAACTCGAAAAAACGTGTACACAGAAATACCTGTGTATTTATAGAAATACACTAAAAATACCACGAAATACTTTTACAATACACAGAAATACATAGATATACTCAACAAAAATACGAGAAAAATACCGAAAAATTCATTAGAAATACAAGGCAATTGTACACAGAAGCACATGAGTTGGCCTCCCCTTGATCCATATGGCTATCTAATTTGAAAAATTCGGGACTAATTCCGTGGTCTATCCTAGAGGACAAGGTATTCATCCGATTCCCTTTATACCGGGTGTCCCAGAGAACACACGGCAGTGTTGCGGGATTGCATACTCGCTATAGCTGCAGGGGCTATGGCGCCTTACGGCCGGAGTGGGTAGGCAGACCCGCAACACTGCCGTGTGTTCTCTGGGACACCCGGTATATATCCCCAGCTCCACCAAGGGTCCCTCCCTCCCGATACCGCGCGGATTACTGAACCGCTGCCGCGGCCGGCTGACCTGAGTTGTTCCTCCTCCACAGGCGCCGGTGCAGCGCGGCGCGCGCGGCGCCACCCCGAAGATATTGAACAAAACAGCCTCTGGCGCGACGTGACGTCACGGCGTGCGTCACGCCCCGCCCGGGGCGCGCCGGCGGGCCGCGCTTGCACTCGGCGAGAACCAGAGCATTATTGATGGTGACCGTTTTACGACGAGTCGAATCGATAGGGGAAGGGCAAGGAGAGCGCGGCGGAGTGGCCAAAGGTCGAATTCGCTTGTAATGTGTGACGGGGCGGGGCGGGGCGGGGCGGGGCGGGGTGGCGCCCTCCAAGACCGCCGTTTGCCGGCGCGTTTGCCGTTCAGGAGGACTTCCCTTCCGCGCTGTTCCCCTCGGTCCTTATCTCTCCTGCATCGCCCTCTACTTATCCCCGCACGGTAAAAATAGTTTCTTGTATTTCAAGATCTGTCTTGTATGTCCATTATTGGTATTCTCCATAAGATCCAAGAAAGATCTTGAAATACAAGAAACTATTTTTACCGTGCGAGGGGCCCTTCACCCAAAAACTTATTCAGTGTACACCTCAAAACAAAATCAGTAAAAAGTATAGGAGAAAATAAGAAAAAATCAAGAAAAACTGGGGAAAATCAGTAAAAAGCAAGGAAAATTATGAAAAACCAGAAAAATCATAAAAATCGGTGTACGATTGAATTTTCAAGTAAAGGACCCCTCGCTTATATCTCCCGCAGCTTTTGATTGATCCAATCTCAGCTCGGCAACCGGACCGGTCCGGCCCGTATACCTTCCCCGCTGGGCGGCTCTTCTTGCTGCGACTACGGACTCTTACCTCCTCGTGGAGATATTCCATAATGGAGAAATGAGTTCACGCTTCTGTCTAAGCAGCCGAATACCAAGAAATAAAAGCAGAATGAAAAGAGAGAAAAATGGGACCGCAACCACTCCCATGGCTGCAGCGGAGCGGAGACAGCGGAGCCAAGACTTGACGACCTTTGCGCAGCGTATCGGATAATCTTATATTTACCTTTTGTTTCCTCTCTCTATTTCGTGCATTCCGACCGGCGGGCGGGAAACGCACCAGGCCGGAACCGTCTGGTCCGCGGTCACCGGATACATGACGCTTCCGAGCACCACTGGGGCGGGGCAGCATGGCGCAAGTAAGACGCAGACGTCGGATGTAGAACTTATTTTTTCTATTTTTTTTTTCTTCTTAGTTTTAGTAAGAGAAGGCATTTGCTTTACGTTGTTGGTTTAAACGATTTCACCTTGAAATGCTTACATAGACTTTAAAAGCGCGCTGTGGATTTTTCAATGGGGGTAACTTTCTTTGTATTTCCCTTTTTTACTCGTTCTTTACACACCTCTAAATGAAAAGTCAAAGTGGAGAGAACGAGTATTGTGCTCAAAAATGACTTTTGGGGGGGTATCGTACATCTAAGAACTGACAGAATGTAGAGAAAAACCAATGGTACCATGTTAAAGAGCAGAATTCAGTCGCTTGAACGTAAATGAAGCTTTTTTCGACTTACAATGAACAATTGTGAGAAAATCAAACTGAAAGAAACTGGGTTTGAGCATGTTTTGCGAAATTAACCCCCTTTCAACTCTTTATATAATCAGAACAAGAACGTTCAGAAAGACCTCAATGCAACAAAAATGACAACCGGTTTTCATTTAGCAAAAAAGGTGGATGGTTTTTTATTACTCACAATGTAAAATTTAGAGGAATCTTTCTCAAAAGAAGCACCCACGCACGTCAAAGTCGAGGATATGTTCATTTTTCCGGGCCGAAAAAAATTAACTGAAATATTGAGTGCAAGTGCAATTTATTTTATCATATAAAGCAGCAACAATGACCTAATTTTCATTTCATGTAATTAGGCTGAAATTATGTTTTAATAGGAGATCTCTGTCTTTAAAATGAGGGTTATTATACTGAACAGAAATCTGGACATCGGTCGTCCGTCTATGGTCGGCAAGAGGTACCAGTGTTGTACCGGGAGCCGGTTCGGAACACTTCTTACGCGATTGTTGAAAGGCGGTAGTGGAGGCTTTCTATAGTCTACCTGAGCTAATACTCTGCGGTCGAGGTACAGACGGCACTACCCGGCCCGACCCGCGCCCAAAGGCATTCCCCCGCTTGCGAGCGCACGATAGCCTACCTCTCAGGCCGCCAGCGCCAGCGGCATATGGGTGGAGCGCGGTTTTCGGCTCCTATCTCGCTCGCCTTCAGGTTTAGAATGGTAGTGTTAGCGGAACACTTTTAAGTAAATGACCTGATCTTCCAGTTTCCATTGAATTTTTGTTTTGACGACCCGATTACTGTCCACCAAGTTTTTTCGAAAAATTAAAACTTTACAAAACACATTCATATGCCTGTGATTGGTAAAGAACGAGTCTGTTCCCTTTGATATCAATTTATTGATGTCTTTCCCTCTTGTTTTTTTTTTGGTGGATTTTTATCATATCATATAATTAGACTCTCTCGATATATTTTAGAACACTTCTTCACATTTTTAGGGTATTTGGTTTTCTTTCCGTGTGCACGAGCTGAACCCTTTCTCGGTTAAAAGAGCGGACGCCAACCAAACCACACCCCCACCCCCACCCTCCACCCCTCGAGTTTCTCTCGGGACACTCCCGGCGGGGTTCGTTCCCGGGTCACTCCCGGTGCAGCTGGCGCCGAGTTCAGTTTAAAGATTTACATCGAATGCGATAATAGTTCATTCATCAACATGCAACATTTTACGTCTTATTCCCGTCCCCCGCGATATCTCGCCGCAATGTGACAAAACGGGAATGGACAGGAGAGGGGGAGGGGGGGGGGTGATCATGGGTTCCGCACTGGGGAGTGACAATAAAGAAATAACAGCCCCCAACTCAGATGAGTTTTAGGAATTATTTCTTGATTGCGATAAGGAAAGGGAAAAAAACTACAAACTTTGTAGATTGGTCAAAATTTCCACTCAAAAAGTCAAATGTGTCTAATGTCTCTGTATGCACAACACGACTTCTCGCTGTGACATATATACACAACGCAGACGCGAGAAACCATCATGCACTCCAACTGAGACAAAAAAGAAAATGTCCGTATCGGAAAATAAGACGCAAACGCTCCTACTTCTGCGTCGCGCAAATTGCCTGTACATACGGCGGCTCACTACGCAGCACTAAACGCTGACGCATAACTTTGTGCTAAATACCACAAATTTTCATATCATTGTGTTGGGTGCAGCCATATTTATGCACATCACTCCGCATGGAGTCCTGCAATCCTTCCGCACAATAACTGCCCGGAGGAGGTGGGGCATGTCGCGCTGAGCTCGTGCCTCCTCGCTGACACACACCAAGTCACCTCTGGTTGGAGGAATTGCGATTACGGTTTTATCAGCCTCTCCAGCTGCAGCGCCTGCATCATGAGCGGGCCGCCCGCGCACGACACAGGCACGGCGGGCACGGCGCCCCAAGGCCGAAGAGTGCCGAAATGGGGCGGGGGTGAGAAACAAACCATGCAGCTACCCCTCGCCTCCTCGTTCTTCCGAGAATGGACAACTTGCCCAGAGTGGCGGCGCGTAGTGGGAACCAAAACAAAGCACCATAACCTACGTAAAGAACTGGTTTAAATCTTGATTTAGATTCAATTCTAGTGTAACTGAGGTCAAAAACATGTGTCTGTTAGGACTCGACATTCATTAGGACCACTTAAAATAATGTTTTACGCTCGTAGTGTGAATTATTTAGACAGTGCTTTCTGCTTTGTTTTGGTTCCCACTACGCTCCGCCACTCTGGGCAAGTTGTCCATACCGCCGATACTAGTCATAATCATAGAAATTATAGCAACTGAACTGCAGAGGGTGAAGACACACACACACACACACACACAATCCCTCCTCCAGTCGTGCCTCCAACGACTTCTCGTCATATGATCATCATGCGTAATGGACAATTCACTGGAATGGCGTAGGACTTCCCTCCTTGGGGACCCGTTCATCTGGTAATTAATAAAGCCTGGCCGGCCCCGGCCCGGCGGACCCCGGCGGCGCAGCCGACTTATTCCGAAGAGCGCTTTCCTCGCCCTGTCTCTCTCGCACTCATGGGCTTCGCTGTATAGGTGCGAGAGAGACAGAGCGAGGAGAGCGCTCTTCGGAATAAGTCGTCAGCGCGGGAGCGGGGGATGACACACGCGGCCCGCTGCGGTGGGCCGATAAGGAGGGGGCAGGGCTGACTGATAGTGGCGACGGGACAGGTGCAGCCGAGGAGCAGCCCCCCTCCCACCCCCCACCCCCTGGGCCCCTGCGGGTCTCCCTGTCTCCCTCACTCACCATGGGCGGCGTGTACAGGTGGCTGTCTGAGTCCTCGCTCACGGTGTAGTCGCTCTCGTAGTGGACCTCCTCGCGAGCGTGGACCAGCCTGGAGGTGACCGCCGAGCGGATCACCGCGGTTCCCATGTGACAGGACGGGGCAACGGCTTTCCACCCGCGAGCCCCCCCGCAAACAATACCAGTGTTCACGTTTCCCTGTCACAACAACACAGCCTTACTCCAAAAAAAAGTGCGCGCAGGTTTGGTTGCCAGCCCTGAAGCGGCCAACGGTGCGCCGTTTGGGGAAAGGCGGTGACGGCGGCGCGGCGGCCAACCTGTCCCCGTCCCGTACGGACTGCGGCATACGGTAAAATGAGAGCTTGTACGGTGTACGGTAATGACATGTACGACTCCCCAAAATATACGGTAATTGGCCTTTTTCGACCTAAAACCTTGGAAATGAGACAGATTTTGCACAAAATAGCTGTTTTTAGTTGTCATTTTGTTCAATTTTAAAACTGCGCGCCACTGGATGTCCGTGTCCCAGGTACAAATCAGTGTAAAAAGATGCCAAACAGGGGTCAATGAAGCCGTTAAAAACAGCTCATTCATGAAATTGAGTTGTATTTACACATTCTTTACCGAAAATCAGGTTATACGGTAATTTTTGTGCTGGTACGACTATTTTACTTCGGCGGAGGTTGGCAATGCTGACTATAAAAGGAAGCAAAAGGAAGGGATTGGGGAGGGGGGGCTCGATAGAGTAGGTTGGAGAGTATAGGTAAGGAGCAGAAAACATCGGGTGCTGTTGCAGTGTTACATGATATTTCAATCAAATATTCTCCGTTAATGATAGCGTTTTTTGTTCACCTTCCTTACTTTGTCAATTTTTTATGTGTGTGAAGGCTTGTGTATGAAAGCTGCGACATGTCTGCCCTCCGTTTGGTTAGGCCCTTAGGCCGTCGTCTGCATTGTCAACCTTCAGAACATCTTCTGCAATGCGCGAAATTTCCTCGAGTACTATGCTCGTTCATATCAAGTAAAGCTAACATGGGTGAATACCAACGTCCCCCGCCTTTTCCGTATAAGGAGCAGAAATACAACCGATATTACCAGGTGTGTGACCGAACCATAGACCGTTTCAATGAGAACACGAAGGTCTTGGTTGTTGATGGGCCCATCGCGGCTGGCAAATCAACATTCGCCAAGCAACTTGCAGAAGAGCTGGATATGTTATATTTTCCTGAAGCTGATCCTGACATGAGCTACATCCTTCCCAATGGCTTTGATAAGCGCCAACTGAATTCTCGTCTCCCTGTGAGAGTCCAATTCACTGATATCAAAGATATCACTCGCAATCCGAAGCATCCTAATATTGCGCAGGTGCAAATGTTGATGCTTCAGTTACGATGGTCACAGTACATTGATGCACTTGCCCATCTGTTCAACACAGGTATGCAACAATCCTTTTCCGTACCATTTATTCGTTGAATTCTTAGTACTTTACCGTAGACCTTGTGATTCTAAGCCTTAGCTATGTGTCTCTTCAACCCTTTAAAAAGTTGAGGAGACATTAAATGTAAAGGATAGATAGTATAGTTTGAGTGTAGGAAAAGTAATTGATCTTGACAAAAAATGCTATTTCTTGACAGGCCAGGGAGTTGTGATGGACCGATCAGTGTACAGTGACTTTGTCTTCATGGAAGCATTGGTTGATGGAGGCTACCTCTCTAAAGAATGTAGGTCTTTATACTATCAATTACTGCAACATTTGTTTTTCAAATCTAAACTAACTTCTATATTTCAGTTAAAAATTACTATGAGAAGAGTTTTGAAGCAATTTTTCTTCTTGGAAAGCGGCCTCATCTTGTTATCTATCTGGATATTCCAGTCAAAACTGTCTTAGAAAGAATCAAGCAAAGAAATCGTGACTGGGAAGTCAACTCCCCCCTGCTCACTGAGAAATACCTTGGGACAATGGAAAGGGCTTACAAGCTGACGTTCTTGAGGGAAATGAGGTGACCACTAAACTTACGTTTGTGCAGGGATGTGTTGCTTTCTATCTCTTCTAGACATCCCTGCTGTGAATGTCTTAGTTATTAGAATAATTGAACATCCTCTAATGGTATGGATTCTGATTACAGTGTGAGCTCTGAGGTACTTGTCTATGATTGGTCAAATTTTGGTGAAGTGGAAGCTGTTGTAGATGACATTGAAAGGCTGGACTTTACTGAGGATCCATATTCCCACAAATTTAATGATTGGAAAGTGGAATATGATAGACAGTTGGGATACGAGCGATACGTGTTAGTATCTTACTATGGACCTCTTAATTTTTTGATCTCACTGTAATTTCAATTATTTAATCTCTTGTGCATTGTCAAATTATAGTTATACCAATGAGAAAGATCTTTGTCTTGAAAAAATGGATCCTGGCTTGTTACTTCCTGAGCTGTTTCGGAATCATTATGAGAATGAAGCTCTTCTTCTACTTGAAGAGGAGATGGTGAGTAAATTTTTGTACAAGTTATTTTTTTTTTTTCAGCATTGATGTGATTTTGAATATGGTTTAATTGCTGTATGAATTTTCAGGGCATAAATTATGAACCTGGCTACAACCCTAAACAAGGGGACAATGTTCTGTTAAAAGTGTAGTTTTTACATTAGATATGGCTAGCTGTTGGTACTGTGAACTTTGAGTGGATGATTCTGCCTTGTAAATATGAAATTTAATAAAACATCAGAAATGTAAATATAACTTCCATTTGTTATAAGTATGTCATCAACACACTAAACAAGACAGTGATTCCATAGTGCCAAACTTAATGAAACCATGTTAAACTTTATTTGAGTCTAGTTTTACACCCAGGCTGATGAGATCTTTGAGAATCGGGCTACAAAAGCAAGCTTCTGAAAAGGTGTGAAAATGAAACATCCACAGTTAAAAGAAAAGAAAACTTCTATTTAGAAATACAGCAAACTTTATTTCTTGTTCTTCAGCATTATTGCTTGAAGTTATTTAAAATTGGATTCATTAAATCATAGAATATTGTCAAAAATTAATATTTGTTAAAGATTTTTCACAGAAATTCAAAGCTTTCTCTTCAGTTAAATTCATGTACATGGAGCAAATCAATAAACTAAGTTCCAACCAGGCTTACTGAATTACATACTAAAAACCATTTGTTAGATCAAAACAATTGGGAAGAAACAATATTGCAGGATACTTTCTTCTAACGCTTAAGATGGCAAAGTTCCGGATTTGAGCAAGTATAGAAGAAAAGTTCAAAAATTTGAATGTTATGACTAGAGATGGAAGCACAGTTGTGCCTTTACACACCCTTTAACAAAGCAAGGATGGCAGTTGTTGAAGAGATACATATTTGTAATCCCATTATTTCCAGCAACTGCACCACCTTTTATTTGTGTTTTGATGTAAGAAGAGGAGTGCATTCTGCAGGTCGCTCCCCTGAGCTTTGCGGTCCGGGCCCGGGTCCGGGTCCTTGTCCAGTGGCTGGTAACGGACCCTCTTCTCTTATCCCAGCCATTTCATGGTGTGGCCTTTGCCATAATGCTCGATTGGCACTTTCTCTTTCTTGATATCCTCGCCTTCGAAGCTAGGGAGGGGGGAAAGAAAATGAGTGGATAGAAATTACTTTTAGCAACCATGCAAGAGGATAGGGAAGGAGGCTCACATGTCTATGGTGAACTTCATGAAGTAGAAGTGTGCTTAAACTCATATCTGTGGCAGTCAATTCTCCTTCAACGGGCTCTGAGCTAAAGCCAGATCCAACTCCAGACCCAAAGACAGATGCTCCTAGTGATATAGCTGGAGGTAGTCCTCTATGAAAACTTGAAAAGCAATACATCAGTAAGAAAAGAGAAGAAGTTTTGATTTAATGGGAAACATTGATCAAGGAGTTACCTTAATTGGTATGGTCCTTCAGCTCTACTTAAGCCCCCCCGCACTGCTACAGATCCTGCCTCACCAACTGATTGTGAGGGACTAGGAGACACAGGAGCTGGTATTTGGCTGCCCCTTAAGAAGCTAGAAAGCATAACACTAGTCTGGAAAGAAACGAGAAAGAGGCAATATTTTTTACCAAATCTTCAACAGAAAACATAGATAAACTAGGATTAATGTTAAATTTACCTCAGGACTCAAGGATGAACCAGAGAGAAGTTGTGCAGCATACGCTGAGTAAGCTGCGTATGGTGCATACATAGGACCGGTTTCTCCAGATGCATCACGCTTTGCTTGATGCCTTAATGCATCTACAAAACTCTCTGCATCAGGAGGAGGTTGCCAGTGTGGGTTTGTCATGGTAAAATGAACTAATGATAATTCTGTTTTTCCATCTTCAGCCTTTAAAGAAATTACAAATAAGAAAAGTGCAAGCTATAATACATACTTCTCCTCAACCTCTGTTGAGCATTTGAGGATTCTTTTGATTTCTTGATATCTCAACTTTAAGATTATGATGTAGCACCAATCTCCTACCTGAGTGTACTGATTAGAGGCACACGGTACTGCTTGTTCCCCAATACTAGATGGCATGACATACGCAGTTGTCCCAGATGGACCAGCTGGCTTTTGTCCACCCGTCCCACTTGTTTGCCATGTTGGGTTACCATGACGCCTTACATCCATCTGAGCAAAAGAGCACACATCTCCAACTCCAACAACTTCTACAGTGAAATTGCGATAGAAATCGACAAATTCTAAGGCTCTAGAACGTGTGTGAAACAGCAACACATATGGAGTCAAAATGGGTGATAACAATTCTTCAAAGAGGTTTATCTGCGTGAGAAACAAACTCTTAGTAGTCCATTTATAGGGTCAGATGAAATCCAAGAAAAGCCCAGGCACAACCATTACCGCTCTGTAGGGGAAAAGTTGAGAAAATTTATCACGGACACTATTCTTGTGAGCACGCCCTCGCCAGTCATCAGGTAAATAATGAACGTGAGCAAGTACTGCTGTCATGAGGGTTTCTGGACACCACACAACATTTTCATCAGGTATTAGTGCTCTGCATGCTGCCACAACAGCCGTCAAACTTGTGATGATTGTGAGCACATGTTCAACTGTCAAAGTATCTTCATCAATGAAGCTCAATACAACAAGCACAGCTAGAAACGCTCCAGCAACAAACATAATATTTTTGGCAACTACTGTCATTAACGGAGAAGTAAAAATATTCATGTATTTGGATGCAGGACTGTATGCTCTATTAAGACGTGCATTCAACTCGTGATCCAATTCATTGAAATGTCGTAAGTATAAACGTCCATATTGAGACCAACACCTCAATCCAAGGCTGCCAGGTTCACGCTTTATTATCTGCAACATTAATTTAAAATGTCTTCAGACTTGTTAAAAACTAATTTCATTACAGAAAACTTAAAAAATTAAATAGATTTATTAAGATCTTGGAAGAAATGACAATACCTCAGCATAGGTGAAAAAACTATACAGAATCTGCCACAGCAGTATGAGAGGACAAAGTACCAGATTTGCCAAAGCCAGCCACATAATGTGTTTACTCAATGCAGCCGCCAACTCATGACGTTTGGAAGCCTTCCTATAATCTTCTTTCAGATGCCAGCTATTCTCAAAAGGTGCCCATGGACCCCCTGAAGAGCATTTAAACATTAAAGCGGAACAGGTAAGTAATAAGGATTAGGTTCAATGTAAAGTATACATATCACCCTAAAACTTGAGACAGCTGTAAAGGAAATAAAATATTGACCAATGTTACATCAAAATACTCACAAAATAGCAGCAATTCCAGATTGTATTTCAAGCCATGAGTCAAAAAGACCACTTCACCTAGTACAGGAACCTGAAGTCTTGGTGGTAAAAGGGACTTGTTTACCATTGCCACCATGTAATTTTTGAACCTACAAAATGAAACTTTGACTAGAATATGCACAAAACATTAAGTTTGCAGGTAGATGACATAGTTGTCAAATATTTAACCTCAAAATCCGATGGTAAATATCCAGCTCTGATAGATCAGTTTTATGTATGCACATTTGTTGTTCTTTCTGTACCTCTCGAACTCGTCGTTGTACTTCATGCCATGTTAAATTGTCCAACTCATTCTGGAGAGTGAAATGGTTGATTGGCACACAATGTAAAAAATTATATAAATAAAATATAACAGTACTTACATCACTAATTTTGAGGGCAGTGTTAAAGAAACATTTTATGTCCCAAAATTGAAAAATGTGGCACACAACTTTAAAAACACGCAAGAACCAGAAAACTAGGGCAATACATAAACATATCCAGGTAGTGAGACCAAAAGATCCAACACATTGGGCAGTTGGAATCACTGCATCCCCAAGAGAAACTTTCTTGTTTGTTTTGAGATCTTTATCTCTGTGGAAAACTGATGTCAGAAACAATACAATACAATAGGCAGAGACAAAGAGAAATACCTACTTGAACAATATTGGGTAATCAACACAATTTAAGAGAAATGTGGAAAATATCACAACAAAAACAAACTGAAAGAGTTCTAGCACTTCTTGCAGCATCATACATGCGAATCCATGTTTCTGATGATAATGGTACATTCTTGTAAAAAAGGCATCTAAATCTTCCATATGATTCCAGCGAGCTGTAAGTTTACAATTTGATTCAAAAATTTGCTAAATATCACAAATATTAACGCATTCATGACAGTTTTCAAAACAGGATTAACAAAGAAACAGCCCATTAATGACCATCTGAAGACCCTTCATAACAACATGCTTTAATTGAAAATAAAAATCAGTAATGGGCTCACCTCTGCTACTCTCAGGTACCACATGAATCATAACTCCACTATCATGAGGAGTTTCCTCTATATCTCCTAGCTCACTCCCAAAGGCCTGCAACGGCTGATAGCTTGCCTCTAAAGTAGTAGTCATTTTTGCTCCTGAAATAACAGAATTTCACTATATTTTTGTTTTTTAGTTTTAAAAAAGAAAGTAAGTTGAGTAACACCTAGAATCAAAATTTTCAGATAAGTCCTTTGTTCTAAGATCAGAGACAGAAATCCGAGAATTTAATGATTACCTGAAAAATTGATCTGTCATGTATCTTTACAGGATCATTTGCCAAATTGATGACAACAGAGGCAAAGGAGTGAGAAACTCTATGAAGTCACATAAAAGTCACAAACAAAATAGCATATGCTTTTCTAAGTTAAGTGTTCAAAATAAAGCATCTTGTTCTCATCCACTAGTAACTTCACTATAGTGAACAAGGCCTAGCACTGCATGATATTCTGTAAGACACACTACATTTATGAACGAGAACAAACGCTTATATCAAATGGGGTTCTGTGTACAAGGCCAAAAATGAGAGATCCTCATCACAACGGCTCAACCCCTGACAGCTGATTTTCGTAAACAAGAAGTCTGCCACTAACCTTGAGACCATCGTGTTAACACAAAGACCTACCTCTCTTTTCAAAACGTTGGTAAAATTACAAAAATGATAACGCCTAAAATAACGAGTTGGCTACATTGTCACGCTGTGGGAAGTTATCAATGTCTTTTAGCAAAGGTTGCTTCTCAAAAATAATTTCTGCTGAGTCTAGGATATCTTGTTATTAGTTTCGTTCCTCCCTTCCTTCCTTCCCCCCTCCACCTCCACTTTACCCTTCCCCCTCCCCCTTCCACCTGCTTCCACCACAATAAGCCCAGCCAGCTGCATCTGCATCCCCCAAACATCCCAAACCATGTCCCAAACGTAGCAAGAAGCACAAAATCTGCAGGAACGTACAGAGTTCCAAAAATGAAAGAAAAATCAGCCCTCGATTGGTTCTAACGCAGTAAATAAGTTTTAGTATTTTTAAGACCGACCGTACACCGTCAGTATCTCTTAAGTTTGGAAATTTCTCCGAGAACATCTCTTGTACGAGCCCTTTTAAAAGTTTCTTATTTTATTTGAATTTTTATCTTGAAAGGAAAAATTTAATTTCAATTGCTCGAAATTTCCGGAAATTAAAATACACGATTAAATACGAAAAAGAAGGATCACATCATGTTACGTTGGCAGAAGTGGTCTCGTTGACAGTGTTGACATCTTATAAAAGGAGAAAAAAAGTTTCAAACTTATTTTCATTTTCAATGGGGGCTGAGCATGAGGATTTTTTTTGTCAGTTTCAATTTTGAAAAAAAAAAATTCTTTCTTTAAACCCGTGGCTGTTGAGACTGGCCATGGTCGTGTGCACTTTGGTTTTTGGCGGGCGTCAAGTGTGGTGTGAACGGTGAACAGGAAAACGTAGCGCGGGAGCGAACGGCGCGAACGCACGGGGCGAAAATGGCGACGGCAACTGCGGCAACGGTGGGTCATCAGCAGGTAATATATGTTAATTTTCAAGTGAAGCTATCGTTTCTTTTCTTTCTTACTCGTTCTTTACCACCACTGCTTCCTGAGTGGTGAAAAGAACGAGAAATGTTCTCAGTCGAGTCGAGTGTAACCCCTAACTGATTCCACTTTCATCTCAGATCTCACAATACCCACAGGCATATACTAATACTATTCTAAAGTGGAAATGCTGATCTTTATTCCAACAATAAACTTTTTTTTTAAAGTTTAATAGTATTATTTTGAGAACAGTTTACACATTGTGTATGTTTTCATTCTAAGTCCATAACCCAGCTTATTAGTGGAGTTTTCAATCTCAGAGAGCACAGTACCTACAAGCATGAAACTTCTAATAATCTAAACTAGAAACCTTCGTCTGAATTTCAACAATGAACCGTTTTTCACGTTTTATAGTATTATTTTGAGAACTCTTAACAAATTTTGTGCTAGTTTTCATTTTAAGTCCCCGAGTCTAGTTCTTGCCCGAGTCGGCTCGCGCTCCTTTCTGCGCCCCAACATAATCGGACCCGAGCGGCGCGGGGCCGAACAAGGCCCGAGCCGAGCAAGGGCAAGTATCCCGAGAAAAAATGGGAAAAACTTCCCCTGCACACACTAACACAATCTGAGATGAAAGTGGACTCACATGACTCACATCACGTTTTACACTTCTACCTCTGTAGCACATAATTATGTAAAGGACGAGTTCCGTACTTATCACAAAATTCATTTTGTGTTCTATTTGGCCCTTGTCTTTGTTATTAAATTGACCGTGCCCAGTCGGAATCCTGTCAAGTGGATTGAATGATGTTTAAACAAAGTATGCTGTATTTTCACCTAGATTGTTTTTTGTTTTTTTTTGCGCCATAGACAATCATTGATTCTGCATCCAAATCTTCCGAAGCTTCCATGCGTTTCATGAAACAAATCACCAGTTTGGTAATTTCGCACATTGTGTATCAGAGAAATTTCTTCGGTGAGGATTGTTTCCAAACAGATTATTTGCTGGGCGTTTGTATTAAAACCATGAAGCCGAGCGCCAGTCCCGCCGCTAACTCATTACACCAGTGGATCAATTCTGCTATTGAGGCGTTGGATCGAAAATATGTAGGTAACTCATAGAATCAACAACTTCTTCACTATTTCTTGCATATCGACATCGTGCCCCTTTAAGTAGTCTAAACTTAATATTGCTCTTTTCAGCTGAAGTCCTTTATCTTACAAATTCATGATGCCGAAAATACCCCTATAGAAACATATACTTTACAATATTCGTTCGAAAATGATGAGATTTCTTGCAATTTCACCACTTTTCAAGGCCAAATGGAGTAAGATTCTGTGTTTACATTTCAACAATGCATCTCAAGCGACTTACATTGCTGGTATGTGTAACTTATCACGCAGTTCTCTTTGTTTGATTACAGGTTATCATCAAATTTGAAACAGCAGGTTGTATCTGTTCTAAGAAACATTGTCACTCTGACCGCAAGTGGGGATCCCTTCCCTGATGGTGCTTCACTTGTAGCTAAAATTGGTTACCAGCCAGGTACAATTAAATCTCCGTAGACTTCACCTCTCTCAAGTCATCATTGAGCTGACTATAATTTTTTTCAAAAGGCACTCCCCTGGATTATGAACCGCAAGGGTTCAAAGGTCATTATGTAAGTGACTCTTCCATTGTAAGAGGAAAATATAGTTGTGGAAAATTGACGACTCCCTATCACACAATGGAGGTCAATGTCAAATACCTTGACAAGAAAGCAAGGAATGTCTTATGCCTGTGTGGGAAAACTGATCTTTCTTCCAACCTCCTTTATTGTGGCAGTTGTGGCAATATTCAACATGCTGTAAGTTCTGTGTACCCATTTGTGTAAACTAAAACAGTAATATTTTCAACCTTATGTTATTTTTTTTTTTCACAGCCATGTTATAAAATATTTGCAGAAGATGATGTTTCTCAAAAAGAGCATACTTGTTTTAAGTGCTTAAATACAGAGCACTTAAGTGAAGAATATTTACCTGTGAGTATTGTACTACCATACATATGCATAAATAACAAACTTCATTTAAATTATGTTTATGTGTGGGCTTCAGATGAGAATATTATCATCATAATGAACTCGCCTTTCAGGGGGAATGCATCTTTCGCCGGGCTACAGTTTTGTGTGCTAGATCGAAATCAATTTCCATGCAGAAAATTATGCAAGCACTAAAACTGGACTCAGAACATGCCGAACTATGCATGAGGCGACTTATGCGGGAGGGGGCAGTGAAAAAAAGTTCACAACCCTTTTCTTCTGAAAAGATTGAGTAAGTACAACTGTTGAATCTAGGAACATTTAACTCCTGCATTCTCTTTAATTGTTTTGTTTCTTGTTTTTTTAGCTTTCTGTATAATGTCAACAAATCAAAAATAATTAATGACTTAAAGAAACAATATTTTGATTGTTAAATCACTTTGATTAACTTTACTTTCAAAATCACTATGCTGATACTATTTAAGAAGAGTCTATCAAAGACTGTGTTCAACAGCTTGCTCCAAAATTAAATGTCTCTATTTAAAACAATAATAATAATAATAAAAACCAACAAAGGGTATTTGATGGCAGTGCTTAGTTACTTTATTAAGTTATAAAGAATCAGAAAGGAAGCACTACAGTTTTTGATCAGTAATCTGGAAGACAGTAGTTTTGATTTCTATTTGTTTTTCTTCTTTTTTCCCTTTTTACAAGTCTGAGCATGGCTACAAGCCTACAGCATCTCATTCTTAGAGCAAGCAAACACAGGCTAGCTTTGTCTGCAAAAACGACATTGCAGATCTTTACCACAAATTATTCACTATATTTCACTTTGTGACAATCACATGAGATACACAAAAACAGTAATGGGTCATCTGAGTCATCAGTAATAAAGGTGCAAATGTTATGACTATTAGATTGGAACGAGAAATCATTTTTGGCACACTTTAAATAATTGGTTCTTTCTACAGTATGAAAAAGAAATTCAGCAGCAGCTTTACCTACAATCAAATTGCAACAAAAGGAAACAATCATGAAAACTTAACTAATCTCGCATTTCAGAGCTAATTTTTCTAATTATATCACAGGATGGGGACCAAAACTTAGAGCTGGCTCTGGCCCTCTATTTGCTCCAAAACTGAATAACTGCTGTCATTCAACGACAATAAAAAGATACCTTGCTATAAATGGCAGAGGAGTCACATTTACAAATAATGCCATGACACAAGTCCTTGAAAAATAAATAAATTTTATGTTACAACCTATATATACAGAGAGAACAGACAATATCACAAAAGGGAGCTTTAACCACATCAATTGTGGTTTGAGGTGGGGGGGAGGGGGCATGAACTTCTTTATAAGCTCCTGAATGTTTCACCACTACATGTGTTTAGTCTACTTTTTGGTGGTGCTGTAAGCAAGGAAATACAAAATTACAAAAAAGTTACTTTCACAGGGTTTCTATGATCTCATGAATTCATGCTAGGTACTAGATACAAAATTTGTTTTGAGTCAGATCAGATACAATTTTGGGAATTTAAAAGTCAGTAGTTCCTAGTGACATAATTTTCAAATGCATCATCGTAGTAAATTTCGACTGTCTAAGTTGTTGTCTACCAAGTTAAGGGTACCGAGATACTTGGAAGCTCATGAGTAACATGTTTTCAATTGTTTTGATACAGTTGACATTGAATCCAACTCATGGAGTAAATTTTCTTTGGTGACAAAATTTTACTGCAAAAGGATATAATTACTTTCACAAAGGAAACAGCGGGGTAAACACTCAAGAAAAATTAAACTTATACAAAACACGCTACAAATAATGTCATAAGATAAAATGGGAGCAACAGTTTCTGTGGTTGAATGTTCACAATAAAATGGCCATTTCTTAAATTTACTAGATTGAAAGATGAACTTTTTATTTTTTGCCCTATGGCAAAGTAAAACATTAATGCATGCTACTATTCAAAATTTTTAATAAGAATAAACAGGTACTAGGAAAATGCAAACGTTGTGCTTTGATTTTAAAAGAAAAGAAAATTACAATAGGGCCTGCAATGAGAGAATCCTGAGACAAAGTCAAGTTCAAAATTTAGGCCTCACGTCAAGCTATCCCTAAAGAAAAAAATTTACAGGAGTAGATGATAGATCACAAAATTAACAAACCAAAAATATTTGATATGCCTTTGAAACTTGAGCATAGAATCAAATTTTAATTGGAGCAAGAGCTGAAGTACACATAATCAAAGTGGTTTGAAAATAAAATAAATTTAAGGTATAACAAAGTACGATCAGAAAAAAATAAATAATCATTCCATAACACTATCATATCTAATAAGTTAAAAAAAAAAAAAAAAAAAAAAAAAAAAAGGTAAGATAACTTAACAAAAATGACTATTTGATTATAATGGATGAAGTAGAACTATGAAAATCACATGATAAGTTTCTATGCAAGTTAACATCAATCCGATTTTGTATCTGGGTTCTTTATTCTTTTTCCAAGTAATTGAACATGGGTGTCTCTTACAAAATGGAAAATTCTTTGATACACTATAGAAAATAGCTTACCTAACGGTACCATGGGTGATTCGTATTCATTTGGCACTATGCCGTCAACCTGAAACACCATACAGTTGTTAATGTAATAGTAGTTCATACACTTAATCTTCAAATCTACATGAAATTAAACAAAAATAAACTTACCGATGATTCAAAAAAGCTAAAGAGAGGGAACCATATTCGAGTTCGATTAGAGTCTCTCATCATGAGAGACCTGTTGTTGGCTAGTGTGTGGTAATAGAGAAATAATCTTGATGTGATGTAGAATGCGATGAAAACATCAATAGAATAATGTTCATGAGCTGCTAGTATAAAGAAAATACCAAACATATTGAGCATCCATGTGAATGTGTGAACAAAGTACATGTGACGAGGAGTATCTGTAAAACCAGACATACACATTTCAGCACCTAAAATGCAATGCCAGCAGATTGATAATTAGAATACTCACATTCAGTTATGAAAAAGTTCAACATTGTTAGTGCTACTGTGTGTCCACTAAACATGTAATCACCACAAGTTCTTACTCCTTGTATGGACATTCCAGCTCCCCGCCAAATAATGTACGCTCTCTGAATCTTTCGAGAGAGAGATGTATACATTTCCTCTGTAAATAATGTAAAGAAAAGAAGACACATTTATAAAATTTTAATTAACTTTGCTAAACTAAAAAATTAAAGGTTATTGTTCTCAGAGAACTTATCTTTGCCAATCCTCATCTACACTTGGGTTACATTGCAAGTGAGTACCAGGCACAGAGAGTGATGTAATCAGCATTGTGACACAACGAAGTAAAAATACAGTACCAGACAGGCAAAAAAAGCGTCGGAGTAAAATAAACCTTGAACAGCGCACATTGATGGTTACCAAAAGAACTGACAATTGTCATAGAAATTATTTTTAACAGCTTCCCTACCTGTGTTTATGGAAGGTCAAAACTCCAAGCCAAACAATGAGAAGTAATGTTCCAGTGAGTTCACACATACTAAAAGCCCAAGGTATAGTTGGAACATTATCTAAAAATATATCAGGAAGAGGAGGATATTTTTTCATGTCTGGGACTCTATCATGAACAACAACCATAACAAATGCTGTGATCCAGGTCACAACAAATAAGTAAAATAGGCTTAAAAGTGTTTTCCCAATTTCTGGTGGTAGGCCATGATTTTCAACATCAGAGTCATTTGGAAAATGAGAACCTGTTCTTTCCAAAATTTCTGATAATGAGGGGTCTTTGTGCTGCAAAATTTCAGAGAGTATTGAGTGATGAAAAACAATTTCAGTTAATGGGGTGAGAAGTTGATTCCATACATACTATCAAACGATCTTTGATAGAACGCAAGGAACACATGGGATAACATCCAGTGTTTCCTTTAGGATACTGAAAAATTTCACTCAAATCATATCCCATTTGAGCTATAGCATCACTATGTTCCTGCTGAAGTTGTCTTATTGACAAACTTAGTCGCTTCAGATCCCCCAGTGCCTGAAATGAAGAAAATGCAATATGATACTAAACAAGTTCCACCAGACCAGCAAATACAGGTGTTTGAGAAGACTACCTGAATTCCAAGAGAGGTAGATCGAAGGTCAGATTCTGTCAGTAGCAATAAAGCCTTACCATCAATGGCATGTTGATCACAAAAAAGGAATGAAAATTTGCTATGATTATTTTCTTTGAGCCATTCTCTGACATGTTCGCCTGTCCATTGTACAGGTGATATTTCTTTAAAGTCCATTTTATGACAAGTGCTATCTATAAGCAAGTGGAAAGAAAAAGCAAAGATAAGACCCAAGTTTTTAATATCTTGAAAAGGCACTTCTTCTAATAACACCCTTTCCAATCTTCTACTCTAATAAAATTAAAAGAAAAGTCATTATAATAGAAAATATGATTGAAAAAGGAAGATGGTTTCTGATGAACCAGCGCATGACATCAGAAATTCGACAAACATGATTGCATGACATTGTTTTATAACAAAAGGACATAATGGCACCAAATACAGGTTAGATGAGACTTTTCACAGTAATTCTGGGTGCTGCCCTTTTGTTTCTGACTTAGGGCTTTCATAGAATAGAAGGAACAAAGCCGCCAAAATGCAAAAGGTTCCTTAAGAGACTGACAAAATCTGATTTCATTACATAAAGTTATCCTGCTGCATCCAGCCTGTGGCTCCTGTTGCTTTAAACCCACTTGAGGAGAGGAACAGGACACACGTAAGACGGCGACAGTTCTCCGTAGTTCATTTACTGATAAAGAAGACAACTGACAGTATCTCTCTTCTGCCTGAAATCTTCAAAAGTTGCAATGTATTGGAGATATATGAAGATAACGAAGATAATGGAGGTCCATCTGCACGACGATCTACCATGTAAACAAGTAGTGTGATTGTAGAATCGCTACAAGGTGATATTGAAGAAGCCTAGTCTGCAAAAACGTTCTCATTGGTTCAGCGTCTCCCGTGGTGCATCGCGCGGCGTGTCCGGGCGCCGCGGCGCGCATTCCGAATTTTGTGGAAACGGCGTAAGGACGCTTTGAGCGTCGGGCTTGTCCAGTGACGCGTTGCTCTGCTCCCCGCTGCAACGCTCTCGCTCTAGCGCCGACTACGCGAAACGATTACGATTCCCGCGTCTAATATACCATTCTTTGCCATTATTTCGCGCATTCGCGTGCATTTGCGGTTTGCGGGATTCGTATTTCGTGATTCGTTATTTCATGGTTATTAATTTGTCTCGTGTTGCGCAGCAGAGCAGCAGCAGGGCAAACGTCACTGGACAAGCCCGTCACCTACTTCTACTCCTGCACTTGTCATTAGAAGGCCAAAGGAAAGGAACAAATGAGTTGCAAATGAGCGGACTTCAGAGGACAGTGTGAGAGCTTGCCCTCCCCGCAGAGACGGATCTATCTGACTGCCATGAGTGGGGCAAAGCCGTGCTTTTAGCCTACATCCAGGCGGATTGCAACTAATGTTGCCTACCCACCAGGTGGTTTGTTTAGAACTTATGGGGGCGGGGCAGAATCTGTATCCGCGCCTGCCTCCCCGAAACGCGTTATTCCGCAGGAAAACTGTGGACTCCCCTCACGGTCCGTTGGGCTGGAGAGGGCGCTTGCTCACGTATGCCATCAGATTCAGAAGAGAAGAGCGCTTTCGTTTCTTCGTCTTTGTCACACTCATTGGTCTCGACCACTAGGAGTGAGTTAGAGGGCATTACAAAACGATCTTCTGAATCTGGGGGCTGGGGCCGGACTGTGCCACCGGCCACCGGGATCAGCTGTCAATGCGCCATTACCTTGCGTGGTGAAACTTCATTCATGATCCTTACGACCAATTTCAGTGACAAGTAAAGACATCGTTCAATGTCTTTCAGTTTCCGGCCCCGCCCCATCCAGACGAGATATAGTTGGGGGCGGCGCAAGACGTCAAAGGAGGGACTGACTAGACACTCCATTCTTCCGGAGGGCACTGCACCTGCTTACCAGGCAACGCCCTAGCGCGCGGGGCGTGGGGCGCGGGGCGCGGGGCGCAGGGCGCGGGGCGCGGGGCGCGGGGTGCGGGGCGTGGGGCGCGGGGCGCGGGGCGCAGGGCGTGGGGCGCGGGGCGCAGGGCGCGGGGCGCGGGGCGCAGGGCGTGGGGCGCGGGGCGCGGGCCTGCTCCCCACAGCTGCGTCAGTCTGGTCGCTCTGCCTGACGGGCGTCTAAGTGCATCCCAACATCTGCAGCTTGCACTGCACATGCACATCCCCGCCGCCAAGCCGGACCCGGAAACGGCCCCGCCCCGCCCCGGCCCCCTCGCTGGCAGACCAATAGCGGTTCACATCCGCTGCGCTCGGCTCGGCTCAGCTCGGCCAGGGAAGTCCTCCGATCCGGCAACGTTGGCTACCGGCCCCGCCACAGGCCGTGGGGTTGAGGAATGTAGGGTGCAGGGGGAGTGAGCGAGAGCGGTCTCGGATGGACAGCCAGAGCGAACCAGTAAGAGAGAGAGAGAGAGAGAGAGAGAGAGAGAGAGAGAGAGAGAGAGAGAGAGAGAGAGAGAGAGAGAGAGAAAGGGGGGGGGGAGCTCAACTTGAAAGGGACGAGTACTCTCACTAAGGGCAAAAGAGAAAGAAGGAGCAAGTGAGCTCGGCGGCGGTGAGGTGGGGGTGGGGCCGGGGCCCGGGGCTCGCCGCGCTGCCCGCGCCCGCTCCGCTGCTCCGCTCCGCTCTCCAGCCAGTCCCGCCCCGCCCCGCACTTGTGCCGCACAGCTAGCGCCGCTCTGCCCGCCGCGCCGCGCCCGCCGCGCCCGCCGCGCCCGCACGACCCGCGCCCGCGCCTGCCTGCTCGACTGAGCGCCTCCGGACCGGACCGGACCGGACCGGACGCTGACTGAGGTAAGCCCACCAGCACCAGCAGGGCACCCCGCAGCCTGTCCTGACCAGCCGTCTCATTCCGGAAAGCGGTTTAGTTAGTGTCCCCTCGCTCTTCAAGGATTCGCGCCATGAGTGCGACGCATTCTGATAGACGAAACGCGGACGAAACCGACTCTCGGAGTCTGACGGCTGGCCCTGGTCGGCGCCCGCAGCATCATGCGGCCGCGAGGGCCGCGGCGGGGGAGCTCCGCGTCCTCTCTTCAAGCTGATCTCATGCTTCTTCCGGCGTGGAGCTGAGCTCTGCGGTCCTGGACGATGACGCTCGCGGGTGTGTCGGCGCAGCGCGTCTGTCTCTAGCGTCGCCTCCGCCTCCTCCAGTCTCACCCGCGAGATTTTGCTCCTGCAGACTGATTCCGCCGCCGGCACTCGTCGCTTTGTCTCTCTCGGTCTCAAGAAGACTACCGAGGGGTGCGAGAATGCTGTCTCTCTCCCACTCGAAGAGAGCGCCGATGAGTGTCGGCAGCTGTCTCACTCTGCTGCCCCCCAGGCTCTGGGGCTGGCCCCGAGGATGGATCGCCCTTGCATGATTTCCCTAGTCGCACTGAGAGGGGCCCGGAGGGGCCCCACTGCCACGCCCACCACAGGGCACCGCCGGCACCGCCATAGGCGCGGCAAGAACGGATGGACGAGAGCGATCTTCTGAATACACGTCGGCTGGTGTGGAGGACTTGAGCCCCGACGCGACGGTGCGATGGGGCGGGGCGGGGCGGGGTGGGGCGATGCAGTTTGGTGTGGGGCGGGGCGCGGGGCGCAGGGCAGGCAGCCCGCATGATTATGCCGCCCGGCGCGCTCTCCCCGGCGCGCCTGCTCGCCCTGTCCAGGCCCATCAGGCGGTACTTGAGCGTGGCTGGCGTCGAGCACTCTACGCATAAGAAGTCAAGCCTGTGTTGTGCCGGCCGCCGTCCCACGCTGGCACGCGGCGCGCCGGGGCGGGGCGGGGTGGGGCGGGGCGGGGCGGGGCGGGGCGTAAGTGCGGCAGGGTGAGGTCACTACGCCCGGCTGGCCAGGGCCCGGGGGGCCGCGGCGCGCATCGCGTAGCTCTGGTGAAGGTCGCGGCTCCGGGCCGAGCCGAGCCGAGGAGCACCGCGGTCATTCCCTGTCCGAGCCCGTCGTGATACCTCCCCTCCCACCTGTCACCCCGCCCCACCCCGCCCCGCCCCGCCCCGCCCCGCCCCGCCCCGCCCCGCCGCCGCACCGGTCCCCCTCGGACGTGTTATGCATGCAACATGAGACCCCTCCGCGCCGCGACGCTCACGAGCACTCCTCTGACTACCACCGGTGAGTCTTCTCGTGCTCAGGTGTTCCTGACGGGTGATCTGAAACACAACAACAACAACAACAACAACAACAACAACAACAACAACAACAACAACAACAACAGCGCCATTCGGTGCATGAGAAAGACCAGTGTATAGTCACTGACAAGCGTCGTGTCGCGTCGACACAGTGGTTAGTGCAAGTTAATAATTCAGTGGGTCCAAAGCCCGCCACGCCGCCACCTCTCAGTCGCCGAAGGCAACTCTGTTAATGACTTTGTCGATATTCCCCCGCCCTTTCTCCTGGTCAGACCGGACCGGTCTGTATGTCAGGAGGACGCAACGCACAACAGCACCGGCTGAGCCGCGCCGCGCAGCGCCGGGGCAGCTGACTAATTCCGAAGAGGGAGTGCTATCCTCGCCCTGTCTCTCTCTCACTCACCGGCTTCGTGGCGTTGGTGCGAGAGAGACAGAGCGAGGGGAGCGCTCTTCGGAATAAGTCGGCAGGCGGGCTGGGGCGGAAAGGGGAACAATGGAGGCACGCGGCCGTGAACTTATCCTCGACTGGTGCTGGGGCTGGGGAGCTGAGTGGGGGGCTCTCCTCTCCTCTCCTCTCCTCTCCTCTCCTCTCCCCTCCTCTCCTCTCCTCTCCTCTCCTCTCCTCTCCTCTCCTCTCCTCTCCTCTCCTCTCCTCTCCTCTCCTCTCCTCTCCTCTCCTCTCCTCTCCTCTCCTCTCCTCTCCTCTCCTCTCCTCTCCTCTCCTCTCCTCTCCTCTCCTCTCCTCTCCTCTCCTCTCTTTCCCGCGTCTTGCGCCCGGCCGCCGAAGGCGTTGGGACCAAGTTGGTCGGCTGCGACTGTAGCTATCGTTGATCGTGCTGGGGCCTTAATGGCGTCGAATGGGTTGCCTACCCCCCGGGAGCAGCTCGCTGCGGAAACGAATGAGTTGCCTACTCGAGCGGGGGAGCGGCGTGCTGAAGCTTAATGGTTTGCGTATTCCGTCGGAGAAGAGCTTAACAACGGAGAATGAGTTGCCTGACTGTAGTGAGGAGCGTACTCCAATCGGAAAGGTAGCGTACTCTTATCGGCAGCAGCGCTGAAGTCGAATGAATTGCCCACGTTAACGACGCACCACGCTGGGGCTGCTGGGGCGGGGCAGAACCATCTGGCAGGACTGCTGCAGACGTAACAGTACAGTCAGGATGCCGAAGGACGTGAGTGCGCACAGCGCCAAGCTAGTGAGTTTATTATTTCAAGCAGGCGAAGCCCTCAGCCGTAGGAGTGGGGTGTCGATGAAAAATGCCAGGGCTTTTTGGAGTGGAAGGTGGAAGCGAGCCAGTATTACAGCGTGGAAGTATACTTACGGGGTTGCATACGCCTACACTTGGGTTGCATACTTACGCAAAGAGCGGGGTAAAGGTAGCCACCATGTATGAGACAGCGCTCTGCTGCCAACAGAGAAGGTGAAATTCTAAGGGTTCGAGGTTAGATGCTGTAAATACATGGCCAGTTACAGAAAACTAAGAAGAACCGGGAAGACCAAGGAACACTGATAATAAAAGTGTTCAACTGGCGTGCACATTGAAGTGTAACACTACGTTTCACACTTCCACACTCCCGACTGGAAATTTGCATACTTAAAAGTGCTAAAAAGTAAATTTAAACACTTTATGGTGCCTATACCTGCACGTTGAACCTCCAAGTTAAACCCTTTTGAGTGTTCAAAATTACCGATAAACCCTTTTTAGAATGCAAATTTCCAATCAAACACTTAAAAGTGTGCGACGTGGTGTTCAATACTTTAAGGTGCACGCCAGTTGAACTTTTTTGTTATCAGTCGGATCAATTGATAAAAACCTTATGAAGACCAAAAAACAAACAAAATTATGTACGCAAGACCCACGGAAAACTTTGGAAAACCATTAAGCCTACATCATGATTACCGGGTGTTTCTTTGTAACGATCCTCCTGACCCCACCTGCACACGCAGGAAATGAAAAGGATTAGTTTCTGCTTGGTTTCTGTGTAAAAGCAGTAACTCTTTCCCCATCCTGCAGAAAGCAAAAATGTGTTTGTATGTCGTGTACGTAATGTGCTGAGCACCCCTGCAATGGGGTCCTGGTCTTGCCCTGCCGGGGCCGGGGAGGCCCTCCGAGCTCCACAAGTGCACCACACCCAGTCACCAGGGGCCCGGCGCGCGCTGCATAATTAGCACAAAGGGCCAGCCGAGGGAGGGGGGGGGGCACTCATACAAAATGTATACAATGATTTTTTTTACTTTTGATTTTTTATAATATATTTATTTATTTTATTTTTTTGATTATTTGGTTTTATTCGTCTTTTGATTTTTAAAGGAAACTCTCTGTCACTTTTTGATAAATTTTGATCTTTTACCCCCATTTCAGATTTTTTCATATTTTCTTTGAGTTTTCTTGCTTATTTGTTGTCGATTTTTCGGATTTTTCTGTATCTTTCTTCTTTGATTTTATTTTGATTTTTTGATTTGTTTTTCATCTTTTTAATGATTTTTTGGGCCCGCAGAGTGATTTTTCGAAGTAACTCCCCTTCTAGGAACCAGCCCAGCCCGGGCCAGACAGCCCCAAGCCCCACCCCGAATCCCCTGCGGGCGGGTAAAAGAAGAGGCCAGTCCTCACGCGTAGCAGCGCAGTGGAGTTGGTTGCCTACGCTCGAATCGGCAGGCGTTTGCACCGAGAGGGGTGCGTCGGAGCGGCGTGTCGCTCAAGCGCCTCAGCGCCAAGCGGCGCCAAGCGGGGCATCCAAGTGTAGGCAACCCGCTCCACGGCGGCGCTGCAGGCTGATTCCGCACATCGGTCTATGGGAGGTAGACGCGGTCCTCTCTCTCTCCCACCCAATGGCAGAGCCTCATGAGTGCGACAAGGACGGCGGTCTGAAAGTCCCATGCGGAATCAGTCTAAATCAGTCTACTGTCCAACCCCCAGCACGGCACGAGCGCCAGCCTAGGGGCACGGCAGCAGAAAGAGCGCACTCCTCGCTCCGTCTCTCTCGCACCAGCAGAGCGATTCCGATGCGCGCACTCGTAGGCCCGCACTCCGTGAGTGCGAGAAAGCCAGGAGAGCGCCCTCCCCGGCAGACTCCTTGAGAGCGAGAGAGACAGAGCGAGGAGTGCGTGCACCGGAATCGCTCCGCTGTACGGTGCACTCCATGAGTGCGAGAGGGACAGAGCGAGGAGAGCGCTCTTCAGGCGCACGCGGCCGGCAGCTTGTCACCGCCCAGCCCGCCCCGTGTTCGTCCCTGAGTAAAGTAGGTGAGGGTGAGATCGCATCACTGCAGGGCGGGGCGGGGCGGGGCGGGGCGGGGCGGGGCGGGGCGGGGCAAGCAGCGAGGGCAGCATTTTACACGAGGGCGGCACGCGAGGGCGCGGAGCCGGCGAGACGGGGTGGGCGCGGGGCGCGGCACAGGGGTGCAAGTGCGGGGGTGAACAACCTGCAAGCTGCGTGTTGTGCTTCACCCGGCCAAGCCCAGACCGCTGCACTTGAGGTAGTTGCTTTGTTATGGCCTTGGTTTGCTTTTATAGGAGGCACGGAAAACGACTTCGTCGGAAACTGATTTGTGAAGAAACAGGAATGGTGGATACATGGGAACCACGAAGGAAATACTGTTTTTAGTCTTTCTTTTTCCCCTTCGAGAGAACCAAAATGGAAAAAGTTCTTTCATTTGTCGTAGCGTTATTTTTGGGGTCGAGGTGAGGTAGTCCGCGGGCTAATGAGTGACTCACATCACATCGCAGTGTCGGTGGGCTCGCGCTGCTCGCTCTGCTTTCATTTGTGTCGCGAGCCGCACGCCTTATCGTTGGCGCCCCCTCCCCTCCCCCTGCGGTGGTGTTCCCCATGAGCCACGCGTGTCCCGACGTGTCCGTGTCCGCGGCCGTGATATTTCTCCACCCCCCTCCCCCTCCCCCAATCGCTCACCGATCCGAGACCTGTCGGCAAACATTCATCGATCCCCGCGGGGACCGAGGCCGGGTCCGGGTCGGGCCGCGGGTGCGACGGCATGGCACCGAGGGAGGATCACTATCATTACCTCGACTATTACAAAATGTGTACAATAATTTTCTTTACCTTTGATTTTTTAATTTTATTTTTAAATTTTTGTTTTGATTATTCTTTTGCTTTTCTTATAGAAAATGTCACTTTTCGAAAAATTTTGATCCCCCCCCCCTTATTTCTGACGTTTTTCAATTTTCATTTCAGTTTTTTTTTCTCAATTATTCTCGATTTTTCGTCTTGTTCTGTATCATTTTTCTTGATTTTACTTTGATTTTTTGATTTGTTATTGATCTTTTAAATGACTTACTTCGGGCCGTACAATTATTTTTCGAAGTGAGGCCCCCCCCCTCCCTCGCATAGCCCCGTGACCAGACCCTCGGCCCTATACCCGCCTCAATATTTCACGCCGGGATATCGCCCCCTCCCGACATGGTGACTTCTCGCCGTCGTATTCAGTCGTCCATCATGATTTAGGGGCCCATGAGCGCGATCAGGGCTGAGCTACGCGAGGGGTGCGGCCTCCGCCGCTCGCCGCATACGCTTTGTGAGAGGGGCTGTGGCGTGGCGGGGCGCGGCGGGGCGGGGCGCCAGGGTCACACATCACGTTAGGGGTAGAGCTTGGCCCTTGGCCCGGGCCCGCCGCACCGCACCGCCTGACAGGAGTATAGAGCGGCTAGGGCGGCCGCAAGCGGTTCAAGGCAGTACGGCAGCGGCGCTGTACGATGGAAGACATTCACGCTTACGCGCGCCCCGCGCCGCGCCGGGGCGGGGCAGCCCGGTCCCTGACCTGACCCACATCCTGAAGGCTAGGCTGCCCAGCGCAACTGGTAGCGTGGCTGCGCGGGCCGGGCCGGGCCGCGGTGTGGCTGTCCGCTCCCGCCGAGGACACGCGACCCGGCCGGCCCGCGCCCGCGGCGCCCGGCTCGGGGGCGCGGCGGCCATCTGCAGAAGCCTTGAGCTGCGCACGGTGCACGGGTGTCCTCGCCGGCCTGCAAGGCGATTCCGAACACCGTTTTGTAGTGCCCTCTCTCTTGCACCTTATGGCCAAGCACCATGAGTGCGACAAGGAGAGAGCGACGAAACCAGAGTGCGCGGAATCACCCTGCAGAGGGTGATTCGGGGCTGTGGTCTCGTATCTCCGTCCTTGTCGCACTCACTCCCGTGAAGCCTTGAGGTGCGAGAGAGAGGGCACTACTGAACGCGCTGTCGCTGTCCTGTCCTGTCCTCACGCACTACTTCCGCCCCTTTCGAACCTCGCAGGGAAGCCCTGCTCCTCCCCGCCCCCAGGCACAGGCGTGCCGTGTCAGTCAGCGAGGTGATTCCGAACACCGTTTTGTAGCGTCCTCTCTCTCTTGCTCCTTATGGCCGTGCCCCATGAGCGCGACAAGGAAAGAGCGACGAAACCAGTGTGCGGATCCGCCTGCCAGGTCCTGGAGCGCGGGCCGTACCGGCGCTGCGCGCTGCGCGCACCTCTGCCCGAGGGCTACGCCGGCTGCGGGGAGGGCTCAACACTGGATAGTGCTTTGTGACTCATCACATCGGAAGGATGATGCAGTTGGCGCTCTGAGTTGCATCAGCCGGCTGAGACACCAGTGCACAACCACAACCCTCCCTCACACACCGGGGGCGACCTCCTTTGAGCCCGGGGCGCGAGGGGGGAACAACTCTGAATTTAGGTGTACAATTTTTGTGAAATTTTGTGAAGTTTTATTGAATTTTACGCTGGGGTGCGTCCGCTGGGGGCCTGTGACGTGACTGCCGGGATCTCTCCTCACGGCCTATGCGAGTCGAAAAGGACTGGGGTGAGATGGGCCGGCAGCCCGCTCCCTGCAGCCCCGCTCCCTGCAGCCCCGCCCCGCCCCGCCCCGCTCCCTGCAGCCCCGCCCCGCCCCGCCCCGCCCCGCCCCGAGCCCCGGGCGCGTTTGGTAGGTTTGGTGCCGTCCGGTCCGGCTGGTTTCGTTGACTAACGCTTAGCACGCTTAGCTGCGTCACTACTAGTCCCAGAGAGCCCTGGGTGCTGAAGGGCGGTGGCCTGTAGCGCTATTCCTCTCAGCGGTTACGGCTCTCCGTCTTTGTCACTCTCACGTGGGACGGCCACAGCAAGGAGCGAGAGAGAGGACACTACGAAACGCTGTTCGGAATCCCCCTGCAGGCCCCGACCCCTCCCGGAACCCTGGGTCCTGAAAGGGAGGGTGCCAAGCGGAGCGCCATTCATTGTGATTTCTCTCTTTTTTTGGGCGGCGTTCAGAGGGTTGACATCCCTCCAACTTCATGTCCAAACTCAGCGAGGGTTACTGCAGCTACTCGCCCCCGGGGGTCCTCCCTGAAATGTTCCCGGGGTCCCGGTCCGAAGTCCACGCCCGGCAGCCGCGCTTGTGGCGGCATGCAGCCGGCCCAGCCCTCTGTAACTAGCAGTTCCGGCGCTGGAACTTGGCCTTGAGGGGCGCAATCTGGTGGAAATGATGCTTCTAATTCTGAGTAGAGACACGAGGGGCGGGGGCCGGTTGGCCGGCCGGGCCCGGTCCGGTCCGTGCTGGGTCGGTGGAGGAAGGGGAGGAGAGGCGACTCGCTCCGCTCCGCTCCGGCAGGCTCCGGCTCCTCCAATCGCCAGGCCGCCAGGAGACTCGCCGCCGCCGCCTCCCACCCGCGTGGTCCAGCAGGAGTAGGGCCCGGCCCGGCCCGGCCCGGCCCGGCCTGCAGCCTCAGTCCGCGCTCTTAGTGGCGACGGAGGCCTGGACGCAAGCTGACAGGAGACACGGTAGGGTTGTGAGTGAGCCGAGACCGCCGCCGAGCTGAGCCGAGCGAAGCCTATTTGTTGGGGGGTTGTTGACGTCACGGAGCGCCCTGCACCACCTCGAAGAGGGAAGGACCGCGGGATACCGTGTGCGTGTACCCGAGGGGTCCTCCACTATAAATTCAAGTGCGAACCAATTTTTTCCCGTTTTTTTTTGTTTTACTGATTTTGTTTTAGAGTGTACACAGATTATTTTTTTATTTTTTTTGAGGGAAGGACCTCTCGGGTGCACCGCGAGGCTAGTTTTGGAGAGACCGGGTGTCCTGAAACCGTCACGTGTCCTTTGCCTGCCTTCCTGCTCTACTTCGTTACGGCGAACTCCTCCGTGATAGGATTTTTACGGATAGGCACACGGTAAAAACAAAGCCCTGGGATTCCCAGGATAGTTGGAAACCAGGAGATCCCCTGGAAACCATTTCCTATGGTTTCCAACTACCCTGGGAATCTCAGGGCTTGTTTTTCCCGTGCAGCCACTAACGTCTACACTGATCCGTTCCAATGCCAGCCCTTCACTGCAGGGAAATGTGTAATAGTCGCTAGGCGCCGCGCCGCGCTCACGGGCCTCGCTCCCACCTGCGTACACAACAAGTACGCCCTGCTCGCGTGTCCTCGCTTCATTATTGTCAAGAAGCCGCACCTCGCACCTCGCGCCCCACGAGACTCGACCGGCCCGGCCCGGCCCGACAGTATTGGGTTCAGCGAACGGAATCGGGAAATTACTTCTTGACCTCCGTTCTGCCTGTTTTCTTTGCAACGCGATGTTGACGTCATGCGCATGAACGTGTATTCACGGTGTGTGTTCTGGCCTGAGAGCGTACGAGTCCACTCAGTTTACGGGTCAATCCGCGTCTGTTTTGTTTGCGAAATCATGGAGGACGCTAGTTGCTAGTAGAGATACTGCATGGAGAGTAAGGGAAAGCTGAGGGTAACCTAATAGTGTCTTACTCTCCAACAGTTTCCCAGTTAGTTTTCTTTCACGCATGCTGGCCTGTAACTTTACTCCCGGGCGGCACGCCCTGCCTTGTCCCTGTCCCACTGCATCACCTCACGCCCCGCTGGAGTGTCACGAGGCACGCTTGGTCAGGCTTATGGCGCCTGCCAGCCCACCAAAGCCTATCCGTCGAGGGGGGACTTGACTCTTGGCTAATCCGGCTGACAGTACCCGCTCGGATTACTGGTAGTGATCGGAGGAAATTTGAGTTCAAATTTAGGGTAGTTCCGAGGGGGTTGGTCACTTCAAAAAATCATTGTACAACCCCCTGATGGGACTGTGGAGCTCATTTGGATATCCGGATCGCATCCTAAACTGTGGATGTGGATATCCATATCCAGATTTGTTTCAAATCGGATGCGTTACGGATGACACCACCATCCGCCCAATCCATCCAGCGTCCGATATCATCCACCGTTATGAATCCGTCGGCCATCCGAACCATTCGTCAGACCACTGCATGTGGACAATGTCCACCTCGTCCAACGTACATCCACAGCGCATCCACAACCCATCCTCATACATCCACAGTGCATCCGATGTGCATCCGTTGCATCCAGACCCTATCCAAATGCATCCACATCATCCACAACACATCATCATACATCCGCAGTAAATCCGATGTGCATCCGCCGCCTCCAGACCATATCCAAATGCATCCGCAGCATCCACAACACATCCGCAGATCATCCGAAGTGCATCCGTTGCCTCCAGACCCTATCCAAATTCATCCACAACACATCCTCAAACATCCGCAGTGCATCCGATGTGCATCCGCCGCCTTCAGACCCTATCCAAACACCGGATGCACACCGGGTCCTCTGCGGATGTGTGAGGATGTGTTGTGGATGCTGCAGATGCATTTAGTTAGGGATTGGGTGTGGCGGAAGTACAACGGATGCACTGCGGATGTGTGAGGATGTGTTGTGGATGCTGTGAATGCATTTGGATAGGGTCTGGAGGCGGCGGATGCACATCGGATGCACTGCGGATGTATGATGATGTGTTGTGGATGATGCGGATGCATTTGGATAGGGTCTGGATGCAACGGATGCACATCGGATGGACTGGGGATGTATGATGATGTGTTGTGGATGATGCGGATGCGTTTGGATAGGGTCTGGATGCAACGGATGCACATCGGATACACTGCGGACGTATGAGGATGTGTTGTTGATGCTGACAGCACCACTCCGCGCACGTAGCCTCGGTGGCCGCGTGGTGAAAGGTGCAACTCCATAAGCCACAGGTCTGAGGTTCAACTCTCGGCAAGGTAACCACTGGACAAAATCTGTATCAGCGGTGGATGGGTGCTTGCTGATGCTGCAGACGCATTGGGATAGGGTGTGGATGCAGTGGAGCCACATTTTTGGATATGTTGCGGACGCAGCGGATGTGGGTCGGATGTTTTGGGATGCACTATGGATGCTTGAGGATGGGTTGCGGATACTATGGATGTATTGCGGATACACTCTGGATGCACTGCAGACGGTATTAGCATTCTTCCGGATCGATTTAGGATGGAGTGGATGTTTGGCGGATATGCTGGGGATGTACTTCTTATGCGGTGGATGCACTACGGATGCAATGCTGGTGTGGTTACACGGAGGGTTCGGATGGACCACAGATTTATTGTGGATAGATGTGGATTGATTGGACGCCCGGTGGAGAGGTCAGGATGGCGGGGTCATCCAAAACACATCCGATTTGAAACAAATCCAGATGTTCCGGATATCCATTTCATTCTGAATGCCGTCCGCGTCAGGTCCGCGCAGCCCTCCGCATTTCATCCGCACCAGTCCCACCAGGGCCCCCCCAAAATCATTTGAAATTTTTTTTTAAAAAAAAATCAAAATTTAATCAAGAAGAAAGACCCCCCCCCCACGAAAAATCAAGAAGAAAAAATGAGAAAAAAGAAACGAAATAAAATTTACGAAATTCAGAAAAGGGCGTGGAAGATCAACGTTTGTAAAATAAAAAGTGAAAGAAATTTTCCTTCAAAAGGGTGGGCATTTTCTGTCCCACCTAAAACTGTCCCACCTATATTTTTTTTACTAAAAAATATAATAAAAAAAATATTCGAGTAAAAAAAATATACTAAAAAAAATATTCGAGTAAAAAAAATATACTAAAAAATATATTCGAATAAAAAAAAATATAATAAAAAAAATATTCAAGTAAAAAATATATACTAAAAAATATGGGAAACGTCCGGAAGGTCCCCTCACCGGAAGGTCCCCCCCTAATATTTTATTATTTTTTACAATATTTTTCAAAAAATATTAAAAAATAATAAAATATTGTCAAATATTACAAAATATACATTGGCGGGCCGAGCAGTTTCTCATACCGCTCCCGACGACGCGATCGGCTGCTGCCGCGCTCTAGCGGCGATTTTGAAAACCAAGATGATCGTGGGAGGGGGGATCGTCTGCAGCGCCTCGATAAGCATTAAAAATAATTCTAATTAATAGGGTATTCCACTGAAACGAAACCGGAACCTAAAGAAGAAAAGCACGACCGTCGGCTCTGTTTCCTCCTTCGCGCTCATTTGCTGATCGCTACAGTGACGTCACCGTTGACCAATCAGGGCCCAGGAGGAAACAGATCTGTCGGTCGTGCTTTTCTTATTTAGGTTCCGGTTTCGTTCCAGCGGAATACCCTTTTGCTTTTTTCGTCGGTTCCTCTCGCCTCGTCGCTGACAGATATGATGATCATGGTAAGAGCATTTTGAATCTAGACAGCTTTAACCTGTTGGAAACTAATGATAAAGTTTCTGGACAAAACGATGAACCTTAGTCATAACCTCTTTATTTGGCTCACACAAACTGTCTTTGTTGTATGCGTTTATTTTTGCTTCCGTGCTGCTCCGATCGGTTTGGTTTTCCTCGTCAGTCATCCTCTGGGCAAATGCTTTCGGTAATTTGGTGCCATGTGATTGAACTTATTCATTTCAACGCCTTTCTCTACATAAAAAATAAAGTCGTCCTCTGGGCAAATGCTTTCGGTAATTTTTACTCAATAAATAGTTGTCTGTATTGCTATCTTGCAGTTCATCATTTGTCGAGAGAATATCACACACTCTGTATTTTAGGGTGCGTCCCAATTCTCGGTCGGTATGGCCGGAACAGCCGGAGCGGCCGGTGCGAGAGAGACAAATGCGTACAATTCTAATGGACGCATGGACGCTGTGTCTCTCTCTCTCCGGCTATTCCGGCCTTTCCGACCGAGAATTGGGACGGCCCCCTAGTGCAGATGCATCCCGTCTCAGATGTGTCTCCAATTTCCTCAACCCTTTCTCTTGAAACACGCGTTGTATATTCGTGACTAAACCATATTACTTGAATTTCTGCTATTGACCCGCAGTTGAGGTCAGTACCCCAGTGAGAAATGGATGGTCGAATCGACGTCGAATCAACGTCGTTTGGTATGTCGACAGTGCGTCGATTCCCTTCGTCGATTCGACCGGTATATGGTCCTGAAATCGATGTACTATCGACGTCGATTTTATGTCGATGAAAACAGCGATGCTCGCGGTATTCGAACCCACGCTCATCCCAATTGAGTCTTCTGACCAGCTGTCTTATCCACTACGCTACCACATCACATACTGAGATGCGGGATCAGTACCCATGACCTTCTATCATGCTAAGCCCCGTATGTCACTCGTGTATCGTCGTTTTAAATTTGTTAAATTAGTAATCGAACCACATATAACGCTTTCATGGTATGCATAAACTTGGCGAACAATGTCACATTTGATCTAACTTTTCATCTTTTAAATGTGGTTCGTCATCGACGAGATATCGACGAAAAATCTCCGGGAAGTACCATGCTGTCAAAGTTACATGGTAATTAGTTAGGTGTTGTTGCACCTTACCTTACATGTATTTTGGAGTATTATGAGAGCATGCTCACTTCCAGCGCAGGATTCAGTGAAAACACAGGGTTACACGTGAGCCGTCGATTCAACGTCGAATCGACGTCAAATCGACGAAACGCCACAAGTCCTGGTTGACTTATTAAATAGTCGCAATTTCTGCTATTATGCAAACCGTTCAGTTGTAAACAGCTGTAAAATAGCAAAAACAGGTCGGTCGAAAATTCGTCGATCATTCAGAATTTTCGACGAGTAACTCCCAACGACCACTTTTCGACTCATCGACGTCGATTCAACGTCGATTCGACCATCCGTTTCTCACTGGGTACTGGCACTGGCAGAACAGCTCACAGAGGAAAGGGAAAGTAACATAGGAGCACTCTGAATGACACTGCTTAATTTTTTATGTAGAGATAGGCGTTGAAATGAATAAGTTCAATCACATGGCACCAAATTACCGAAAGCATTTGCCCAGAGGATGACTGACGAGGTGAACCAAACCGATCGGAGCAGCACCGAAGCAGCCTACAACAACGACAGTTTGTGTGAGTTAAATAAAGAGGTTGTGGCTAAGGTTCATCGTTTTGTCCAGAAACTTTATCATTAGTTTCCAACAGGTTAAAGCTGTCTAGATTCAAAATGCTCTTACCATGCAATTTTCGGAAGCAGGAAGGCCTACAGATAATTATTGCGTAACGTATCCGTATTTAAATCCCCTTTGACCAGTATGACGGGCCTTTTAAAATTGATGTTTAAGACTGCAGACGCAGCGGTAGCGCAGAGAGTTAACGTCATACTGGTCTAAGGGGATTACAATTCGGAATCATTACGCAATAATCATCTGTACTCCTCCCTGCTTCCGAAAATATACAGGTTCTTGCAATCTAGAGCGATTTTGCGCATTCGCAAGCGTTGTCGGGTGGGTGGGTGGGTGGGAAGCGGTTTAGCGACCCGCCTCTTATTTGAAAATACACAGGTTCATGCAATCTAGAGCGATTTTACGCTTTCGCAAGCGTTGTCGGGTGGGTGGGTGGGTGGTTGAGCGACTCGCCTCTTATTTTGACAGCCTCCTGCTGTCGCGCCCGCTAGGTCCGCCGTGCCGTTAGGCCACCACTTCGGCACGCAACAATGTATTGTGGGGCTGCCTACCACCGGTTACAATCGCTTCACATTTCACTAATCTAATCACACAGTCGCATACCCAATTCTTTTGCGACCTATCGCTGAGCGTATCCAAAGGTGCCCATTATAACAATCTCTCATCACCTCCGCAACCACAAGAGCTTCATACGGTGCCCCCACAACGAACTCAGCGGGAGGTGACGGTACGAAATTTTGGGTACTAGGAATTTAATTTCTGCTCCCCACTGCGCTCCTGCGCTTGTGCTCTCCGGGTAGGCCGATACCTCCACACGAGTGCCTGGCGGGTTGGCGTATCCAATTTGTCGCAGGCGCTCCGCCCCGGTAAAAGCCATTGTGGGGGCGCCAATACCGACATGAGCGAAGCGGTTGAAGTTGACTTGACAACGATTGCACGTACGCCCTTCTGGCGCGGTGTTCCGGGCCGGCCGTGTGACGACGGGTCGGCATACCCAGCACTTACCATACACATAGTCTACTTTGCTCGGTGATGTGCGTCATTAGAGTCCTATAGGACCTGGTTTCGCGTGAGGCGGGCTGCACCCGGCGTTACCTTTTCCAGGGGTAAAATATATTGCCACGCAAGCACAGAGGGTATGGAAAGTGCTTTACAGAGAGTCTCGGAGGGTAAAAGTGAGAGGGATCGAATCAATTGTGGAGAAGAGAGCGGGCCGCGGCCTGGCACGTAAATATAGGCAAAAAGGAGTGCCCTGCCCTTCTATAGCATCAGTCTTCACCCACTTCTGGGTATGTTATACCGTGTGTCATGTCCTGTACACACAAGAGTCGCGGGATTGCCTACCCGCTCGCCCGTACGGCGCCATAACCCCTCGGGGCATCGGGGAAGGGCATTGTATTGTAATGTATTTTTTTTTACTGGAATATTTTTTTTATTATATTTTTTTTACTCGAATATTTTTTTTATTATATTTTTTTTATTCGAATATTTTTTTTTATTATATTTTTTTTCCTCGAATATTTTTTTTATTATATTTTTTTTCTGGAAGTACTAGAGCTCCCCCCTCCTGGAGCTCCCCCCTTTTTAAAAATAAATATTATATATATTTTTAAAAATTAAAAATTGTATTTTAAAAAATAAATTTTAATAATAAAAAATTTAATTTTAAAAAGTGTTTTTCTTTTTTTTAAATCCATTTAATATTGCAACATGAAAAATGAATTATTGAAAATAATCCAATTGTGATAGTGACGTTGTCGCATCTTCCGTGTGTACGTGTGCAACTCCCAGTTTAACGTGCCAAAGTGTTCAACACGACACGCGTTTTTTCAACTGTAAGTGTTCAACTCGTCTGTTATACACTTGCAAGTGCTCAACGAGGGGAGAGTGGCTCGGGGCAGTTTCACACTCGCAAGTGTATAACAGTCGAGCTAAGCACTTCCAATTGTTCAAGTAGTGAGTTGAAGAATGGTATGCGCTACACTTGGAGTTGCACACTTACAAGTGTTCAGCAGTTACACACTTCTGAAGGCAAGACTGCACATCATGATTCTCATAATACCCACAGTCAGTTTGCTGATAGTGCACGCAGAGCACAGGCTTCACAGAACTCTTGGTGAAAATTGCAGCTGTGTCCCTCTTAACCAGTCACTGAACGCTTCGTTGAAACCCACCTGAACTACGGTGATTAGCGTTAACCGCCACATACAGCAATTTTCACCATTGTTACGGTGGTGCAACGGATCACTGTAACCTTTTAACAGTGTATGCCACTTGCCCCAGTCGAAAACAAACACTTGAAGATTTAACAGCATTTTTAAAATAAAAATTAAAAATAAACAATTTTTTTAAAAAGATGATTTATTTATTAAATATTTTAAGCGATTTTTTTGAATTTTTTAATATTTATGTATTAAATATAATATTAAATATTTAAAATATTTTAAATATTTAAAATGATTTTGAAATATATGGGGGGGAGCTCCAGGAGGGGGGAGCTCTAGTACCTCCCCTTTTTTTTTATTCGAATATATTTTTTAGTATATTTTTTTTACTCGAATATTTTTTTTATTATATTTTTTTTACTCAAATATTTTTTTTACAATATTTTTTTTTATTCGAATATATTTTTTAGTTTATATTTTTTACTTGAATATTTTTTTTTATTATATTTTTTTTATTCGAATATATTTTTTAGTATATTTTTTTTACTCGAATATTTTTTTTAGTATATTTTTTTACTCGAATATTTTTTTTTATTATATTTTTTAGTAAAAAAAATATAGGTGGGACAGTTTTAGGTGGGACAGAAAACATACATCCCTTCAAAAATCAAAAGGAACAGAAAATAATAAAAGTTAAAATAATATTATGCCACACTGGCTGCTCGCTCTACCGGTTGCTCTCTGCTGGCTGCGCTGCTCTCTCTAGGCTGCTCGCTGTATGACAGTACAAGCAGGCTGATACCTTCGTATCATCTGCTAAAAAGTCACTGTACACCTATGAGTGACCTCCCCCCCCCCCCCCACCCCCCTTGGATAGATAAGGCACAATTTAGTTCAAAAGCAATGGTTATTCGAGGGCTGCTGTTTCATATTATCCGGGCTATCTCTGGGCAATCTGGATGAAACCGAAACGTCGCGTTGTTTCCGTCTTTTCGCAAGGGAGCGGGCGTAGAGTAGGCCGCGCGAGCGCACTCCTGACCGACGGGTCGGCCTACCTGACGGGAGCTGGGGTGCGACCGCTCGCTCAGACTGCGCGCGGGGCGGGGCGGGGGTTGCGGCCGCGCCCAGCAGACGCAAGCTCCTAGACTAGGGGAGCTGAAATGCTTCAGATCGGGGCAGACCGCCTCCCCCTTAACCCCCCCCCCTCCCCCCTGCGGCTGCCTCCTGCCTCTGGACCGACTCCGAGAGCAAAAAGAAGAAGAATTTCTGGTTGGTGTAGCAGACCGGGACTGTGGCCAGGCCTTGCCTCTTATTATTATTGGGTTATGGGGCCATAAAACGGTGGAGGACGCGGCGCGAAGCGGTCGAGTTCAGTCCAGCGGGTTCGTGTCCACATCCGGATCCGGGGTTTGAGTGAGGAGACGTCCACCCTGGCCAAGCACGCACTGATTCGGCCACTGATTCAGAAAAAATCAGAGAAATTCAGGAAAATTCAGAAAAATTACCAAAAATTACAAAAATAAGGAAAAATTCACGCAAAATTTCGCAAAAAAATAATCAAGAAAAATTTACAAAATATTTACAATTAGTACACCAAAATTCGCCCACCCTCGGGACACCTGTCCTCTGCGGCCACTCCTCGAGCCTCGGGCGAGGTTGCCCCAGTAAGATTACAGGCGCCGTGAGGGCGTCGCGGTAGCGTGCTCGGCTATGGCGTGGAGTGAAGCTGCAGGGAGGAGGGGCAAGCAGCGCGTCCAAATTATCACAGAAAAGAATACTAGCGCCAACATCTACCTCGCATAACACGTTTTTAATTGAGAATCCAGTATGTTGATTTTCTCGAAACAGAGAATTAAAGCCGCAACATTTCAGCCTGCGATTCTGTATTTGCAAAACGGACAGAGCCGCCCCCTCCCCCCCCCCTCCCGCGGTCGCGCGTATCTCGTCGTCTGCTCCCTCTGCGTACGTTTATTGCATGGCTCAGCTCGGCTCGGCTCGCATAACGGCTCGGCTGGACTCTAATCGGTCCGTCTGCTCGGCGCGTCTCCGCCTCGGCTGAGCTCAGGATTACCCTCGACACGACGCGGGACAGACGTGGTCCGCTGCTCGGCGCGCGAGGCGGTCCTGGTGGTGCGGCTGCAGCAGCCATGGCGGCCACCACGGCCCCCGCCCCCGCCTCCCTGCGCTCGGCCGCGAGCCAGTCGCTGGCCGCGCTGGCCGTGTTCCTCATCAACATGACCACCGGCCTGAGCGTGGGCTGGTCCTCGCCGGGCTGGAGCAAGCTCACCGAGCCAGACGCGGCCGGCCCGGGCTTCGTGCTCGACCTGGACGAGGCGTCGTGGGTCGTGGCCATCTACGACGTGGGTATCCCCGTGGGCTCGGTGCTGGCGGGCGTGCTCCTGGGCTCGTGCGGCCGCCGGGGCACGCTCATGCTCGCGCCCCTGCTCGTGCTGGCCTCGAGCGCGCTCACGGCCGCGGCGCGCTCCTCCGCCGCGCTGCTCGCCGCCCGCGTCCTCGTGGGCGTGAGCTTCGGCCTGGACCTGTCGTGCAGCAGCCTGTACCTGGGCGAGATCGCGAGCCGCGACATGCGCGGCAAGCTCTGCACCTTCACCACCTCGTGCGTGTTCGTCGGCGTGCTGGTCGAGTACTGCGTGGGGCCGTACGTGTCGTTCTTCGCGCAGGCGCTGCTGCCCGTGCCGTTCGCGCTGCTCAGCCTGCTGCTGCTCGTGTTCTGGGCGCCCGAGAGCCCCTACTTCCTGGCGACGCGCGGCCGTGCCGAGGACATGCGGCGCGCCCTGGCCCGCATGCGCGGCCTGCCCGCGGGGCGGGACCCCCGGGCGCCGCAGGACCCGCGGGTCGCGGCCGCGCGCGCCGCCGTGGACCGCGAGGCGGAGGACATCCTGCGAGCCATGGAGGCGGAGCGCTGGCGCGGCCGCGCCCTGTGGCGGACGCTGCTGTCCTCGGCGGGCAGCCGGCGCGGATGTCTCATCGTCCTCTTCCTGTGCGGCACCGGCCCCATGGTCGGCACGGGCAGCGTCGTGTCCTACGCGCAGTACCTGTTCCGCACCACGGGCACCTCGCTGTCCGCGGAGATGTCCGCCATCGTCATGTGCTCCGTGCAGGTGGTCGCGGGGCTCGCGAGCTCGCAGGTGAGTACGACCCGGTCCCGGCCCCGGTCCCGGCCCCGGCCCCGGCCCCGGCCCCGGCCCCACCCCCGCCCCTGGGAGGCCGCTGACGCCATGCTGACGCCCCTCCTCCTCTGCAGGTGATTGATCGCGCGGGCCGGCGGCCGCTGCTGCTGGTGACGGCGCTGTGCAACACGTGTGCGATGGCCGCGGCCGGCGCCTTCTTCTTCCTGCGCGACGCCCTGGGCGACGCGGACGCGGCGGCGCGCGTCACCTGGCTACCCCTCGTCTCGCTCATGGCCTTCATGGTGTCCACCAACCTGGGCACCACCACCGTGCCCTGGGTCATGATTGGCGAGCTGCTCCCGCAGCAGGCGAAGACCTTCGTCCCCAGCCTGTCCGTGCTCGGCTTTTCCGTCGTCGCCTTCGGCACCAATAAGCTGTTCCCCGTGCTCGGGGAGCGTGTCGGGCTATTCTTGCCGTTCTGGATCTTCGGCATCTGGTCCGTGATCGTGTTCGTCTTCACCCTGTTCGTGGTGCCAGAGACGCGCGGCAAGAGCCTCCTGGAGGTGCAGGCGCTGCTGGAGGGGGGCGGCGGCGAGCCCGCCAAGCCCCTCGACACCGCCCCCGCCGTCCTGGACTCCGAGGAGTGGGACGACGCAGATGGCGCTGGCCAGGCCCGGGAGCGGTGGTAACCGAGGCCAAGAAAGGACACTGCTCTGCAATCTGAGGTTGAACGCTTAACACTTAAATTTTAATTAATTTTTATAATTTACGAAGAGTTTACCAAACCAACTGTGATGTAATTTTAGCTTTATAATAGTTTGTATCTTGTGTTTCCACATATTTGTAAAATAAACAACAGTATTTTTTTCATATCGTTATTATTTAACAGATAGCAATAAAACCATGATAAAACTCGACCGTAACCCCAAGCCTTATCTCAACTTGTCATTCCACATGGTGGTCAGCCGCGAGCAGTGGCGCGGACGTGGTCACGGTGTGGGGCGGGGGCGGGGAGAGGACCTGACCTGACGACGGCATCTCTCCTGCTTCTAGGGAATCGCGGCGCGCACTACTGACACTGAGCCTGCCCTTGAAACACCACTAGTGACAACGAGAGGTCGTTGCTTTGGTCTAGCAAGTGCCCCCGCCCCCGCCCCCGCTCCGCTCTCCCCGCCACCACCCCGTTACGTGTCTCTATTGTCTGCAAGTCTAGTGGGGTGGAGCGGGTGGCGCTAATCATGTTCTGGGCGATATGACCGAGTTGTGCCGCATATCTCTAGCCCCCTCCCTCGCCGTCGGGTTTTCCTCTCCAACCGCGAACATGAGCGGAGAACGTGGGGGTGAGGTGGGCAGAGCCGAGACGAGACGAGCTTCACGGGTCAATCAAGTCAGCACTATCGTTTGCACGTTGCCAAGTGAGACGGTAACCGGTAATGGTGTCGTTGCACACGCTGGCCTAGGCTTGAGCTTCGGCTTTGCCTCACTGCACCCCGCCCGGGAGCGCAGGGAGGTACTGGCCGGGCCGAGGTTGAGTGGAGCGGCGGTGCCGTGATTAACAAGCGGCGGGCGGCGAGTTACAACTGCACATAAATTTTTCTGATATTTTGCTTATTTTTTTTTCTGATTTCTTTTTCTGATTTTTTTTTACTGATTTTGTTTCAGGGCGTACACTGATTTTTATGAGTGAGGGACCCCTCGGTGACAATCCACATGCTCCCCTCGCTCCTCGTAAATGATGATTTGTACCTGAGTGAGAGGAGATTGTTCGGCCCTGAACTGACAGCACAGCGCTAACGCGTCACGGTGCCCACCTGTTGCAGGTGCGCGGGTGCAGAGGAGCGGAGGCCAGCCGGCGCCGGCCCCGGCCCCGCACAGCCCGCAGCCAGCATGGGGGCGTGCTTCAGCAGCGATGAGCGCGTCGAGCCCGCCGCGGCCGCGGCCGCCGGCTCTCCCGAGTCCACCGAGGTAAGTCACATGTCACATTATTTCACATTTCACTCGGAGGGAAGGCAAAACGGCTGCGTCATCGGAGGGGCGGCGGCGCGCCACTGTTTTGTGCTCTGGTCGAACACAAGCCGGACCCGGACCTAGGCCACCTTGGCACGCCTCCATGGGTCCGGGGCACGTCCGGGGCGAGGTCCTTTATCACCGAACCATTAGGTACTGCGGGTACTGGGTACCAGGCGACAGCACGGGGAAATAGCGCCGCGACGCCGAGCGGGAGGGGGAGGGGGGCAGGGCTGGGGACGGCGCCGTCGCCGCCGCTCGATATGTGGTGAAGGGAGAAAGGGGTGGAGAGGGGGAGCGAGGCGCGAGACGGACGCGACGGCGACGCATAGGCGGGAGCGAGGGGGGAGTCACTTCCAATAATCATTGCACGTCCCCCAGAAAATCATTTAAAAGATCAAAATTCGCTCAAGAAGAAAGATACCCAAAATAAAAGAAAAAAATAAAAATCGAGAAAAAAAGAACAATAAAAAACTGAAAAAGAAAATAAGAAGCCAGAAATAGGGGGAAAAGATCAAAATTTATCTAATATTAACAGAAATTTTCCTTGAAAAATCATCAAAACAAAAATTCAAAAGTCTAAAAATCACTGTACACATTTTGTATGAGCGACCCCCTTCTCGGACGGGAGCGCAGCGGCGGAGGGAGAGGGCGAGACCAGCCGTCTGATTCCCGAAAGCGGTTAGTAGTGTCCTTTCTCTTTCTCCTTATGGCTTCGTCTAGCTTCGTCCCATGAGTGCGACAAGGACAGAGATACGAAACGCGGACCCAACCGAGTTTCGGAATCCGACGGCAGATCAGCTGGAAGAGCCTTCTACAACCTCACAAGCCTCAACCGCCACAACGCACAATGCACAGCAGCCCGTCCGGTCCCGGTCCAGGGTCACTTGATCCGCACTGCCACCTTAACTGTCAGCCTCGCCAAAACGATAGATGCTGACTCGTTTTAGAGCTTCCGCGAGAACGGGGCTGGGGCTGCCCCTCTCCGCGGTCCCCCTCTTCTCCAACCGCTCGTCCTGTTCTAGCCCTGGGAAGGGTTGATGCGACTGGGCTTAGCGCCTCATGGAAGACTGGAAAACCTCCCTCTCCCCTATCTTCCCTCCGATCCCTCGCTGCCCAAACGCGAAACGCTTTGCAGCCCTCTCCTTTCCCTCTCGCACTCCTCCCCCTCCCCTCTGAAACCTGCTAGTGCGCGGGGGGAGGGGGAAGGGGGGGGGGAGCTTCGGCCGGCGGCGTGGTGGCGGCGCCGTGCCGGTCGGTCGGTCCAGCCAGCTAACCAGCTCGCCTCGCCTCAGCTCAGCCTCCACTCCCTCCAACCCCAACCTCCAGTCAGCGCCAGTGCCAGTGCCTGCACCCTGCTCACGGTCCTGCGCCCTTTACCTGTGCTCAGCTTGGACAGAACAGAGACAGCCCAGGCCAGCTGACATGGAGGACGACGTCACTGACACGTTCAAGGAGCTCATGCCAGTGTGTTGGGTTTCAGTTTCCACCCGTCTCGCTCTCGCTCTCGCATTCCTGCACCGCCCTTTCCGCCCTTTCGCTCCCGGCCCGGCCCGGCCCGGCCCGCCGACCTGGACCTGACCTTTTCCCATGTGTTTTTCAGATGGAGGAAGGCGGGGGCGGCCGCAAGGGCAGCGCCGGCAAGTTCCATGGGCCAGTGAAGAACCGCAGCTGCACGGATGTCATCTTCCTGATTCTCTTCGGTGCTTTTGTCATAGTGTTGGTCCGTACAAAGGGTGACCGTCACTCATCGTGTAGATGTTCATAATTGTGGGTGCAATGGTTCAATAATCACTCGCCTTTTATCACCTTCCAGATTGGTCTGCTGGGCTACTGCATGTATCATGGAGATATTTATAGGATTATTAATGGATATGATAACTGTGGAAATGTCTGTGGTCGGAAAAATAAACCTTCGACAAATACCACTGCGAGATACAGTTGCACTGGTGCTGATCGGACTAATGAGAAGTTGGTAGATTTCCTGTAGTTTTGTATAAATTAAAACAAGACACATGTTTTTACCCTCAATTCCTTTTTCTGTTTCAGATTTCTTCTTATTACTGGAGCTGGTCGTGCAATAGTAAATCCAAAATATGTTGAGAGAGAGTGTGTCCGTAGCTGTGATGCACGTCCTGGATAGTACGTGTTTTCTGTATCTTTTAAATATTTTTTTTTTTTATGCTCATGGTAAAAAGAATGTCTGAGTTTTTGAGGGAAAAGAGTAAACTTTCAATAAATCTCAATTTTTATAGAACTTTCTCTCAATATGAGGTGTTTTCCTCAACTTAAGTGGGATCCACAAAATTTTCCCTTTTCCCTCAAAGAATAAGACATTGTTTTTTCTGTCTTATGATTTCTTTATCTCTAACAAGCCAACTAACTTAATTCCATTTTAGCCGGAAATTCTTAAACCGTTGCATACCAGAAACTAGTGAAACAGTTGTCAATTCCTTCTTCTCTAAAACTGGAATCAAGGACTTTTTGCAGGTCAGTAAAATTTTTGTTACTTCTAAACAACATTAGAATTTCCCCTACTTGACAGTTCTTGAAATTTTCACATGCAGGAGGTTTCAGAGGACTTACATTTGTGCTGGCAAGAAATACTCTATTTGTGTTTGATTGCATTTGGTAAAATTCAGTTATTTTATTCTTCCATTATTATTTTATGTAGAACACAATTCAATTCCACTCCAACCTAAATTTTATCCATTTTCAGCTCTGTCAATAGTTTTACTATTTTTGTTCCGGTTTGTGGTGGCATTTGTTGTTTGGATTGTTCTAATTGGAGTGGTGATAGTCAGTATATTTGGCACCATATACTTGTGGTAAAATGTTTTCATTTTGCATTACTTTCTCCTTTAACTATGATCCATCTTCAATAAAAAATACAACTAGACTTTGGTTCAAATACAGGGTGCGCTACAAGATGGTAAGAGATGAGTTGAAATCAAAGCCGGATTACAGTCAGTCGGATATCAGTCAACGAAAGCACTACTCCTTGCTTGCTTATGCTATCATAGCAACAGTTGCAACGGTAAGAGTACTGTTTCACCTTTTTTTTTTTTTTTTTTTTTTTTTCCTCTTTCCTTCCCATTTTTGCGCAGGAGGGGAGAGAAAGGGTATTATGTTACATCTCAGATTTGTTAGTTTATCTAATCAAAGTGTAAATTTCTTACTTTTCTAGGTTGTTATAATGCTTGTAGTTTTGGTTATGAGGAAACGTATACAGCTTGTAGTTCAGTTGTTTAGGGAAGCAGGAAAAGCTGTTGCTAACATGCCAATTCTTCTTTTTCAACCAATTTTGGTAGGAACAGTTCCAAACAGAAATATTGTGTTGGACTAAATTTATTTTCTAGATATATATGATGTCAATTTGCTTGTTCCAGACCTTTGCATGTCTTGCTGTAGTAGTAGCACTCTGGCTACATTTTACACTGTGGATTGAAACCTCAGGATTCTTAACTCCAACTAGTGACACCAATTTGTATTACAAAAAGGATACCACTACAAAGGTTTGTGGTTGTAGTATTTTTTAAACCAGTAAATCTGTTGGGTGGGAGTTAGGTTTAAACTATTGGCAATAATCTCTTCTAGGTTACAAGATGGTACAACCTCTTCGCATTGTTTTGGTTCACACAATTCATTGTGAGCTGTCAGCACATGGTGATAGCAGGTGCTGTTTCTGCCTGGTTTTTTACTAGGTTAGTTGTAAAACTGTTCTCTTTTTATTATTTAAATCCACTTCCCTTATCCTTATTTTCTTATTGAGGAAATAGTCTTCAATTGAACAACTTATTTTCATTTCACCCAGGAATAAGGATCATCTAGATGCTCCTCTCTCTAATTCTTTCTATAATTTGGTCCGTTACCACCTCGGATCTGTTGCCTTTGGGTCTCTGCTGATAGCAATTGTTCAAATGGCAAGAGCTGTGCTTGCTTGGATACAGGCCAGGCTGAAAGGATCAGATAACGACATCAGCAAGTGCCTTTTCCGAACATGTCAATGTTGTCTTTACTGCTTTGAGAAAATACTGAAGTATTTGACACGGAATGCCTTCATTGAAATATGTATGCAGAATCTTGTTATAAAATTTATTTTGACAAAGAAACAGGTTTGTTTACATTGCTGTATGGTATTGTTTTCTCTGTCCCCAGCAATGTATGGACACAACTTCTGCCGAGCTGGAGAACAAGCATTTAAAATGTTGGCAAGCAATGCATTAAGAGTTGCTGCAATCAATTCTGTGGGGGACTTTGTACTGTGGCTAGGAAAAGCTTTGGTTGTAATTGCCACTGTGCTTATTGGTGTTGAATTACTGCAGGTGATGACTTCAGAATAATTCAGTTAGAAAAGCAGGAGATTCATCATATCCTCATTTAAATAGCTATGTGTTTTATCTTGTTTACAGACCAAAGAGGGTATCCAACATGCATGGGTTCCACTAGGCTTGGCAGGACTCTTTGCCTTCTTAGTTTCTCATTGTTTTCTGACTGTTTATGAGGTAAAGAAACAAGTCCCAAGATTGTCCCTATAAATAATTGATTATTAGAACAGCCACTGGAGAAATTGCGCCACTCACTGCTTCTTGGTTTGTCTTTGAACAGATGGTGATCGATACAATATTTCTGTGTTTCTGTGAGGATTGTGAGCAGAATGATGGTTTAAGCAAACCCTACTACATGAGTAAAGATTTAATGGTAAGTTCTTGTCGGGGTTCGATAATTTATCTGAAATATGTTCTTAAATCCCTATATCTTTATGTTGGTCGTGGTCTTAAGAAGAAAGTCAAATTCTAGATCTGAAAGATATGTGAATTTTTTTTCTTAGGAATTTGTTGAAGACAGCAAAAAGAAATTAGCAATTGGTGATGCAAGAGACTAAGTTTAAAATTTCAGAAATCTTGTTGAAATATCTAAGAAACCTTGAAGACAGCTGATTCCAGGTGGTGAATACAGTTATTTTTTAAAGAGGGCTTCATTATATTTTCCTTGTATTACTCTTAAGTATAGACAAATCTGGCGCAATATTAAACAACTTCATTTTTCAACAATTTCAGGGGTAGAAATTTGTCAAGATGACTGGGACCAGTAGTCAAGATAACTTCAGCCAGTATTTGTCATCTTGACACGTTTCTGTCCCATAGAATACTCTAGGCATCAATGGAATTTCAAGTACAAATTAGCGCAAGCAGCATATGTAACAGTACTGTAATGATAGTAATTTTATTTTTATTTCTTAAAGCATGAGAGTGCAAAGTGTTAACTTGAACTGAGTATTTCATATGTATTTTAAGAGCAAACAACTAGCATATATGACAATTCCTGTTCCGGGAGAGAAGCTTTTTTATCCCATTTTTATCTACCTTTCATGGTATTCTTTTCATTATTTTTTATATTTATCAATTTGTTTTCTCAGGAAATAATTTGCTGTGGCTCCTCTGTTTTACAAATTTCACTAGCGAATGACTGTGTCCAAATCTACAGGTGGCGCAAGTCCTGAGCTACCTCAAAATGAAAATCGTTTTTTTTTTCTTTTTCTTTTCTCTCCACCAGTTATTTTCCTGTATATTTAACAGACTGAATAAATAAAAGCTTATACTCTTTGTAATTTCTAAAAATTATCAATCAAATTTTTTGCCTACTCCTGGAAAGTACATGCCGTTCTTGCTGACATACAGGCGCAAACAAAAGTTTTCAAAAGTTTCAACAACGGGTGGTACTGTGTAGTTATGACACACTTTCTACACAGGCATGTAATAAGGAGGGCCGGGGTTGGGACACCCCCCCCCCCCCCCCCCCAAGCTCCTATATCCACCTGAAGGTAGGCAATTTGAGCTACAAACCCTCTGAATGTAGGCAACTTGCGATAAATCACCCATCCTTTCCACCCCACCCCCCCACCCCCCCTCATTACGAGCCTGTTTCTACACCTCAATTAATTGGTTAGATGTCAGCGAGCAAAGCTTCAGTAATTTTGCATACACTAAAATTCCATATTCTGTAGTTTTCATATTGTAAAGAATTTGCCCATATCGGAGGGGTTGCTAAACAAATAAGGGGGCACTGTGAGCTGCAGTTCCATGGCTCATGCACAGGTTTCATGATTATGAAAATAAAGCAAATTGTGTCTTTAAAACAAAGTATAAAATATATATTTACCCAAATAAGATACACCCCATAGTACAAAGTTAAAGAATTACATCAAGCTATCACTTCATGATTATTCCTAGAAACTTAGTAGAAATAAAGATATCCTTAACATTTAATAAAAAGAAAAGCAAAAGTTCTGCTATTGTTCAGTTAAAAAATTCATTAGTCATTACACAAAATTTTAATGTAAAACCAAAACAAAACTTAAAAGGGGGGGAAAAAAAAGAAAAAAAAATACAACAGTTGACTATCATAGGATAAATATTGGGTAATAAGTACAAAATGGCACATATACATTTGGTGCTTAAAACATTTGGTCCCTCAGAATCCATTTCCAATCAAAGAAAAATATTGATTTAACAATACTACTTCACGAGCTGCACCAAAAAATCACAGTCAAATAAATTACAAAGATACACAATTTTCACATAAGTGAGCATGGATAAGTGAGTTATGACATTGCAGGAGGATTGCACCACCCCAAGAAACCTAGTGAACCAAACATGTGAATTTAATAAAAGAATTGTTTTGAAAATATAGCACATTTCATAACAAACCACAAAGTTTGCTTTGGACCTCTCGTTAAATTAACAAATTAAACATGCCTACTCAAAATCAGTCTCAAACAACATTTTGTTTTTTAAATAAATCAATAGGTAAGAATAGGCGTTTGTACGCAGGCACCTACTTTCCTCACTCTTCCAATGCTAATACTGATAAATTAGTGAATAAGCAATGTAAACTGTAACACTTAAAAGCTTCACAACAATGAATGAAAATATGATGACAAAAATACAGCAAATGTCAGAAGAAAAAGACATTAGAAACAGCAGTCTTGAAAATCAAAAGAATTGTTAGAAACTGTATTCCACATTGCCATCTACATGGAGTGAATATTGGCAAAACACACTGAACTTACTCTTTCTTCCTTACAAACATTACATTACATGAAGCCTAGCAATTCACACATCAACTTCTTCCTCATGATGCTCTATTGTTGTATACTGGACTTTCCGTGATACTGTGTCCAACAAAGAACGTTGGCCGTGTGGTTTAAAGTTTAACCTCTTGCGATAAACAAAGAGGACTAAAAATATTATGCCAGCTAAAGATAACAATACCAAAGTCAAAGCTGTTCCTCCATGAAAGCTCTGCTCAGAATTGTCCTCAGACTTGGAAGTTGCGGAGGTGTGCAATGTAGTGCATGATACATGAGCATAAGCATCATCTTTTGTGTTACTACGGACAGAGGATGAATGAGTGCAACTTAAAGATTCTTTTCTTCGAACAATGACTTTTGTGGTATTCAGCCAAGCAAGAAGATCCTGTTGAGAATTAAATAGTTTTAAATAAAATGACAAAATACAAAATTAGCAAAGTTTCCAAATATAAAAAGTGCAAACTGAAAAAGATTATTTTTTTGTCACACTTACCTGGCAATCACAAAAGGGGTTTCCGCTAAAGTCAACAGTAAGGCTTTGACCTCTAGCAGGAAATGTATCAAGCATAGCTAGGTCTGATTTACTCAGTCGAGTGATACGATTTCTTTGGAGGTCTAAAAATCTCAAATGATGGAGACAAGTTATATTAAAATGGAGACCGCGTAAAAAATTATCTCCTAGGTGAAGGTCCATCAGGGAGGGAAGATCACAGAAGACCATCTGATCAGAAAATCCTGTCAGTTCATTTTGCTCTAAGTGCAATTTGATCAAAAGGGATAAATTGCTAGAAAAAGAAGAATACAGGATTTATCAGTGCAACACATTTGAAATAGCTACTAACCTTACACAGAAGGAAGGATCACATAAAGAAACAATACTACTTACCTGTTAAGAAAAATGTCATGTAAATCATTAACTAGATTCGAAGGCGAATTGTCTTTAAAAGCATTTGTGAGATGTAATGACCGTAGATTAATGAAATTAGAAAACATTCTTGGATGCCGATGATTTTCTACACCACTTTTCAATGGTGATAAGGACAATTCATTGTGGTCAAGAATGAGGCGTTCAACGCTGGAGACATGATGATAGGCCTTTCCACGAATTTCCTTGATAGCATTATTGGACATATCTACAACTTTCAAGTTTGGAGTGTGGTCTTGATCTCCAAAAATATTCCCAGGAAGTACAGATATATTGTTACCAACAAAAATTAAAAACTGTAAATGAAGAGCAAAATGAAGAATGACAGAAATATTACTTCATGAACAGTGCAACACAAGAGTAACGTTACCTGCGTTTCTATTGGCAGGTGTGATAGGGCACTGGTGTTTGTGAAACCAGCATTAGTACAGTTGACAACAAAACTCTCAGGTTCGGTATCTGAAATTCTAGTCTTCCCACACGTGCAACGATTTCTAAAGGCATGTCCGCAAAGAGATGATGAAAGCTCTAATGAGGAGGGAGCCAACTGAAGTTGTAGCAAAAACCCCTGAAGGATGACGGAAATGAGGAACCGGCTCATGATAGGCTTCACTAAGAAGTCATTAGCGAACCGATGGAGGAGACTTATCAAGAATCTAAAACTGCACGAGCCACGCGTAATAAAAACTAAAACTTATAAAAATTGATGTCAACAAAAAAATACTATTGAGTAGGAGGTTAGTGGAGGTGTAGCTAGCTGCTAGCTCAGCTACCAGGCGACTAGCTAAACAAAAAACAAATGAGCGACGAGATCAACGAAACAGCGGGAAAAACGATGTGACGTGTGTGGTACTTTTAATCACATTGATAGTAAAGTTTTGACGAACACGACAGATTTTCCGCAATTGCCGCAAGGGAATAAGTCTCGGTCTCGGTTAGCAAAGAGAATGGCTGATGGGCAACTTTCATTTCTTATTTCTTCAACAATGTTTGAATAAATTCTCGTCACCGGGCGTGCGGGATCTTACTCGAAAGGAATGGTGAAAGGTAAGAAGTGAGTATTGAGTTGCATTACGAGGCGGGGGGTGCAGGCAGCCCGCATGGCGCGGCGGTATGGGGCCATGGGGCCATGGGGCCATGGGGCCAACCAGCCGCCGGCGAGGTAGGCAGCCCAACTGGCAGGGTGGTAAAGAACACTTGCTGTTGTTACATTCTATTTAATTAATAAAAAATTCTACAACAACAACAGATCAATGAAGGTATAATTAAAGACAGAGCCTACTCAGATAATACAGTTGTAATGATACTCATTCAGAAAGAAGAAACTATACGCAAAAATAGACTTGATAAATGTTTACCATGTAACTCACGGTACTTACTAATTTTAACAGCATGGAAGTGCCATTTGATTTATTCGCTCTGACATAAGGCCTCCCATTCTGAGGGAGTGATTGCTATTGGTGTCAAGACAGAGGTAAAATCATGAAATGAACATAACTGACTACATCCGGGAAGAGTTAACTGGACTGGATCTATGGTAGAGCTTGAATTCATATAAAATATCTGTGAAACAAGAAAAAAGGCTTTAAAAAATTCAAATCAAGGAGATTTAAGTTTTCAAGTCCCTAATAAACTCACCTTTACATGATCAGTGTTTTCACTTTTGCCTGGGGGGCCGGCATGCAGCTCAAATAATATTGCAGCTCCTATTTCTGGTTTTGGTGCATCATTGAATCCAAGTGACCTCATTATGTTGATTATTGTTACATCATGGCCCGAAATGAGAAATACTTGTGGTTTTCTCTCAGATTGTTTCTGATTTTCAAGCATTTTTACTTTTACATCATTAAGGAGCGGGCCTTTAAGCACACCAATCCACTCAACATTTTGCTTTTGAATCTATAAGACAAGCTGCATAACAGCACCAAGTACTCACCTCCCATTAAACGTTTCATCATTAAATTATGAGTAAAGACCTCTAATGATTTTGTAGCAATGGCTTTCATTGGCTGAGGATAAATATCTTTAGTCCATTCAGGTAGGAGAAGGCCCTTAGCTTCCTGCAAAAAATTAGAACTTGATTTTAAGAGTGATAATTGAACAACTTTAAATTTCAAATCAGGTCTTCTCACTGACCTCTATCTCCAGGGTGTTAAATAGAAATTCTACATCCAATACTGATGATACATTCTGACCAGAGTGAGTGGAAATGTATTGGTAAAGATTGGCATTCTCAGAATCCAATTTTATAATATCCTCTGATTTGTAAGCATTTTTCAATTCATCCTCATAAATAGGACACCTTTTTTTTACAACTATTAACTGAATGAAAAAAACACAAAAAGAAAGAGGATGATAGGTAAAAGTAAGAAACAGAGTTTTCCTAATTAAATAAAGAAAAGAAAAAGAAGAAAAAAATAAATATTTTTCTTTTGAATAATGATACCTGGTCAAGAGATCTAGGTGTGGAATGAACAGGTATTGGTTGCCAATTCAAACCAGGCAACCAAATTTCGGATGCTGAGGGTGGTTGTAAGCCAGCAAGTAAAGCACCGGCACTCATTAAACATCTGTCATTGTAACTGCTCCTGACAAGGAGCCGTTCAGAGAGATATACATCGCTTAGTAAGTCTTTGTACCTTGCTCTAAGGAACAATCCTAGATTGTACATCTGAAGTTTTCCTTTCTAATATGTATAGAAAATGTTCCAGAAGAAAATAAAAATAAAAAGGTTACTTCCAGATAAATTTACACAAATATTAACCGCTGGTACAGAAAGTAAGCAAAACCTCACATTAGTGAGCGCGCCCCATCCTCCTGACCAAAATTTCACATCATTGTATGGGTCTGTAGGATATGACTCAGTAGGATTCCTATCACCATGTCTGAAAATCTGACAGAGAAGATAAACTGAACTTCATATCCAGAAGAAAATAGAATGAAAACAACTATTTTATGAAATTATCATTACCACATATGCCACCTTCATAGAAGCTTTTGAATTTGTTTCATTCTCTCCAAATGCTACATACGCAAATAAAATGCAAAAGATAGCAAAGCCCAGCAAGCTGACCGTGATACATTTCATTCTCTGGCTACGTTGCCTAATTAAGTTGTTAGTGATGGAAAATCGTGAGAAAATTGGAGTGCGGTCACCACCACCACGGTGTCGGTACCCTGCACTGTCAGTACTCATTTAGTTCAAAGCGGCCTCAGTTGCTCCTCCTAGTTCAGGCTGCAGTAGACGATAACTGTCGACAGCCACACTGAATAAGTGGACAAGGCCAAGACGGCTTGCTTAGGCTTTGTATAAATACTGATAACGACGCTTAGTTCAAATAAGTCCGTGCAATCAACAAGTGCCTGTTCCGCATACCGAATAGGTTGGGTTAACGTCCAGTCGGGTACCAAATGCTAGGGGGCAGCTGACCCACTACAAAACTTGCTCACGGCAGAGTGCCCTGTGCCCTATACCACAGTTCGCCACTTCGATTTCGGTTTCCTCCTCGAGGATGAAAGGGATTTCGTCCCCCGACAAACATATTTTAAGCAAAAAAGTCAGCAAACTTTTTACTCTTGCCTCTCCCCTCGCCTATTTGAAATTCACCGCCCCACTGTACCATCACCGCCTTTGCTTGCACATTATCGTAAAAGTTTATTAGGCGATCCAGAAGGCGTCTGCCAAAAGACATCCCTCCTGCCCTGCCCCCTCCCTTCCCTCCCTCCCTCTTGCAGGCAAGTGAATCGCACACGAAATCGATGGCTAAGGTTCAGTAATTTGTTCGAAAAAATGTGTGCTCTGAAATGAACAACTAACTAGGTTTCTATTACTTGAGGCCCGTGACACGTCGCCCGGTGTGGTGCTCCGCTTGTGAAACTGGGACGATCGACCGATCAGTTTGTTTGCTCGACGATGATTTGATAAACAAAGAAGGGCCCAGGAACGTCCCCTGAGCCGTCAGCCGTGCCCGTGCCCCGTGCCGTCAGAGCTCGTCACCCCGGAGGTCTAACGCATCTGACCCGACAATGACTGACGGAGAGAGGCAGTGCTCGGCGGCCGCCGCGTTCATGTAAGGAAACACGACACAACCAGAACATGAGAGCTGTCTGTGCTGTCCTGCCCTGCCCTGTCCTGTCAGCGAGCCCTCCCAAAGCCTCGGGCCTGGCTGGCAGGCCCAGGCCTTGCCACCGCGTTGTGCATGTTTAGCACCCGCCACCCAGCGGTGGCACCTCGCTCGCTCATTCACCACGCAGCGATTTACAAACTCCATTAAAACTTTTTCCTCAGAGAATGACACATTTATGTTTCTTTACAACCACTTGACTGTTGCGCTGCAAGCATTATAGCCGCTGTTTGTGGCAATGCCAACATTGAGATGATACCAAGTTTTCCAGATTCTCGGTTTTGTACTATTTGCTCTTAACACACCTTAATTTTAGGATCACTCTAATGTCAGTAACACACCTGTGTCCAGTGTTGTCAGGACAGTAACTGGCGTAGCTTGTGCTGCTTGTGGCTGGCTGTGCAGTGCGCAAGTAAGCAAGACTATTTATGTGTTGGTTTATTCATAAATTTTTTGTATTGCTTTGCCTCTCAGTCTCGCAGCAGATGTCTTCCTGTCCTTGACTGTCAATAGTTTTGAAGCTTCGACTGAAATGGAGCTCTTTTGTGATAGCTCTCTTGTTGAATTCTTTCAGTAAACTGCAGCAAAAGCAGCAGGGGTAACAAAACTTGCTTATTTCCATGTCAGGATCCTATTTCTGGTATTTGGCTTTGAGTGAAATGTGTTATGCTTTGTGTGAACCTAGTTTTAGACACAGCCTCTATAAAGTTCCATACATTATCTTTGAGCTATTCAATTTTCTCAATGATGCCAGTTGATTAATATTTCTTGTTTTTGTGCCTGTCAACTCAATATCATATATATGACCAGTTCTGGAGCATCATTATCAACTTCCCAAATCAACAATTGGGTGAAAGAGTCCAGATCATGGCTTATTAAGAAGAGGTTGGTTTGCTGATAAGTATCTGTAATATGGACCCTGGTTGTCATACTATTTCATTGAAATCATAAGTCTGTATGTAGGGTATGAAGGGAAAATCTTTCAATCATCATAAAATTCAGTAGAGCATTTAAACCTTTAAGCAATGTTTTGTAAAGTTGATATTTACTTCATATAATGCAGCGTCTTCTCATGTGGACCAGCGGGTTTTTCCTAAATTTGATGTGGCAGTCACACTTACAATCCCAACGGTATCTATCTATCTATCAGATTAAACTTTCAAATAAAAATTAACTCTGTTCTATCATTGTCTAGTTTGATTCCTCATGGATGGTGTTGGTTGTAGTGGAAGAGCATGCTTGTAAAGAAGTGTTACTTCTTATCACGCCACAGTTAATGTCTGTCACTGCCCGTTTGGACAACCTGCCTTTTTTTGCTTTCTTTCAGGATTATCTCATGTTTTTGCTTTGTCAATATTTTTTGTCTCTGAGAAATCATTGTGGATCTGAAAACAACAAAATATCAGTTGGGGCCAGTACTGGTTCATCAGGTACCTGTCCAACTTTGACCATTTTATTTAGTAGTAATGACTAACCTGACAGCAAGCAGCAGTACATTTGATCTAAATATAACGGGATTAGCTTCATTTCATTTGCATGAAACGCTGATAATTCAAAATTCACTGCTTAATTTCTGCATTTGACTCAGCATGTTATTACATATTCCCACTTTCTTATAGTGCATGCTAAAGGTGTTGTTGCAATAGATTTTAACTTGAAAGTATGTTAAAATTAACTTGGGCCGACATTTCAAAACTTGAAGTGCACTGCTCTTTAATTGCTTTTAAAAGGCCAAGACCCAAGTATGCTAAAAATATCTCACAAAGTGCATGCTTTTACATGTTATTCACAATTTTCTGTTTGTTTGTGTTTTAAATAGTATTAATCTTCCCCGTCACATGTATTTTCATACCATTTATAATGATATTGATCACATGTTTTAAGTCTACAGCCTGAAATTAAAATGTATTGCATATTTTGATATTTTGGTGCTTGGAGCTTTAATGTCTATTTTGAATACTTTATGCAGGCGGAAATCAGTTGAAAATCTTTTAATGACTGGACAAGATGTAATTGGAAGCAGTATTGGTTCTTCACTTACATTTAACACAATGACTCTTCCAAGTGTATCTTCCCAAGCTGTAACACAAGGGCATCAAAGTCAGATGACTGGAGAATCCAGGTTAGAATGTTTGAGAGATGATGGTGAATCATCCATTTATTATTGGCCTTCACATTCTTAAAGGTTGTTTCTTTTTCTCAGCCCGAATCCAAGTCCTCAGCCAAGTCCTAGACCATCACCTCGTCAACAGCACAAGAAAGACCAACTAAAGCCAGATTCAGGACCAAACACAAAGGAATCAAGTCCCGCTACTGACCGATTTGATGTGAGCAACACAGATTTGGTAAGTCTCTCAGTACCTGGTTATATTTCTGGTCTTTAATTATTGTACAATTTTCTTTTGTTCATGGGAGAATGGTTGTGAGTCCCTTACACCCTGTAAACTTTGTTTTCATTTGTTGAAAACTTTTCCTCCCATCCATTATGAGGCTTTTTGATATGTATCGTATATTGAATGGTGCTCTGGGTAATGTATTCCATCTCATGAATCCTCCTTCAAATTCAACAGAGGAAAAAGTTTCCTCAAGGCCAGTCTTTTAGTCAACCAAGACATGAAGTGTTGTTCTCTCTGTCTGTTAGAATAAGGTTGTTGGTTTTAGAATGTAAACTTCAAGAAACTTATTGATTCAGGTTCTTTTCCGAGATAAGGCCATTGATCAGAGTGAAAGAAAGTCACTGGGTTCATCCTCCCAATCAAGCTCTAATTCAACCACTAGTGGAAAATCAGGCAAACGCAGCAGTGGAGTATCCATTTCTGAGAAAAGCTCTTGGTCAATATCCCGTTCATGCTCCTCAACAAGTGATACTTCTTTCCATACTACTGAGGTGTGCCACAAATGGGTTTTGGGTTTGGGCTTATATAAAACTAACTCTTATCTGTTTTGCATTTAAATGATAAGGATAATACTTGTGGAAATGTGCAATCCCTGAAATAACTCCATTTTTCCCTTCCTGTGGTTAGTGGTTGCTGTAAATCGCAGAATTATTCAACAGATCCTTGGGTTATATTACTTAACACTTACAGAATAGAATGGGTTCCACTGTTTAGAGATTAGTTAAAGGGAGCTAGATCAGAGGTGTTTTTCTTTTAGATATTTTATGAATACATCCGATATGTTGTAAATTCTTTGATTTCTTTCCTTTTCTAATTTAATTAGTTTGTGCTATTTATTTGTTTCGGCCTTGGTTTAACAATATAGACTAACAGTCTCGGTTTCTTTTGCCATGCACTCTCTATTTGCTCTATTCAAGCCTAAATGTGGAAAACAGGTTAGTAGCTTCTAAGAGAGCCTGTAGTGAACTTAATTCCCTGTAACCAAATTAACAAATATGTAGTACTGTTTAACTCTAGCGGAAATCAGTCTTGTAGTGCTTCTCTGTTGTATAGGCAGTTACCTCCCTAGAAAAATGTGAGGTATACCATTCTTTTACTTGGTTTTCTTCTGTTACAGAATATGATTTATTTTGTTTCGCAACACATAATTTATTAGAAATGTGTGCTTTGTCACTAATAGTTTCTTTGTAGAACATTTGCATTGCATTGAGATTCATTAAAAAATTTATCCTTCCTGTAGGTGTGTTAGACGAAATCGATTAGTTTTTATAGCCATTCAAGTTCTGTGTACGGGAATTGTTGGATAATTAATTAATGAAGATCAAAATAACTCAAAATACCACCCCAATGTCAGTAGCTACAATTCAATGCCAGCTCCATTTAAATCCACCTGTACTGTGATGAAATTCAGACTAATCCACAGGTGTCTCCTCATACTTGTACAATTCTCTTTCTTTCCTCTCATTTTTTAGCACCTCTTTCTTCTTTGATGGAAAAAAGACATAAACTCTTTGTTGTTATAATTACTGTATGGCAGTGTGTTTTCTCTGGCATCAAGTAGTATAGATTTTTTGTTTGGCCTTGTGTTAGCATTTGAATTGTAAAATTGCTGAATTCATGGTTTCTGACATTGCTTTTACTCCTTATAACATTTTCTCCAAGAGATACTTTAAAGTTTCTTTAATTGTCAAGTAAATTTTAGTTTGAAACTTCTAAACAGAAATATTTCTCAAACCTTTTCATGCATTTATTGTTGTGCATTAATTTTGTTATGCTACTTTTTAGTTGTGTGGAAAAAATATTTGCTAGCCTATTGAGTGTTTTGTCATTTGATTGATTTAAAAGTATTCCTTCTGTAGATGAAACATCCACTGTTTAAATTAATAATTAATTTATATTCTCCATAGTCTGTAACAAGGAGAGGATCCAACTTATCTTAGTTGTGAACTTACTTTTTTCCAGGATAATGTTAGTCGAGGTTCTGATTCAAGCCAAGCAGATATAAGTCGTAGCATAAGTCACGAAAGTTCTAAAGATAGAAAAGAATCAAGAGGATCAGACCGCTCCAAAAAGAAATCATCCTGGTACAACATTCTGTATCCCACTTACAAGTCCAGAAGTAAAGATTTTAATAGGATATTCAAAGATGTACCACCAGAAGAGAGACTTATTGTTGGTATGTTTTGAGTTTGATTTCATATTTTTTTTTTTTTTTTTTTTTTTTTTTAATGGAAATGTCATGCTTAAAAGTTGCTTTAATCTTCCAGATTACTCTTGTGCAGTTGCTAAAGAAATCCTTATTCATGGACGTCTCTATGTTTCACAAAATTACTTGTGCTTCTATGCCAATATTTTTCGCTGGGAAACTCTGGTAGTTTGATTTATGGAGAATTATTTGAATTATGTGAATTATTTTTTCATTGACTTTCTTATTTGTGTCTATGTTCCACTGTGCTTTCAGATTTGCCTACGGTGGAAGGATGTTACTGCAATAACCAAAGAAAAAACTGCTCTTGTTATACCAAACGCAATCCTTGTATGCACAGAAAATGAAAATCTTTTCTTTACAACGTTTGGTGCAAGAGACAAAGCCTATCTCATGCTTTTCCGAGTGTGGCAAAATGCTCTCATGGATCAGGTGAATCCTCTGAATTTGATGTAACATGATTGAAGTTTCTCCTCTCACTAGTTTCTCACTATGAAGCCTGGACCACCTGTACACTACCACTCAAGGCCAGGTGTTTTCACTGATAAGAGCCCTCTAACTCAAATCTTATCTCTACACAGCAAATGTCAATGCAGGAGATGTGGCAGTGGGTTCATGCATGCTATGGACAGGAACTAGGACTCACAAGTGAAGATGAAGACTACATTGAACCTCTGCCAATTGTTGAAGGAAACTCACGACTTTCAATGGAATCATTCTCTGAGGTAAAGCCCCAAAACAGAAGAGTCATCTCTACTGGAAAGCTCAGTTTATTTTTTGATTAGGAACTAAATGCAGTGAAACCCGCATATATTGAAAGCGCATGTAAGGAGTTTCCCGCCGATCCCTTGGAGGCTATTGAGTGTCTTTTTTCACTGTGTATACTATATTCCAGCTCAAAACGAGCTTTTTTCGTTCTTCCCGGAAATTCAATATACAAGGGTTTCATGGTACTGTACTGTTTTCATGGGCTTCATTGATTTTGAAAACTTCATGAATTGTTGTAGGATGGCTTAGCATCTCCAGAAGATTCCCTTCGCGTAGACGAGATCAAAACTCAAAACATAATTCCTGTTTTGTCTGCTGAACTGGCTACTATGGAGGCTCCTAGTAGTTCACCTATCCAAACCACCCAGCCTGTGGCTTCTGTATCATCTCCATCATCACTGACATCTCCTAATTCAATAAGCACAAATAACCCTGAGGCTCAACTTGAAACAGATATGAGTGACACTACAGAATCTGAGGCTGATAAAGTGTCCGGTGTGTAAGCAGCTTTCAGTTCTTAATTTTTTATGATTTCTGGTGCTTATTAATTGTTTTGCCCATTACAGATTTGATTGGCCTCTCTGGTGGTTCCGGTCAATGTACATCTCAGCATGAAGGACGGCAGATGATGCAAATTGTCTTACCTATAACAGTGGATCAGTTGTTTACTCTTTTCTTCACAAATTCAAAGTTCTTTGTAGATTTTCATGTCGCAAGAAATTCATGCAGTTAGTAAATGCTTCTTATTACTGAAAGAACAGCCTTTGACAGTTGTTATTTTGTTTATTGACTATTCTATTTACAGATATCAAGCCCTCTCCATGGACACAAAATGCAAAGAATGAGAGATTGCGCACTCTGAGCCTTACTGTAAATATCAATCAGGCTGTAGTTGGTAAGCGGCAATCTCAAATAACCGAAACCCAGGTATTTTTCTTGTAAAATTTACTGTATTCTTGTTTGAGAATATGAAGACTTCAGGTCCTTAGTATGGCCCTAACTTTTGTTCCAGGCTATGTTAAAGTGTAGTAAACCTGGAAAAATGTATGCAATTGAATCTGAGTCTCAAAATGCTGGAATACCGTATGCTGATTCTTTCACAATACTTACACACTATTGCTTGAACAAAGTCAGTGAAACTGAATCATCTTTTACTGTTTTTGCTGATATTAAATACAAAAAATCCGTGTGGACTGTTGTTAAAAGTATGCTAAGATTTATATCCTTGAGTAAACTTTACCTGCTTATATGTATGTCAATCAGTCCAACCTCATTAACGATATGTTTTTTTCTCTATAGGTTTTATTGAGAAGCATACGTGGGCTGGCTTAGAAGAATTTTATGCTTCTTTAGATAAGGCATTGCAAGCAGAGTGTTGTGCTGATGAAGAAATTCCTGAAGAAGAAGTAGAAGTAGCTCCAAAAATTAGAAGACGGCTCCGCAGTTCTTCTCGGCGTCTATCATCTTCACGTCACACTGATGAAGTCTTGGTTCCAAGATCCAGATCTTCCACAGGAAGGTGAGTTATTCTTTTATCTACTTTCTAATTTTATCCGTAATCAGCATCTTGCCACATTTAGTCAATAAGCATAGCTCAAAATCTAACTGTTACTGTTTTTGTGAATCATTAATGGTTGCCAATTTTAACATTCTGTTTTCTTTGCTTCTCCGTTTACTAATTATTCTTCAGTAAGATGTTACTTGGGTTCTCTTACTTGAAGCCTCATTTCATTCACAAATTTCAGTAATGAAAATCCAATCTAATTAATCAATGAAAATCTAATCTTATCTAATCAATCAATCAAATGAAAATATTTGCATATATATTCTGTAGATAACTGAAGGAACTTTGGTTGTGCTTCAGAATATATCTTCTTTGTGGTCAAATGCAGACGTCTACTATGATACTGTATATATAGTTTTTTGTACCGTAATGGTCTGAATATAAGCCTCCCTTTTTTTTTTTTGAAATTTAGCCTAAAAACAAGGGGGGGCTTATATGAGAGGCCTTTTTTGTATGGGTTTATATGGACCTTTTACTTCCAAATGAGGCTCTAAAAGTAGGGGGAGGCTTATATGCGGGGGAGGCTTATATTCAGACCAGTACGGTAACATCTATGTTTTGAAACTCAGACCTGTGATATGTTTCTATGGGCATGGCGGTTTGGTTACTGACAGTATGCATGGCTACATTTTTCACAGACGCTCTCTTCCTCGAGGCTCAGTTGGAGCAGCGGAAAATTCTTTTGACAGTGTTGGTTCCAGGTAAATTTTACCAAATAGGCCTTACATAATTAATTAATATTTCTTTAAACCTTAACTTATTTTTAAAGTTAAGAAACTAAAGCAAATCATAAATTTAAATGTTCATTGTAGTTGAGAAAGATATTGATTCCTTAAAACTCCAAAACTTTTATTATTATTAATATTATTAACTCCTCCTTTTTCTATTGTGTGTTCTCTTATTTCACTGTAATACATTTGGGAGAAGTCTTAGGAGAAGTATATGGGGAGAATTGTAAAAAAAATTGCAATGTGGTTACAGTGGTTTCTAATGGTGAGAGGACCCATTCCTCAGACTTCACCTCCAGACCTGTTTCAAATATGCTGGAGCACCAAAGTTTATTTCAGTGTTTCCTTTTACCACATTTTCTTTATTCCAGGCAAATCGCACCTGCTGCCTCAGGTGGTGTAGAAACAGTTAATGTGATTATCCTTGGAATACTTATTCTACTCCTAGTGCTCAATGGAGCTTTGTACTATAAGCTGATTTGTTTGGAAAGGTGGTCTGCTATTGATCCAATACCTGTAGGATTAAATGAAGATCTACAATCTGTAAGGTATACTATTCAATAATTTTAACAACTGAATAATTTTAAATGTGGAATTTATAACAAATTCTTTCATGTGTACTATATGTGCTAAAAATGTTACTGTTTTCTTGTATATTCAGTAAAAACCCTCCCACGACACAAGAAGAATGGATGCGTTTGCTACGACAGCAAGAGTCTTTGCACACGCTGGAAATGCAAAAGTGGCAGAAAGTTTTGCAATCTTCTGTAATACTTTTAAGAGAGGTAACAGAACTTGTCCTATTCAATGTGCTTCTTATCTTCTTGTAACTTTAAATGTATCTTTAAATTTAATTACAGACTGAAGATTCTCTGAAGGAATTACAAATGAGTATACAACCCAGAGTAAAACATAAACTTTCGCCTGCCGCTATGGAGTTAACAGACAATGTAGACAAAAATCAATATGACAATTCGTAGCAGTGTATTATATGATAAAAATTTTAGAAAATTTTCTCCCCATATATTTTGGAGAGAAATTGTGATGGTTTCAGTTATAATTTGAGCAAGTATCATTGGATTTGTGGAAATTATTTGTATGAGATTACTCAGGGCATCAATTATGTCTCATTTGTTGCTTGTACCCTGAGATATTTACCGTTACAAGCAATAATGGGTAATAAGTAAAATCAGTTAGTATTTGGTTATCATTAAAAGTATTAGACATTGATTGTTTTAATTTGTCTGATTTGGTTTTTAATTTACACATGTACTGATAGCAGGTATGCAATCTAGCTACCTAAGAGTTTAGTCATTCATCATATAAGTTAGTGAAAAGAAAAAGGAATACAGTATGTCTTCCTTTTTGTATGTTATCTTGCCACCTGATTATTGTTTTGGTGCTATAGAAGTGGCCCACAAGCTCTTTCTTTGTTATTCTTCTTTACTTTTATTCTATAGTATGCGGGTCTGGTGGTCTGCATTGTCTATTTTAACTCATCGATACTAAAAATTAACTTTCCAAATAATCTGTTCCTACGTGTCGTAATTATGTTGGTAATTGTTGTCATAAATCAGCTTCTATGTGTAAAGTTAAATGCTAGTACAAATATAATAATTTTATTGTTGAATTGTTTTATGATGGAAAGTGGTCTGGAGATTTTGGTTAGATTTCGAATGTGAACGGCAAACCAGCCGATGTAATCTAAACAAAAGCAGCCATTTTTAGTTGTTTTAGTAAAGGAGATATTATTGCAAACATGATTCTCTGCAGGAATTTTTTATATTGTGTTACATCTCTGATCTTTCTAATGTTAAATATTTGCTCTACACCAAAAAATATTGTTTTTGTTGCATAATTGTTGTTTTTGTTGATTTTGTTAGTAATTTTTATTGTCCTGTAAATTTGGCTCTATCACAGCATGTTTATTTTTGTGAATGTTACACCTCTACTGGCCTAGGCTATTTCACAATATTTGTTTTTAAAAGGATTTATAAAACTATGTAGGGACATTTTGTTTCCTTTTAATATGTATTTCATTTTGAAGTCATATCAAGATTAACTAATTATAGTGTGATGTTCCTGTTTAGTGTGAAGTATTCTTTACTGCTGTTTTTTTTAAACAAATACAGTAAGCTGTTTTGGGACCATTTCATTTTCAATGTACGTATTCATATTTTCTTTGTTTTATTAGTGTAGCAGCTGCAACCGTTGTACGAATGAATGGTTCCTTCCTGACTCATCAAGACCCTTTTAAAAATTTGCAGTATTTTTTTCTCCCGAATCTGTATTGAGTTTTCAAAAATTTGAATGTCAACATACAAATATTTCCTTGTGACATTCCAAATCACAAAGGCTGGGTCCGTCCTTATTACATGAGTTGCATTGGAGCATGCTACTTTAGTTTGTTTTAATTGACAGCTACTTGGACACAGTTTGAAAGAAATAAGGAAACATAATTTTACATGCGCACAACTAGTGCCCATCCTGACTAATGGCACAATTTAGGGTAGAGCAGTAGTTGCTCGTTATGCCACTGACGCCGCATATTCTACTGTTACGTGATATCTGTCTGTGGTGCAATGTAGTTGCTAAGCTTGTGATTCTCTTCTGTACTTTGTACTTATTGATACTAGTCTACCACAGTTAGGTGCTGAATCAATGGTAAAATATTTGTATATTTTGAGCATAAATAAAGAAGCCAAATGTAACCTAATCCATCAACAAGTTTTCCTTTGCAAGTAGATATTCAGGTTGAATACGAGGGGTCATCAACTTGGCATATTCAGTGTACAGACCTGCGGTAATCAGTTCAATATTCAGCCATATTCATGCATTTTCAGCAATGTTTCATACTAATCTGAAAATATTTTAGCCATTTTCTAATATTTCAGCCATATCTAGACAAGCTTAAGTTAAATTTACAAATATTTCACCGATATTTATCAATATTCAACCATATTCAAGTATTCGGTGTACACAAAATTCCGAAGTTAGTGATCCCTCGGTTGAATACTGCATGCAAGTTTTGAATGACATTTTACATTTTAGTATAACTGTCAGGGATTCTCAATGTTACTGAGCGCTTTTAGTCCATGTCAAATTGATACTGTAATCTTGACACTAACTGGATCATCCAAAATAACTGATCTTCAACATGATACATAAGATATTTACCATGAACCAAAGGGCATTAGGGGTATAAAGATGGTCAAGCAAGTAGAAATTAAGAGTTAACAAGTTTATTTCTCCTCAGGTTTGTTGAAGACAAGGGTGTAGCCACACTTGCCACAGTAGTGTCTGTCCTCCATGGCAGCCATGAAAACACCAGCTCCACACTGGTCAGAGGGGCACTCCCGGCGAAGACGGTGGATCTTTCCATTTTCATCAACCTGGTAAACAATGGCTAATTAGATAAGACTTACAAAATTGAGGCATCCGCAGAATTTGAGAGGCAAGGGCTCCATTGGGTTGAAGTGCCCATGAAAGCACTTCGCAAAATGAGGCAGTCAACTGCTTACCTTGTAATACTTCAGTACAGCAAGCTTGACCTTCTTCTTCTTGTGCTTGATTTTCTTGGGAGTGGAGTAGTTCTTCTTCTTACGTTTCTTGGCACCTCCCAAAAGCCTGAGTGTAAGGTGGAGAGTAGATTCCTTCTGTACATCATAATCTAGAAGTGTGTGTCCATCCTCCAACTGCTTGCCAGAGAAGATCAGCCTCTGCTGGTCGATGGGAATGCCTAGAATTAAGAAAGCAATGATAAGACTGACAAGACACAAATTCATTTACACTTCATGAAAAGCTTACCTTCTCTCTCCTGGATCTGGCCTTTGACATTCTCAACTAAGTCAGAGGGCTGAACCTCAAGGGAGAGAGTCTCCTGACTCTTGACGAAGATCTGCATGATGACCAAGTTGCTACCTATAAATCAGAGAAAAAATTATTTCTAGATCTAGGGTAAATTTTGAATGCATTAAGTACCACAGCTCTGAAATATGTAGGGAACAGGAACATTTCAACAAGTATTTGAAGACAGGACTGAAGTATTAAGCATTTATTGAGGTCAGACATCAAATCCTTACAACTAAGGAGTACACCCAGTAAAACAGCACAATAAAACAAAGTTAAACAATTAAGACAGCATTTATACATCCATCATTCTCAGGATTGTTGGTTACCTGAGCATATTTGCCCCAAACAACTTTACCAGCTTGTGTTACAAGACCCAATTCACTAATATTAACCTCAATGACAGTACCCTTAGTGATTACTCCTAATGAAGTATACATAGGTGAACTAGGATTCTTTTTTACTCCTATAATAGGGACATGAAAAGTAGCCTTTAGCTCTGGGTGTGTAACATGGGCCTTATTGAATCGAAGTGCCATAGGTCGAATAAATCTTTCGAACTTTGGAGGTTTACGGGTGAATCCTTCGCCTACAAAGGTAACTTTGGTAACCATCCTCTTCCAAGCTTTACGTTTTGTTCTTCCAGACCGTAAAACCTGCAGAGAAAGCAACAGCATTAGAAAACTGTTCTAGAACATGCATGATGAAAATGATTTGAAGTTGAGACTTACCTTAAATACTTCTGAATCCGCTTGAGCTTTAACCTTTGGAATAGGAACATCCCATTTCCCAGCCTTCTCTTTTCGTTTCTGCTTTATCATATTTGACAAAACTTTTGCATTTGACTGAACATCACGATCCAGGAGGTATACAGGAAGGGCTCCATCCTTGGGCTGCTCTTCCGTCTTCTTTGTCTGAAATGAACGAATAATGACATTAACAAAATGCTACAGTGTACTTGAAAGTTATCTAATAATTAATATTTAACCACTACATCTCAGATTTAAGCTTTACAGGTCAGAGAAAGAATAGTCTGAATTGAGTTACACAATTTGCCTTGCACATTGAACTCAAATTGCCGGCCATGGGAGATTCCAACAAGGTGGTCACAGCTCAGTCATAAGACTTCCCAGTTAAGTGACCACCCTGACATTCCTAGTCTCCCACCTCTCATTAAGAGACTGCACCCGTCTAGAGTGTTAAGTGGCCCTGGCTCAGACCTTCCCGGGACCAGATAAGTAACAAGTACTTCGAATGCAAATCCCAGATGCAAGCTTCCCCCTGACCTGAAGTAGCTGATCATCATTGAGCAAAACCATGTCAGTAACTACAGTGTGGGGACCCTCAGATATAGATCAGAGCAGGACTAGTCTGAATTGAGTTATTAAAACCTTGCACATTGAACTCAAAATGCCAGTCATGGGACTTCCCAAGAGAACAAGTCAACCCTCCACCAAATGGCATCCCAGGGCAAACAGACAAGTCTCACATTTCTTGTATCCCACCCCTCAATTAAAAGGAGTACACCCTGCTAGAGTGTTCAGAGACTCTTGCTCAGACCTTCCCGGGACTTAGGTAGTAACAAGTACTCCGTAAGAGTGTCCCTAGTGCAAGATCTGCTCTGATCTCAATTGACATCATAGGGTTAGTGACTACCAAACAGGATTGTACATACCTTCTTCTCTTCATGTGCTTGAATCTTCTTTTTCATCTGAATCTTCTCATTTCGCCTCTGCTTGTTGAAGAGCTTGGCCTTGATGCCTCTCAACTTGCGGGCCTGCTCTGCTCTTTTCTTGGGCTCTCGAGCCTCCCTCTTCCTTTTCCGTTCTTCATAATCAAGCCGGCGACCGTAAAGCTTCCGGTGCCTCTCAATGTACTCGTTCTGTGGCATGCTAGTTGAGTTGAAGGACTTGGTCTGAAGTTAACTATGCCTAGGAGGTTTCACCTGAAACAAGACACATACAATCAACTAGAATTCTATTACACAGGCCCAATCTGAAATGAAACAGTACCAGCAGGAACCAGAACTCCCACTCCAGATCTGGGCAGTATATAAACAGATAAAAATTGCTATGGGACGCACATACTCACCCAGGCGCTCCTCGTATCTTCTGTTCCACGGGCCAAACAAATACTGCCCAAACCCGAAATGGCGAGCCATGAGAAGTGCCGGTACAAGCCTCACTTCAGAGTCACAACGGACCAATTCATGTCAACCCAAACAACCCGAAGACATAATGTGACATCACACAGCGTGACTGAGGGAAACATAACCTGTACACCTGAAGCCGCCACTACAATCGAACTTCATCACTAGTCTAATGCAAGGGAGGCATCACACAATGTACAACGCGCTGAAGTGACAATTCCTCACAGCACAATGCACGCGCGAACAAAGCCGCACGGCAAAAATGTTCGTAATTGAGCCCGGCCCGGACATCTGGCCTACACGTTTCCGGCTTCACAAACAGCCGATCTCACTCAGTTCAAGAAGCGATGTGACAGGAGTGTAAACTTGACTTTCAAAATCTCAATTTGAACAAATCTTGTCACAACGAATGACCAAAACTCGATCACAATAATTACAAAAAGTGAACGAGCTTAGACAAGTGAGAAGACTTAACCTTACATAGAAACGCTGAATGCAACGTGGTCATCAAGAACTCCCATCAATAAAAAGTGTGACATAATTTACACGGTTTCAGAGCTGTGGCACTTTCCAGAATAAAATCCCAATACCTACGTTACAACATTACGCAAAGCACAGTCACATGAATCCACTTTCTGCCTGTCGTAACGTGAACTCACCTAGGCAAATATCATCACGCTTGTTGAAGGATGTGCCAATGGCGGACCGGAAGAAGTAGAAAACTCTCAGACACTCTCAACCCCAAAGTCACTCAGGTATCGAAAAAAGTCTATTATGACATGGGCTCGTTTTTACAGAAAGAAGACTTTAAAAGAAAGATTTTGAGAAGAAAAGCACATTTAACTAGTTTGAAGGTTTAAAATTCATAAGAGTGGGGTAGATACAGAAATGTAGAATGGGGTGCCTTTCAAACGTCTTTGGGTTGGAGAGTATAAACAAGCAGGAGTGCCATCTTCTGCTATCCTACAAAGGATTTTGTGTTGATTCGGTAATATATTGATTCTTAACTTTTGATACAACACTTTTCCTCCAAGTTTGAATGGGTATTTATTTGACTTGTAATTAATTGCAGTTTTTTCAAAGATCACGTACTTTGTAAAGAGCACTTTTACCCTTTTCGTTGTCAACATTTAGTTTGGGAAGTTTAAGTCTTCTGCTGTGTTGTCTACAAGTGTCGGCATCTTTCCACTCAGTAAAATCTGCCAAAGCGCCTCTGAATGTAAGTAAACCGTGTGCATATAGTAATTTAACGAACGAATTAATTGTTGCTTTATCGGTACATATTGAGAGTGATGATGCCGTTACAAAATATTGATGCAGCTTAACCTTTAATGTAAGTACTTCAAATGCTGTACAGTGAACATTGAGTTGTGTTTTGTGATTGCGCTGTCTTCTTACACTTTTGTAGCTTTGCTTGCAGACGCCGCTTTTCGAATTTTTCTAGATAACAGGTTGTGCTCTAAAGTATAATGGTTCAGCTCCATGTCAAGAAGGGAGAGGAAAGCCAGTTTCTGATTGAAGTGCCCATTGATTCCTCAATTGACAGCACTCTCCATGATATAACTGTGATTTATAATGGACGACTTAAAATCAGTCGAATCTGTATGGGTGAGTTTGCTGATGCCTTTTACATCTGAGAATGTTTTCATGTCTGCTAAACATTCCTTTTAACATGTTCTAGAAATTGAGGAGTTAGCAAATCATGGACCAATGCTTCCTCCAAATATAATGGGACTCACCGATGAGCAAGTTTCTGAGCTTAAGCTGATTGATGAGTGGGCAGAAAGGTGTGTACCCAGTGGTGGGTGGACCTTCAATAAGGATGAGATTGGTCGACGCAATGGCCGACAGCCCAATGAGAAAATGCAGTTGGTTCTACGTAAAACTGTTGAAGAAGCAAAGGCCATAGTCTCTAAGGTGAGGAATTACACAAATAAAATCAGCTCTTCATCACTTTGTTTTTGGTTCCTAGATTATTATTTTCTTTTATAAATTTTAGAAACAAGTTCAGGCTGGAATCCCTGTAACAAAGAAAATGGTGCAAGAAGCTCTTGATTTGCTCCGTGGGGCAGTGACCATTGTCTACCCTATGGGTTTACCTCCTCATGATGTCATTCAGAATGAGTTTGACAACACAGAGGATTTGACTGGTACCCAAGCATCGCTAGAGGTAAAAACTTCTTTTCATTTAATCAGTTAAATTTTGTCTGATTCAAATTTGTTCTTGCTAAACTCTATAATATTTTCAGGTTATTGAGCCATGTATGGCCAGCCTATGGTTCTCAGGAAAAGAAATGAATCGCTTAAAGAAATTTTCTGACTATATGGGGCGTAATGACAAAACACGAGCAGTTGTTAAATTGCAGAAGATCGGTCAGGGAGCTCCATCACGTGAACCTGTGATGACAGAAGCTCAGCAGAAGGAATGGATGCTGCATGCCTATCGCAAACAGGAAGAGTTGAAGGTAGGGGAGGCGTCTTCTGAAAGTATTTTGGAACTTGTAGATAGTAAATGTGCACATACAGTAGATTCTACATGCTGCAATGTGGAGCTGTGTAAATTGTCACCAAAGCTGTCTCTCAAAGAGGATGATAAAGAAGCTGAAAGTTCAGATTTTATTTATAGGATGATAAGTAGACCCAATGAAAGAGACAGTTCAACTGTTAGAACCCTGGAGGGTTCTTCTGCACTTACAGATATTACGAGCTCATTTAGTCAATCGTCCTTGGATATGTTCAAAGTTACTTAGGTTTTTTTTTTTTTAAATTAATTTTTATTTTCTTAATACTCTGTATAAAATTAGAAAATTGGGAAATAGATGTATTTTCAAGAAACTGTGTTGCTAATGGTGCTAGTTTGGTGATTCTTATTTAGAAAGTCTCCAACATGAAATCTTTGAGGTGGATTTATGTGCTTTAATGCACATTTAAGTGGATTTGCACTTCTTGGAGTGTGTGCTGATGGTCTGCCCTTGTATACCCCTGTGAAACAAAATCCTTTTCATATAGCCTACTTATATCACATTTCACCAAGATAAAATATTCTTGAAATGTGTGCTGACATGCATTTTGTATTACACTTGTATAACAAAAAATTATTATGTATTTGAGTAGTGAAGAAAGTTACTCCCTGTTGACTCAATATCTCAGGTGCAAAGAGCTCTGGAAATTTGTAACTATTTCATTATTAGTCATCTTGATTGAAAATGGAATTCTTAATGCAGAATCATTCAATGATATGGGGTGTTCTGGGAGAAATGCAAAACAATGTCACAGATTTTGAAATGAAAAAAAATTGATGCATTGTTTACACATTAAGAACAGAAAAAGAAATCTTAATCAGAGTTTTCCTTTATCACATCAAACTGTTTTTCAGTCAATATTACACTGAGAAACCTAAAACAGAGCAAATATTACTCTTAGTAAGCAAGAATGAATAATGTATGATGAAATAGATGCATGAAGGAGCCAAGAACTTGGGTAGTCTTACTTAAGCTTTTCAGGTGCTAACAATAAGTTGCTTATCTAAGCACTCTGTAGTTTGAGTCTTAGTTCCATTGAGTGAAAAAGAGTGGAAATTCTTCCACAAAAATACCTTGACATATTTTTGGTAGGCGATGTATCATCAAGATACGGTTTGAATCCGGGCGGTTCATAGTCTGGAGGAGTGTCTTTGAAAAGAAATATTAATTTAAGCTCAATTTAATTAAAAATGCCTTGAAAGAGTGAAACTGTGCTAAATTTGCAACGTACTTGGCTGGTAAGATATTTTAAGCAAAGTCCTAGCATCAGGAGGCAGGGAGGCGGCAGATGAGGTCAGGGTCATGAGGTTTCTAATGACGCCTCTTACAGAATTCTCCAACTTTGATGACAATCTTTAAAAAAGGAAAGGTGGCAATTCATTAGTTTCATACATCAGCAATTTGTCACCAGATTGCATTAAGAGCATGAAATCTCACTTGACTTGATCTTCAATCATTGTAACACTGCACTGAATTTCATCATTTACATAAGAATAATTTAAAGTATATGCTTCAATGCAGACACCAGTTCTATCTGTTATTTCTAGGGTGAAGGATTTCAGCTAAAATGAAAGCAATCCCAATTTAGATATCATTGAAAGGGTTGTTGGTAATGCGAATAAATAGGACCCGTAAAGACAATATAAGAGTTTCACAAGTTACCTACATATTTGCGCTCCAAGGCATCCATTGCCCCCTTAACCCATCTGCTGAGTACGCCAGCACCCGCACTGGAGCCGTCTGCTCTGATTACTTTGATGGGAATTCCGCAAAATGACTGGTTTGAGTAATCGTCTTCATTGAACAGGTTTCTGTTGTATGTTACTGTAGAAATCACCAGTCCAGTCACTCTTTTTATGAAAAGAAGTGATCCTGTTTTGGATTTGTTCGCGGACTCTATTTCGATCTGCAGGGCAATAAGATATGGAGGAACATTATTTTAGTTCGATGCGATCACAGAGTTCGAATAGAGTCGATGTGAAATTCACAAACTCATCACCTGCAATTCCTGTGCCTTAATCATTATTGCTGAGCCCTAGAAATGGGGGTTATAAGGAGTTGTACGAAAAGCGCATTTGCGCAGCACAGCACGCACGCACCAGCGTCGGACTGGGAGTCATCACAAATGTAACGCGCCTTTACCTAAGAAAGTATATTCAAAGCCAGTGGACCAATCGGATAGCCCCATCCGAGAAAAAACAATTGACAACTGACAACGCATCTTCAAAACAGAACGAACAAAACTCCTCCGCCTCCAACTTCGCTTTGTGTTTGGCAGTTTGGCAGTTGGCGCAAGTTGGCGCTCGAAAATCGAGCGCACCAAAACACTTTTTCTCTGATCCTTTTCTGCAAGTGGGAGTGGAAAAGAAGACGTCTAGTGTCCCTGAATTTTAAAGTGTGTAAAGTTCTACCAGTATCACTTTGATCTTCGTGGGTGGACACAAGAAGGCCTCCTAGAGTGGCCAATCAGAACGCAGCAAAGTTGGTTTCAGGTAAAATAGCGATACGTAAGTACTGGTGTGACGACCATAGCTGAAATAGCGCATTTCTCTGTATTATGTCAGCTCAGTTAAAGATTTGTTGCGTTTTCGAGGAGGGTTGCTAGTTGTCTTAAATAACAAGCTCCAATACGCACCGACTCCTGGGGGGAACCGTTGGGACCATTTTGGCAAAAGAATAAAAGGGACTAAGGAAGCTGTCATTTTATTGGCGTAAACGAAACGAGATACAGGCCACAGCTTGGCACTCGCTTTTCAAAGAGACCTCCAAGAGACGTTTCAAAATTAAAGTCATAAAAATGAGGTGGTCAACCAGAAGGAAACATTGGCCTGAAAGTCACGAGGTCTTCTGCGACGAGTTGCATTTCACCGTTGAGGTTGAGGACCGCATATCTCTCGACCTCGGCCGACAAATAATCCCCTCTACACTGCTCTACACGGCCTCGGTCGCGACGGCGCCACCCTCCTCGCCGGCCTCCCCAACGCCAGCGCGCGCCGCCCGGGCCAGCTCCGTTGCGGTGCCGACGTCCGGCGGCTCGCCTTGGCTCTGGCTGGGCTTGCTCTCGCTCTCGACGTCCACCTTATCAGTTTCCTGTAGGGACGGGAGAACAGCGGCGGCTGCCGCCCTCCTGACGGACTCCGCCGAGGCTGGCGCCGAGGTCGGTGCCGAGGCCGGTGCCGACACGGACAACCGCAAGGGTATGATGGGGCTGTCCATGTCCACGGCGAGGATGGCGGCGGGGACAGCGGCCTGCGCCTGCGTCTTCCCCCGGGTCGTGGTCTTCCCCCGCCGGTCCCTGTCAACAACAAGTCGCACGTGGTGATCGTGGTGATGGTGAGCCTCTTGGAGTGGGCGGTCATGTCTGCGCTCCGCTGGCAGTCCCCGTCGCCGCCGCCGCCCCCTAGCGCGGCGGTGCACGGAGAAAAACTTTGTACTGATAATCAAGCAGCCCCGGAAATCCTGTGTATTTTCTCCGTAAGATCTGCTTGTTTTTTGTTTTTTTTTTCAAAACTGCTTGGAAAGCAAAACGTCGTTTTCGCCGCGTGGTGCCTGTGCGTGCGACTCAACAAAGGATGGAGATTTTGATTCTCCTGCCTGCGTGCGATGCGATTATGCTAATATTTTTATTGGTGATCTAATTCCGGCGGAATAAAAGAGGAGGAAAATCATAGATCGGATATGTAGGTAGTACATAGAGGAATTGGCAAAGGCAAAGAAGAGCAATTGAACCAACCTCGCTGGGTCGGGGGACTAGTCGGCTGCCGTCACGCGACTCCGTGTGTGTGACATGTCGTCACGTGACGGCCGGGCCGTGACGGTCCTCACCCCCTCCAGACTCACGAGTTCATGAGCGAGCTCTCCGGGCCGGGTCCGTCGAGGTCGCCGTCGTCCTGGCGGGCGCGGCCGCTGCAGGCGCAGCCGGCGCAGCCGGCGCACAGCGCGCTGCACAGCGTGCACCGCATGCGCCCCGCGTCGTCCACCGTCACGTACTTGGTGATGCACACCAGCGTGACGAAGGACACGACGAACAGCACGGCCGGGACCAGCGTCGCGATGAGCAGGTCGCGCAGGGTCTTGTCTAGGTCGAAGCGCGCTATCGCCATGAAGCTGTCGTCCTGCGCGCGGGGCGGGAGGGGAAACGGTTCGTGTTATATCATTCTCTCGCTCTGCAGGGGCGGCCGGGCAGCACGCGGCACCCCCTCTCCCCCTCTTCCCCTCGGCCCGGTCCGCCGGCTCCGGTTCTGTCTGGTTTGGCTAGTCGCCCTGCTGCCTGGGGCGGGAGCAAGGGGTCCTTCTCTCAAAAAAATCAGTGCACACTCTAAAACAAAATCAGTAAAAAAAAAAAAAAAAATGAAAAACCAATCCCCCAAAAATCATGAAAAAAATCAGTAAAAATCAAAGAAAATCTCGAAAGATCAGAAAAATCGGTGTACGCTTGAATTTTTCGTGAAGGACCCCTCCCCTCCCCAGCCCCCGGGAGGGGAGGCACTCACTGGGTGGTAGTAGCAGGGGAAGCGGCTCTGGGCCGTCTGGTTGGCGCCGTCTCGGCCGTGCGTGGCCAGGAAGTCCCTGCACTCTCCGCGCAGCGTGTTGACGCAGCCCTCCAGGTTGATGTAGAGCCGGGTCTGGTTGTAGATGGTGAGCGCGCGCTGCGGCGGCAGGAAGCGGCCCTCGGGGTCCAGCGGCCGGCTGCTGCCGCCGTACAGCGACCAGAACGTCGTGAAGTTCATGTAGGGCTGCGGGATGAGCTTCTCGTCCAGCACCGTGCCGTTGAGGCAGTCCGTGGCCCTGCGGGACAAGCAGTGCGAGTGAGAGGAGGGCTGCTGCCGCCGTACAGCGACCAGAACGTCGTGAAGTTCATGTAGGGCTGCGGGATGAGCTTCTCGTCCAGCACCGTGCCGTTGAGGCAGTCCGTGGCCCTGCGGGACAAGCAGTGCGAGTGAGAGGAGGGCTGCTGCCGCCGTACAGCGACCAGAACGTCGTGAAGTTCATGTAGGGCTGCGGGATGAGCTTCTCGTCCAGCACCGTGCCGTTGAGGCAGTCCGTGGCCCTGCGGGACAAGCAGTGCGAGTGAGAGGAGGGCAGCTGCGCCACCAGTCGCCCCAAGTCTTGTGTCGGACACCTTTTATTTGTCGCTCGCCGCTGACTCGACGGAGTGGCGATATGTGGTTGTTCCCTACCGATCTCAATAATCTCTACCACCATTATCCTAGACTGACTGATGCGGTTCAGCGGTTTTGTTTCTCAGGGCTTGGCTCTAAATGTTGTCTCGTCTTTCTGTTCACAGGTAAGTGTCCGTCGGCGGTCAACCTCAGACCCAGGCACTCCGCGGCCCCGGTCGCCACTCGTAAGTAGGTCGCTTCGTGTCCATTCATTGAGTTCGAACTTGATGGTACCATTCCGCTCGAACGCCGAATGCATCGCGGTAACTGTCCCACACGAGGCAAGAGTGTGGTGCGTGGTGCGGATCCAGCCGACTGCAGGGTGGGGCAATACGTACAGTCATGCGGATTGTTACTCATTTTGCCTACCCATCAGGCGGTTTGTTAAGACCTAATGGGGGGAGGGGTGAAACCCCCTTTGCTACCCCCCTCCCCCCTTGGATCCGCGCCTGGCCTAGAGAATAGACCGCTGTGGCAACTCTGAGACGGCGCTCTGTCTGCGGATCGCGGACGCGGCCGGGCCGGGCCCCACTAGAGGCCTATTCACCCCGGTGAATTTTCATTTGAATTTTATCTAAATTTTCCTGAACTTTCCTAAATCTGTGAATTTTCCTGAATATTTCCGAATTACGAGGTGTATACAAAAATTTTCGAGTTGTTTCCCCTTCGCCCCCTCCCCCCCCTCAAAGAGCGAGCTACACCAGCTAAATGACTACCTCCACCTCTCTCACGTGTCGAGGGTCGGATGGGGATGCGGCCCGCGTAGCTCGCTAGCTCTATTCGCGATGCTCTAGGCCCTCCCGAGCCGAGCCCCGCCCCGCCCCGCCCCGCCCCGCCCCGCCCCGCCCCGCTGCGCACTCCGCCCCTGCTCGCGTGCGGTGAGCGCTGCCCCGCGCTGCCCCACCGCTCCGGACGCACCCCGGTCATGCGAGTGGACGTGCACTCGGGGCTGCGAGGGCGGCCGGCCGTCGTGGTCTGGCAGGAGGGGGAACGCCACGGCCCCCCCGCGTCGTGTACTACTGCCAGGGCTGCCACAGACCGCAGGGGGTATACGGCTTGTGTACAAAGAAATGAATTTTTATTTTGTTCTTATGTTTGGCCCATTGCCAATAAGCATTGTTGCTGCTCTTCGGAGCGCACTTTGCGTCGATGCGCACTTTTCCCCCAACTATACTGACGCTACACTGCAAAACAAAGGTGCTAAGTTGTGCCTTTCCCGTGGGTGCTAAAGAAGTTTTCGGGTTAGTGCTCCTTCAAAGTCGCTAAAGAGCCCAAAAGTAGTTGAAAGTTAGTGCATTTGAAAGTTTTCGTGCATTTGTAAAGGCACTGATACCTTATGACTTCGTACCTTTGTTTTTCCAGTGCACTCGCTGTTTTCGAGCATGCGAAACGCATGTCGGGTCGGGTTGTGATGGGTCTGAGTGTGGGGTGCACCCGAGAGGACCTTCACTAATAAGTCAAGCGTACAACGATTCGATTTTTTTATAATTCTTCTAGTTTTTCTTGATTTGTACTGATTTCTTCTGATTCTTACTTGATTCTGACTGATTTTTTCGTATTTTTCTTACTTTTTACTGATTTTGTGTTAGGCTGTACACTGATTTTATTTTCATCTTTTGAGTGAAGGACCCTTCGGGTGCACCTCCCTCTCTCATTGCCGTACCTGAGCGAGTTGTTCCCGACGCGCACGACGTTGAGGCAGGATGCGAGCAGGGCGCCGCCGCTTTGGTCCTCGTGCCAGACCTGGGTGGGCTCGACGGGCACGCCGGGGTCGCTGCCGCGCGCCCGGTTCAGCGCGAACGCCTCCCGGCACTCGCCCGTGAACAGGCTGTCCTCGAACATGAGGAACACGTTCATCGAGGTGGTGGTGATCTTGGGGCAGTAGCGGTCGCAGCTGCACGGGGGCAGACCAACAGGGAATGTGAATGAGACTCCCCGCGCCCACAGCGCGAAGCAGCTTGCAGACCCGCGGGTGTGTGACTTTCCTCCGAGTAAAGATGTGAATATTTTTCCGATGAATTTCCAGGAGGAAAACAACTCTGAAAATTTTCTACACCTCGTAATTCAGAAAAAAATCGGGAAACTTCAGAAAAAATACACAAAAACTCAGAATAATTTAGGAAAACTCTCAAAAATTCAGGAAAATTCACATGTTTAGAAAAATTAAAGTGAAAATTCACAGAAAGTCCATGAAAATTCACAAAAACTTCCAAAATGTGCACACCAAAATTCAGAGTTGTTTCCGCCTCGTCAATTTCTCACATTGAGGGAACAAGTTAACGAATGGAAACTCACTCACTTATATGCGTCTTGCAACACTCATGAGCTTGGGATTCTCTCGTGCACTCGACGTGGGCGCACTCTGCAAACTCAAGTGTGAGACAGTACTACACTTTTTACTGCAGTACCACTGTATCTCACACTTTCAAAAACTATTTTCTGTCGTTGAAGAGCAATCACGTTTCAGAGAACAGCATCAGCTTTGGTTGAAAATCCCGGTTAAAACGAGCTACCATGTGATGGGGTTTGGAACAACAATACATTAAATAATCGTAAATTAATGGTTTCGAAAATTTATAGGAACGTTGTTGTTTGCGATCAGAACCCTATCACATGGTAGCTCGTTTTAACCGGGATTTTGAATCAAAGCTGATGCTGTTCTCTGAAACCTGATTGCTATTCAACGACAGAAAATAGTTTTTGAAAGTGTGAGATACAGTGGTACTGCAGTAAAAAGTGTAGGACTGTCTCACACTTGAGTTTGCAGAGCAGGCCCACGCCACCCTTCGCCCTACCTGAATGGCCTCTTGATCTTGGTACAGAGGGACCGGTTGCACTCGAAGAAGCCGTTGAGCTTCATGTTGTCCCTCTCGGTGTTGAGCACCACGCCGTCCGCCTTGTAGTGGCAGAGGAAGCGCTCCGAGTAGTTGCCGCAGTGGCCCAGCGAGCAGTTGAAGACTCCGTGCAGCTCGTCGCACTCGGAGCCCTGGTTGCAGTTGTACCGCTTGACGGTGATGGGGTCGGCCTGCGGCGAGCGGGGGTCAAATGAATGGGTGGATATCAGACATCCACGTGCGTACACTGGAAATCCAAGTGTACGAATGTCGCACACTTGTAGGTGTGTGAATGTTCATTCGTACACTTGGGGTTGCAACTTTTTGACCACCACTTATTAAAGAATATTTTCTGAGGTCAGCATCATCTCCGGCGTAAAATTTCCTTTCAAACGAGCACGCATGTGATAGGGTTGTGATTTATATTGAAGTGGGTATGTTCATCAAATCAAATGTCTGAAGTCGTATTAAAGGGCGTGTCCATGGTAAAGTAACAATCTCAACCCTATCACATGCGAGCTCGTTTGAAAGGAAATTTTATGCCGGAGATGATGCTGACCTCAGAAGTTATATTTTAAGTGGTAGTCAAAAAGTTGCACCCCCAAGTGTACGAATGAACATTCACACATCTACAAGTGTGCGACATTTGCACACTTGGATTTCCAGTGTATTTTCGATGGTATGTTCCTCGGCCGCGGCGACTCGTCGACAGGTATACGTTTGTTCGTCGCTGTCCCGAGTGCATTTGTGAATATCGAATCGTGTCTTTTGCGCAAGGGTTTGACGCTTTGCCTCCCTCGGGGTGAAGGCCCGAGCCCCCGCCGGTGACACGTGGAAACCCCACCTCTCCCCTCCCCCCTAACCTATTGATCTTCCTGCTACCGTGTCCGGGGGTAGGGAAGGCGGGGGTCAACTCGGTCCCACCGCGACCCCACCGTGCTGCGGGCTGCGTAGCGTAGCGGCGTAGCGTAGCGGCGTACTCCAACGTAAGTCGTCGAGTCGTATTTCACTGAGGTGCAGCACGTGATTTTTTTTTTCTGTAAAGGCGGGAAGGGAGGGAATCGAGCGCCAACATCGTATGGCGTGCAGTGCACAAGCAGGTACACTGTTAAAAAAAATGTAGGAAATTCACAGCACCTCTATTGTGAAAAAAGTTGCCAGAACTCTTCGTTAAATTACAACAGTCCTCTGTATTTTTACCAGGACTCTTCGGGAAATTACAACTTGCCTCTGTATTTAAACCAAAACTCTTCGGGAAATTCCAACTGTCCTCTGTATTTTTACCAGAACTCTTCGGGAAATTCCAACTGTCCTCTGTATTTAAAATAAACTGGCTTCAAAAATATGGTCGACTGTCCGATAAAATATTTCACTTTGAGCCAGTGAAAGGGTCCCTTTCTGATTACAGAGAAGTGTTGGGATTTCACAATCGTTCCGTATCGAGGAAGTGCTGGGAAATCCTCGGGGAAATCACAATAAATTTTTAACAGTGTAGGGGTGGCGGGTGGCCGACGCACCCGAGCCGTGAAATCATGTTATCATTAATCGGGGAGTCATTAAATATCCTCTGGAATCAAAAAGGATTTTAAATAAATTGTCATTGTATATTTCAGGGAGTATTACAGGGTGGAATTGTGGCTTTCTGTCGAGTGAGTACGCCTGATTACTCTAGCGGAATTATGCAGTTAGGCGCCTGCGACTAATGACTAGATGTTGCCCATCTCTCTATCGGACCCTCTGTTAAGCATGCGTGGCCTGAACTGTGCGCAGTAACCTTCCAGCGTTCGGCCGTCTCCCTCTAGGCTGATCTCTCCGGGCCGGGGTGCCCCTTGCAACTGACCCGAGAGGGAAACAACTCTGAAATTTTTGTAAACCTCATAATTCAGAAAAATTGAGAAATGTTCGGGAAATTTCAAAAAATAAAAATAAAAAAAAATCAGAAAAATTCAGAAAAAATTGGCAAAGAACTCAAGAAAATTTACAAATATTTACTGAAAATCTCAGAAGCTCAAAAAGAAAAAAAACTCAAGCAAATATTCAAAAAAATGCAAAAGATTCATTAAAAATTCATACAAATTCACAAAAATTGTGCACTGTAATTCAGAGTTGTTTCCCCCTTTGGCCTGCTCGGACTGACCGGAACGCAGTAGGCCTACTGACCGGCGGGCAGCTGACGTTGCTGAGACTGGAGCAGTTGCTGAGCAGCAGGTCCGTGGCGTTCTGGCGCACGGTCACGTGCATCTGCGGGCAGAAGCCCGTGGTCTTGGTGAGGCACCACTCGCCGCACGACGCCCAGTTGCAGTTGTTGACGTCGTTGGTGCGCGTGGTCTGGCACATGACGGGCGTGGCCGCGAAGCCCGAGTGGAAGGCGCGGTGGCTGGGCATGTACACGGCCACGGACAGGTAGATGAGCGACACGGCCGACAGCACGACGGTCAGCTGGCACAGGCAGATGGCGCCGCACAGCCGCCGGTTCTGCTCCATGAGCGTCCGGGGCTTCTCGCGGCGCCCCATGGCGGCGGCGGCAGCGGCGGCAGCGGGGCCTCACGCCTCTGCACGAACGGAGCTCACTTGTAGGCGTGTGGCGAGTCATTCTCATGTGGGAAGGTGAGCGAATGCCCATCCGCGCATTTGAAGCGAGAGGCGCCCACCCCCCCCCCCCTTAACCAAAAATTGTACTCAGAAACATACACTGTGAAAAATAGTTGGATTTTACGGGAAAATTTTCTACAAAGCAGAGTTGTAAAATTTCAAGTACAAATCAACGTGCACGTGTATTTCAAAAAAAAAAAAATACAAGTTAAACACGAAAACTGCTAGGAAATACATGAGAATACTTAGTAATTCATCAAAATAATTTGCAAAAAGAAGGAAAAATACCGAAAAATACATTTAAAGAAACAAAAAAACAAGTTCACACAGAAATACATCAGTTGGCCGCCTCTCGACTTGAAGAAGTCTGGAAATAGCGCTGCGCCTGCAAATGCGCGAATGGGCATCCACACTTCTAGCTGCACGTGTGCGAAAAACTTCATCGCACGTCGACAGCAGTGTCAAAAATATTCACTCACCTGTAAGTGAGTTACATTCGTGCAGCTGCCGTGCTCTTGGTCACCCGGGCCGGCCGGGCCCCGGGACCGTCATGTGCGCGCCGCGCCCCCTGCCGGACACACCTGCAGTCCTGCGGTTCACAAAATCACAACATCTTGGATGCAGGACTTTTTTTTTCTTTTTTTTTCTTTTTTCATTTTAACTTGTGAATGATTTTGTCTCTCGTGCATGCGTCACTCCGCTCCGGGTGGGGGAGCTGGTCGGTTATGGCCTCTGTCCTAAATGATACCTCGGTGGTCTCGTCAAATCGATGTGGACAGAAATATCCCTTAGTTATCGTCCCGCGAAAGCCCGCTGCCCGCTGCCCGCCCCTCCTCTACTGTGGCGGTTTGCTCCCTCCACTACTCTGGGCTGGGCTGGGCTGGGCTGGCAGGTAAATACTGCTCAAAATGTTCACGTCGCTTGTATTTGTTTTCGTGTCGAGGATGAATTGGTGTATGTCCTTCAATGCAAGTACTACACGACTCGATTTTATTTCGTCGTAATATTTTCGTCGAGTGAGCGTAGCTTGGTGGCGGACGACGAACGGAAAGAGGATGTACTTTTACCGACTTTTACGTACTACTCGTATGCCCCCATGAGTACTAATACTGCAGCATTTACACTCGTATACCCGCACATACACTGTGGAAAAAAGTCGTGGGTTTACGGGAAAAATTTCCCGTAAAATTTCGTCGTAAAATCACAATATTAAATTGTTGTTTTACAAGCACTTTTTATCGACTTGGAATTGATCGACGAGCAGCAATGCGCACAACATCTTAGTAAATCACAATTTCAACAAATGTTGTAAATTTACGAGGACATTTTCTACAAAGTATGTTATACTGTAAGATAGGGCTTATTACTGTTCTGCTTTTTCTCTCTTTTTTTTCACGAATGTTTATCGCATAAAAATTAGACTGTTATCAATATATGTATGTCAAACAAGGTTCATAACGGCATATGCATTATTTTGTCCATAAATCCCTAGTCAACTGTGAGTGCATATGACACGTCCATCCTCAGGTATATGTAGCGGGGAGGCCATTGCCGGGTGGTGCCCCCTCCCCCTATACAACACAGCACGCAGCTCAGAGCCTGTGGCTTTTCAATTATTCACTGGCAGAGACCGGCAGAGACCAGTCCAGTCCAGTGCAGACTGGTTCGAATCTGAGGGGGTGGCTGTCTTAAGCGCAGAGCAGGGGGAGGGGAGTGGGGCTCGAGTTGAAATCTTGGTCCTTTAATCTCACTAAGAAGCACTGTAACCCCCCCCCCCCCCCCCCCCGGCCAAGCCGACGTGACGTGGCGACGTGAAAACGACGTTTCACCCTCCACCCTGCCGCTCCCCCCCCCCTCCCTTTCCTTGGCTCGTGCCCGATTCGTTCCGCTACTAAAGCCGCTCGTGCCTACGGCCTTTGCTCCAGATCAGTGGTAAAAGTTGCATCAGAAAGTTTTCAACATCTTTTAGAGCGCCAATCGAATTACAACAAGATTCTGTAGCAGAATTAACTCATCCGCAGGGGAGGAAAGCGGACCAATTTTCTAATATTTTCGAATTTCTGGTCAGCAGGAAATTTCCAAAAGGTGAGTTTTTCTTCCTCTGCCGCCGCCCCTTAATGGTGTGGCGGGGGGCGGGCCGGGGCGGGCCCCGCCCTGTGGGTGCCATGGCGCCCCGCCTCTCGGCCCCCCGCCCTCGCGCGGCGCCGTGGAGCTACCGGCCTGACCTGTTGAACAGAACAGAGTGTACGCGCAGCGCAGCCCAGCGGGGCCCAGCGGGGCGCCAGCCGCCCCTGCCGCCGTAGCGTAGCGGTACGCAGCTAGCTGTGCTCTGCGGGAGGAAGAATTCACAATTATTGCCTCTTTCACTATGATTACTTGGTGTTTATGCGGGTCGCGAACGTATGAACTTATCCGTTTCAGTATCGTATAGGCTTAAAATTCGACCATCAATGTTTTTGAGTTTGGACAGAATATGAGAGTACCGTCTGCGATTTCACTCAGATTGTCTTCATCAGACATGTTTTTTTTTCTTTTTTTCTAACAATATTAGGCTTAACCGTTATTACCTACAGTTTGTATTTTTAATGGAAGCCTATCGTTCACAAAAAGTGGCCGTTTTAAATGGGCGAACACAATGTTCGTACTTCAAACTAATGTCTGCCTTTTTTAAAATATAGTTTTTTTATTTTTTATTTTTAAGTCTGGCGAGCGGCGCTTCCCGTTCTTCGTGGTAGTGGTGGGGTCGATAGGGACGAGTGAAGGCGTCGCGTGGCAGGGAGGGGCGGGGCTGGGCGGGGCGGGGGAGGGTGGGGCGGGGGAGGGTGGGGCGGATGGGAGGACCTTAGATTGTTAAGATGCGCGAGGTCGAGTTCGACAGGTAAGTCCCATGTTGCAGAGCAGCTTATTTCATAAAGTCTCTTCGTCTCCCTCTCGCAGTTCCGAGAATGCCCCGTGTTACCAGAGACTTCAAAAGTATGACAAAATCGATTTTAGCTCTAATTATTTACCCCAGTTCAGTCGGTGCTCACAGTCTTTCATAGATCGAACTGAGGGCATTTGTTGCCCCTCTTCACACTAAACCCAACAGTCAACTTAGTACACTGTTTCTAATGTGTACTTCGAAGCACGCATTAGGAAATAGGTATGCACAAGGAAGTGCATACCTGCCCTAGTGCATACCATGGCGCAGGCATGCATTTTCTTATGCGTGCTATGAAGTACACATCAGGAACAGTGTACCAAGTTGTCTGATGGTTTTTCAGTGTTCTGCTATCAAAGAAAATAGTATAAAGCGGGATTGTGCAAACAACCTGGTGTCTGTTTCAGTCTTCTTGTTTCTCTGTCTATCTGATTTTAGTGACATTAACAAAAGCACCCAATTTCCCCAGTACCATAATTATTGTATTTATATTATTGTAAAAATGTTTTGCGAAAAGTAGAGCGGGCCTATAAAAGTGTGACCCGGGGTTTATTCCCTCCGTGTTTCTCTCATGACTGCTGACGTCATAACGAGAAATTGCGGCGCGTTGGGAATGGAGAGAGCAGGTAATGGGGAACAATGGGGAAGCGTTGGGACCAGTGGGAGGGGCGGGGCTGGGCCGCTACTGGGCAGGGCGTTGTGAGTACGGCACCACCTGTGCCTCGGCCGTGCCCTGCCCCGCCCTGCCCCTCCCTGCCCTGCCCCGCCCCTCCGCTCTGTGTGTGTACCGCACTGGAAAAACAAAGTGCCGATTCGCAGGGCCCCCCTTAACAACAGGCACCTAAACTACAATGATCGCCCGTAATCGTCCCCTTTGTAGGCCCTCGAGCGCACTCGAGCCTGTTGATAGAAGCGTATTTAGCGGTTAAAGCAAACGTCGCGTCGGGGTCATGCTGAATTATTTTTCACCAAGAGCTAAAATATTTAATTTTAGGCTGAGTGAGGCTGTGTGAGGGCGGCTTCGTTAGCCAAACTATGATGGGAGATTAATTTTTTCCCTAAAGCTGCGCGGTGCTGGTAGAGTTCTTTGCACGTAGGCCATCACCTTAGACACTTGTATTGCTTATTGCCTACCCAGAGAACGGCAGGCGTCTCGGCTGCCCCCCCCCCTCCTGCTTCTGCTTGTGAGCTCCTGGCGCATAGGCACTCGTCTTGCACGCGCGTGTTGCGGGCTGGCCTATTCACCGAACCGCAGGCGCTCGAGAGGGAAATTACTCGCGTAATAACTCGTACACTGTAAATTGGTTGGCGTCTTTAGACGCCAAAATTTTGGCGTCCTCCGAGAACGCCAAATTTTGGCGTTGAAAGACGCCAATATTTGGCGTTCTTCTTCTCAGAACGCCAAATATTGGCGTCTTTGAACGCCAAGATTTGGCGTTCTCAGAGGACGCCAATATCTTGGCGTCTAAAGACGCCAACCAGTTTACAGTGTAGTGGGCTAAACTAGGCTTTTCTGAGAACGCGTAACAATGTTGAAGGTCTGCCTACAGGCTCATTACGGCTGGAGTCACTGTGAAAAATTTCTTCGTAAATTTACAACATATTTTGTAACTACGATTTACAAAATATGTTGTAAATTTACGACCGCCCATTCTTTCTCGTCATTGAATTCTAAGTCGATACAAAGTACTTGTAATTTTACAATTTCAAATTGTAATTTTACAACATTTATCATGGAAAATTTTCCTGTAACCCATATGAGTATTTTTCTCAGTGGTGACCCCATAATGTAAGGAGTTCTCTGGAAAACCCGGTACCGATGATTGTTTTGCTCTCAAAAACGCAGGTACTCATCCTATAATGCCGCGCAAGAAAGCATGTAAACGTATTGAATAACGCGTAATAACTCGTAAACTTCATTCTGGAGCATTGATTTTCCCCTCTCAGGTGCCTTTATTGTCTTGCCCTCGAGTCTCAGTTTTGCGTTTTTGTCCCTTCTCTCGTAATTCCAATGTGGTACTACAATTTAGACACTGTATCGTTGAATTTTTGTATTCGTACACTGCAAACCTAAGTGTGTACTTAGTACACACATATTTGTGAGTACTAGCAAGCACACACGTATAGGTGTCTATACTTGCCATAGTACACACTTATTTGCCGTGTGCTTGCCATAGTTCACACATATGTTTGTCGTTTCTCGACTCTGCCTGTAGGGCCCACTTTTGTTAGCAGCGGCTTGCTAATGACTGAAAAACAAAGGACTATGAGAACTTTTGGTTTAAGGGTCATCATGTTAATATATTTGGACCAATAACAAAATCTCAAATAGCCGAATTCCCTTTAAGAAAATAATTTTTACAACTGACTTTCAACAAAAACGAACCAAGGTGGCGTCGAAATTCGGCTTTTCCTCTTACAGTGAAGTATGAATGCGGTCTCAAAATGTATTTTGATTTTTCTAGATAATCTTGTTAGAACACCACACTGGTGAGTTGAAAAGGGCGTTCAGTTACGCTTGAAGAGGTTGCTCTTGAAATTAAGCGTAGGACAGAAATTCTCCCATACATTTAGATGGGCCAAATTGGAGCGCAAAGACCTATTACGCTTTATTTCAAGCGTAATCTCAGTAAGCTTGGAAAATGGCGTAAGTTACGCCGTAGTTTTATCAGTGCATTTGTGAGGTGCCGACCATTATTTTGGTTTTTTCTGTAGCGGAAACATTTAGCTAGATTCATGACGGAAAAATCTATCAACGAGGCACGTGTCCTTAGACGTTATACAAATTTCCTTATGTATCTTACTTCTAGCTCGCTGGTTGGCAATGAGCGTGTGGAGCGCACCTATAATCGACAAAAGTTCCACAATATCAAGAAGAATGCAAAAGACCACCGAAAAAATTCACATTTAAAAAAAAGTTAGGAAACATTTATGGACAAATTTTCCACCATAGGTAAGTTATGTCGTAAAATAAAAATGTGAAAACATTACAGTTTTGTAAAGTTACAAGCACTTTGTGGTGCGGGTGCCGGACGCCCCTCGCGTGGACGGCCTTGTTCTTGGACTTACCTCGGCCACGCTCCCGGCTCCCTCGTCCCCCCTGCCGTCGTCCTGGCCTGGGCCGGCTCCGGCTCCGGCTGCGCCCCCGGCCTGCTCCCTGCCCGTGCGCCCGCGCGGCCAAACACCCCGTCACTGCGGCGGGCCGGGCCGGGCCGGGCCGGGCCGGGCCGGGGTGGCGTGGTGCTTGTCCGCCAGGCCACCACCCCCCGCCGGCCCCGCCCGCCCTGTCCCGCCCCTCGAAGGCACGCTGTTGCCGCCATCAGGGGAAGGCGAGGCAAGGCCGTCGCTTAGAATCGGCACGCTAGTCACGATGCATGCCCAGCCCAAGTGCATTCTTATTATAATGACAAAATGTTATCGCTCTCCCAGAGAGTAGAATTTTACTCTGTCAGTTTGATATACTATGAATCGTGCAGGATTACTAGAGAGATCAGTTAGTTGGAGGGATTCGCAAATGTCGTTCGCTTAAGGTTTTCTTTCGCACCAGTAAAAGTAGAAAATTTGACCATTGTGATAAAAAGCGAACTTTCTTTGTGATAACAAAGCTTTGGTTCGTAATTACAAAGCCCCGCTTCGTTATTGAAAACGCCTTGGTTTCCAAGGAGTTTTGGAAAACCTAAGCAGTTCTTATTGAGAAAATGCACAGGTTTCCAGGGATGCTTGAAAACCAAGACGAAGTTTTCCCCGTCAATGGGTCTGCTTTCTTTGTTCGGAATAGTTTTATTTAGAGAGCAATTAAAGGGCAATCTGTAATTTATGTGTGAGGCGAACATATATACCCTGTTGGTGGGGGGGTAGGCACTTGTAGATTGCCTATAAGCGTTCAGTGTGCGGAGACTGCAAAGTGCCGACCCCTTCGGTAACTCACGTGAGGATGACATTGGGTGGCTGCTTCCTTTCCTCCCTTATTCCTCACGTAAAATGTGGAGGGGGTATGCACTCGCGTAGCTGTCGGGTCACTCTATCCGCAATAAAGGCGTAATGATATGCCTAATAGATGGTTAATGGACGTGTAATGGCCAAAATTTTCAGTATTTTACTCCTTTTTGGGTCGTTTTAGGCTGTTTTTGCTTCATTTTGGTCTAATCTTAAAAATTTCGGAGCGTAATATAGTGTAATAGACGTAATAGTCGGGTCACAGATTTTAAGAGCGAATACCCCCTCGTAAAATGTTATCAAACCATTTGTTGCTCAGGGCAGCTAAGAAAACCCTACCGTAAATGTGCATCTTGCGTAGTATGTGCGCCGCAGCAATACTCCTCAGCGAGAGCACGCGGTATTGACGAAAACATTGGCGCATGGGGTATTTACTAAAAGTTTTGATGAACTATTTGATGGGGCTACTGATTTTCCGTAGTGTTTCGTGGATGAACCTCACTTAGGACCAAGCCAGAAAACCAATGTTTGTCTGAACTGCTTAACCGCATGAACTGTCATTATTGTGCACACGGGGCATGCCGAATCGAGCGCTTCTCTTTTTTCCAAAGGGGTGATCCCAAGTTGTTGTTTTTTCCTGTCAGCATGTAGATGTCACTTCTGTCTCAAAGGATGAAATTTGTTTTAGCGTACTAGAGCAGCGCCCAAAATATAGAATTTTGGAGACGTTACCTGTTAGGAAAAATTAAAATCCATGCAATGGTCTGCAAATATAATTACTTTATTGTACCAAATTCATTATTATTTTAAGAAAGAAATACAAGGTGAACACATGTGAGAAAGGAACTTTTACAATTCTATTCTGTGACTTTGCATGTCCTAAATTCATTTGGTATCGAATACTGTTTGCTGGTAAGTTTCGCCCGCAAGAGATTCACTAATTTCGTTGACAAACTTCTTGATGGGTATTTATCGATCTGACTGATTGTAAGATGAAAGATGTCGAAAGTAAAAGGAAATCTTAAGATAGAAAAAAATGAAATGCAACTAGTGTCGTTAGTTTACCTTTCTATAAAATAATTTTGACTAACTGACACTACGAAAGAGCTCATATTTGAGGTTGCAGGTCAGCGCGAATATCTACTTAGCAGAAAAGATGCTATTAGACGAAAACGACATTAACCCAAAGTCAACAATGAGATGAGGTATAGCGCTCCAATGTATATTTTACAGAACTTACAGAGGCTGAAATTATAAATTATGGGAGAAACACACTCGTGTAAGAATCGTCGTAGCTCATAACGGTGCTATGTTCTTGACAATTACTACACAAGCGTGATTACTCGCATCATTACATCTTTAGAAATTCAGCATTCTATCCTAAAATATTGCTTTTCAGAACTAATGACAAAGAAGCGGAAATTTAAAACTTTGATCAAAAGCTCTGACGTGCTCGAAAATTACGGACTGACAAGGTTATCACGTTACTTTTGTTAAAAATTATTAGACACATTTTCAATAAGTACGCATTCCTGGCTTCAGAGCTGTAACCATTTCATGTTACGTGATAAACCTTCATTGGAAAACCTTCTCCATTAGCTTTTACCCATATCATTTAACAATTTATTTATAAAAAAAAGGCTTTTAACATCATTCTTTGAAGAAAGGAATTCATGGGGTGAGTGTGGCACTTCGTATTGACACTGCAAACACAATTGTGTACTTGGTACACCTTTGTAGGTATGTGCTTTGATGCTCACATTTCAAGTTTTGTGCTTGTCAGGTCGACTGCTAGCAACCGTCACCTTGCAATTACAAGGGTCACACTAATTGTAGTTGCATGCCTTAGCGTGAACTAATGACTGAAAGAAATCAGATAACTGTACGCTACTCGTTCGATGTGGAACTCTAGTCTGAGTAAAATTGTGAAGCCCTCGTAAATCCTTGCAGTTGATGAAAGAAATTCCTGTTCCTCTAATTCATTCTGTATATGCTTGCTTACGTGCCACGCACATACTAACAAGTGTGTTCCTTTTAGGTTGACTTTTGGTAGCAGCCGACTGATACACACTCACTTGTGTGTGCTTAGCACAAAAACTCGAGTTTGCAGTGCACTGATTGGTGCGACTAAAGTTAGGGGAAAATTAACAACCAAATTATTGCATTCCGTTAGGATGCTCTCATGCGTCCATCTGTTATATAACTAAAAGTCATAGTTCGCGTCAATCTTCTATGTTTGTAACATTAGAAAAAGCGTATCACAGTAGTTGAGCGGAATGAAGCACAAACATTATATACATTCCAGCCTCCAACAATAAACCTCCGCGGTTCGGAGAATTCAAAGCTGACCGCATCCCTTGCTCTGCTTTCACTCGGGTCGCGTCGCAAACCTAACTTAAATAATTTGCTCCTCAGATGCTAAAGAAAGGTAATGAACTCTTCCATCTGAAAGCGAAAAGTTCAATTCCCCCTTGGACATATAGGAACTACAAAAAATCGCTCACATTAATGGAAGGCACATAAGGGTGACGGTCACCCTCACTCGACCCACTGAGATATGAACACATATTTTTGCCTTTAGTCTTGCTTTATCTCATTCACACGTACTTATACACACTTTCACACTGTCATGATGTACATTCACAAGTAAGAACACCTTGGTGGATCCCAAGATAATGTAATATTTACACGAGTCTTCGTGATGCCTGTAGGTGGTCCTTGAGGGCGCTGCAGTCGGTGCTTTGATCCATCCTGTGTCCTGCCCGTGTCCCACCAGGCCCCGGCCACGCTTTTTACCCTGCTCGCCGAAACCCCTTGCCGCCTACAAGTCGTACAATTACATTTACATTGAAGTGGTCCTCTAAAATCACTGAACGTGAGAAGTTCCAACCCACACCAAACTGCTAGCCATGGTCTCTTATAGCCGCTGCGTTGAGCACGTCCTGTCTACGCCTAGCTGACTGTTAGACCAGCAGCAACAACTAACGCCGTGCTCGCTAGCGCTGTGCAAGCCGAGAAAGTTAAGGAAACGAGTTATGTAATTTACTTTGGCATCTTGGGACTGCCGCCGCTCGCTACGGGCTAGCATTGGGTGACGTGGCGGGGCCGGGACCGTGCGGCCTCGGGGCGCTCCCGGGCGTCCTGGCGCCTCCTGTTGACGCCGTGCCTCGACGACGGCGGCGAGTCCGGGCGGTCGCCGGGGAAGTCGACGCCGCCCCCGAGGAGTCGTCAGTACTCTTCCTCCTCATCGAAGTCCTCGTCGGGGTCTTCGTCGCTGCGGGGCACAAACCGACTGTTAGCTCAACACCGTGCCCGCCGTGCCCGGGGGGAGCACTTTCAAAAATCATTTTACAGCACCATTTTATTTCTTTAGAAGTCAAAATCAAAATACTGTAAAATCAAGAAATACAGAAAAATCGGAAAATACAAGAAAAAATAAACAAAAACCAAATTAAATTGACAAAAAAATCATAAATATAGGGGTTTAAAAGACCAAAATTTATCAAAAAGTGACAGAAATTTTTCTTCAAAAATCAAAAGAAAAATCTAAACAAAAAATCAAAATAATCAAATAAATAAAATGTCAGAAAAATCATTGAACACATTTTGTAAAAATAATCTCTCCCCCCCCTCCCCCTCGCCCTCGGTCGTGCCCTCCCGACATGTGGCGTGGAGTGCACCCTACAGTGTACTCACTCGTCCTTGGTGGAGAACTTCTCGACGTAGGAGACGGTGTCTTGGCTGCCCTGGCAGCAGTACCAGTAGCACAAAACCCCCACGGACACGCCGAACAGCACGTTGGGCACGATGAGGGAGAGCAGCAGGTGGCGGAGCGTCTCCTCCCAGGAGTAGCGCGCCACCACCATCTGCGGGTAGGCGCGCGAGTAGTAGCAAGGGAAGGGAACGCCCAGCCGCGAGTACCCGTACTGCTTGGCGAACTCGGAGCAGTTGACCCGGGGCGGGTAGCCGCAGCCCTCCGTGTTGACCAGGAAGCGGGTCTCCGTGACCGCCCACTGCAGCGACGCTCGGTCCTGTACGGAGCACGCACGATAGGCCGAGTGAGCAAAGTGTTAAACAGGAAACATGATACAGCGACACGAGCCCAACGGAACGGCAGACCCGCCCAACTGTTACGCGTTTTGTGTTGCATCCGGTGAAGCGATCAGTGTTGCAACTCTTAAATTTTGGTACACCCCGTAATTTAGAAAAAATTGAAAAAATCAGAATAATTCCAAAAATTCATAGAGAAATTCAGGAAAATTTACAAATAGCTATAGGTAAAATTCAAGCAGAAATTCAGATTTTTTTTTTGCAATTTTGAAATAAATTTACGAAAATTTGCTAAATTCAGAGTTGTTTCCTTCTCGGCTGCGACATAAGTAGGCAACTAATTCCCATGTATACACATTCAGGCGAACGGCGGGTAGTATCCACCCACACCCAGCCCAGGGTAGGTAGCCTTCGTGAGGAGGCTTTGCCTAGTAAGCAGTTGTCGATCCCGTCCGCTTGACAGAGAAGTATATTCATGGGAATCTTTGCCTACTTGCAGCTTTGACACTGTTGAGTATTTACCAGGGATGGTCGTGCTGCGTGCTCTGCGTGACTGACCTGCGTGAGCGCCCACGTGTGGTAGGGCACGTGGCTGTAGTTGACCCTGATCTGGTGGCAGCGCGGCGTGGCGGTGGTGCAGCCCTCGCGGCACGAGGCCCACGAGCAGTTGGTCAGCCCCTCGGTGTACACGTGGTCCGTGGCCACGCACGTCACGGGCTCGCGCTCGTAGTTGGCCAGGATGGACGAGATGGCGGGATCCACGACGAACGGGATGAGGAAGAGGAAGGCGAACACGGACACGATGGCCGTGGTGCCGAGGCAGAGCGAGGTGTAGAACTTGGCGCGCTCCACGAGCGAGGCCATGCCGCCCATGAAGTGCACGCCGCCGGTCAGGCTGTGCGCCGAGCCCATGCCCAGCGCCGAGCCCAGGCCGAGCGCCGAGCCCGACGGCGACCTGCCCAGGCCGCCGAGCATGAGCGAGCCCTCGCGGGACCGGCCCCCGGGGCCCACCTCGGCGCCCATGATGATGGTCGACTCGTCGGAATCCATCGCGGGCTCTCACTTGTGATGCGGACTCGGAGCGAGAGAGTCTCGCCAGTCAGCGCGTCGTCTCGCTCAGTCACACTCTCTACACTAAATCGATCACACACTCACTCTTACGTAATACTATTCCGATAGTTTTTAGATCATTATTTTATCTTTACAAAAGAACTATCCGTTGAGTACCCTACCCTAGAATGCTGTGCGGTACAAAATAATAGAAACAATTGACGACAACGTGTCCGGGACGCGCGATAGGGTTCAAAACAAGTCGTCTCGTTTCGTGATGAGCCGTGGTAGATGAAGCTCGCGCATTCCTCTTCGCCCTTAAGCTCATGGGCAGAGAAATGTTAAAAGCGTGAAAAATTGAAACGAAACTTTGGTGTTCAAGTCCAGTGTGTCCTATATGCCTCTGGACGCAGACCCCTCCCCGTGGACTCGCGCGGGCTCGCGCGGCACGGGTGGGGAGAGCTTGTGCTTCGTGTCGACCAGCCCGCTTGCCTAGCGCCGGGCTCTATAACAGAGTAGAGCTCGTCGCAGATTTCTTCAGATTTTCTTCGGAACAAGGAACATGCCACCGTCTTCTTTTAGAGCGAAGTAGGTAAAATGTTAATTTTAAAAGGGGTTTCGTTGTTGATTTGTAGGAAAAAATCCTTGTGAGTAGATTTCTTTCTTCTTTTTTGTTTTCAAATTGGAAGGGAGGGCGAAAATCCGCTGGTCCGTCAGAGACTGAAGATCCAACCAAACGGGGGAGGAGAGGGAGAGTGACACGAAGGTGCACTGAGAGGACAGAGAGGAAAAGAGAAGAGAAAAAGAGTAAGCCGAGGGAGAAAAAATGTGTTGCTCGAAGAATTGGCGTGCTTGAAGAAGTCCTTGACAGGCGTGGCGTGGCGTGGCGCTCAGTGTTCCTGCAGCGAGAACACGCTATGCGGCTGGTGCACGGGGCTCTCCTCCAAGAGGGGAATGCCTGCAACAAACGAACTATGTTAGACCCCGCACTAAAAACTCTAACTCGTCTAAAAACAAATCAATTTTGTGCACTTGATACAAATTAGCAATTTATTTTCTCAAACAGAGGGCTCTTCTCCAACGAATAATTTTGAATGCAATATTGTAAAGTCCACAATGACGCACGAGAGAATGACGCACATTATTGCCTTTGATTTCGTAAAAAGAAATTTTAAGCAAAATACTAAATTTTGTTTCTTTTGAGAGCATCTCGTAAAATTTGCGTTCGAATGAGCCTGTATGTCCGCTTGGTTGTTGCTTTGAGTCGGTGCAATAATATTACATGGGTGTATGTGTGTTTATGTGTGTGTAAATGTGTGTGAGTGCGCGCGCGCGTTTTTACTAAATCTCATAACCTGGTTCCAAAATACCGATGGTGATTTAATAATAAGATCATAAAATATACAGCTGCTTCCTCAACTTGCCACCCGTGCGGAGCGCTTTTAACTCACTTCGTCCCCCCCAAAAAAAATCATTGAAAAAATAAATAAATAAATTAATTAATTAAAATAAATAGAAGAGAGGTACATAAAAATCCGAATAATCGAGAAAAAATGAACAAAAAGCCGAAATTAAATCGGAAAAGTTGAAAAATGTCGGTAAAAGCTAAAAATATATCAAAAATTGACAGAAAATTTCCTTGAAAAATCAACAGGAAGATAAAAACTAAAAAATCAAATTTAAAAATGTCTAAAATTTCATTGTTAACATTTTGTACGAGTGATTCGCCCCTCGGGCTAGGCCTCCCCTTTCAGGTCCTTACGTGAGGGATCTCAGAGGGCCGAGGGGTCGGGCCCTCCCCCGCCCGTGTCGAGCTCGAGCGCGCTCAGAGAGCCGTCCTTGTTGATGGCGATGGACGCGCCGCAGCACTTGAAGCGCATCTTGGCGTCGTCGCCGACCTCGACCGTGCGCTGGCACAGCAGCAGCGTCAGACACGACACGATGAACAGCACCGACGGCAGCAGCGACGCGACCAGGAACTCGCGGTACGTGGCGTCCAGGTCGAAGCGCGCGACCACCATCTCGGTGTTCCAGTCGGCGTAGAAGCAGGGGAAGCGCGCGCGCGCGTTGTGGTCCGTGCCGTCCTTGCCGTAGTCGCGGAGGAAGTCGCGGCACTCGTCGCGCAGCGTGTTGACGCAGCCCTCCAGGTTGATGAGCAGCTTGGACTCGTTGGCGATGACGAGGTCCTGCTCGGGCGGCGCCACCTGCCGCGTCTCGTCCAGCGGCACCGGGTTCCACACGGACAGGTGCGACAGGTACGTGAAGTTGGTGAGGTCGGTGAGGGCGCTCTTGTCCAGCAGCGTGCCGTTGATGCAGTCGGTCGCCTCGACGCCGCGCGTCGTGTTGAGGATGGTGTGGCAGCTCGCCATGAGGATGTTGTCCTGCCGGCTGTGCCACACCTCCAGGTCCGTGTCGTTGACGACGGCGCGCTGGCAGCGCGACAGGTACACCTTGTCGCCGCTGAGCAGGATGGTGTTCTTGTTGCGGGTGGGGATGTCGACGCAGCGCCGGTCGCAGTTGTAGGGCGGCCGGATGCGCTCGCACATGCCGCGGTGGCAGTTCTGCAGGCCGTCCATCTCGATGCACGTGATCTTGCCGCGCCGCCCGGAGCACTTGAGCGGCGCGTCCGTCTCGCTGAACTCGCACTTGAACGCGTCCGTGATGTTGATGCACGTGCCCATGGTGCAGTTGAAGGTGCCCGTCAGGTTCTTGCACTCGTCCGCGATGCAGCGGCTCTTCTTGGCGTTCTCCTGGTCGATGCCGTAGCACGTCTTGTTGGCCGTGTGGCTGCAGTTGGCGAAGAGCAGGCTGGAGCCGTTGCGCCGCAGCGACACGTGGATCTGGATGCAGGCGCCCGAGGACTTGCTGAGGCACCACTCTCCGCACGTGCCCCAGTCACAGCTGTCGCGGTTGACGGCGCGGGTCGTGGTGCACATGACGGGCACCTCGCCCACGCCCGAGTTGAAGGCGCGCAGCGAGGGCATGTACACGGCCACGGACAGGTAGACCAGCGCGACGGAGCTCAGCACGGCCGTCAGCTGGCACAGGCAGATGACGCCGCAGATGCGGTTGTCCTGCGGCGGGATCAGCAGGTCCTCCACCGGCGTGGGCTTGGGCATGGCGCCGCCCCCGGGCCCCGCCCCCGCCCCCGGGCACCGCCGCCGCCTCCGCCGCCACTAGCCGCCCCCAGGCTCCCAGCTGTCACCTGCAAGAGAAGAGCGGGAGTCGAGCCGTCAGCCTGGGGCAGCCGCGGCAGTCGGCGCTCGCTCGCTCGCTCACTCACTCGCTCACTCACTCACTCACTCGCTCACTCACTCACTCACTCACTCACTCACTCACTCACTCACTCACTCACTCACTCACTCACTCGCTCACTCACTATCACTCACTCACTCACTCACTATCACTCACTCACTCACTCACTCACTCACTCACTCACTCACTCACTCACTCACTCACTCAATCTCACTTACTCTTTCGCTCGCCTGCTCCTATTCTCACCCTTAAAGCAGCTAGGGACTCCCCGAACCCCTGCAGGATAGGCCACGTGCTCTGCTCAGCGGTGCAGCGGGTCGGCCTACCCACTCATTGCCAGGCGCTCTCCCAGATGGGAGGATGCTTTCAAAGGCGGATATACGAGATGTCAGCGGAAAAAAGGAAAGAAACCTGCATAAAGCTGTTGCTTTTGAAAATATGCAACCCGCCCGAACTGCCTCTATATCTGGAACTGCATGCATCTTATGCAGTGGTGCGGGCGGTTTGCCTTCATTCAAAAAAGACCGGAAGTTTTCAGACACCTGTAATATCGGCATTTAAGTGATATGCGGCCTCTTCATGTTAGAATAAAAATGCCTTGGTCAATTTAACTCATCATGACACGCCCGTCCCAGGCGATCCTTTCGTAAAATCATATTAGAAGGAGCAAAACAAGGCTCGCGCTCGATGGCCAGCGCATGGCTATTGTCGGGTCAGTCAGTTATGTTAGTAGTAGATTCCGTGGGAAAAGGGGGGGGGGGGCTGGCTCCATGGATGAGGTCCCAGGATTAGACAGATACATCGCCAACACTTCCGCCATACGTGCGGGCCTTCTACGCCTGGGTGGGGGACGGGGGTGGTAGGAGGAGGAGGTCGCTGGCCCAGCGAGGACAGATGTACCGGGCAGTTAGGACGCACTTAACCCTCCGCACCGATGTAAGGCTGCAGGTTTGGTGTAGGGAAGCGCTGGCCCGGGCCGGGCCGGCGCGTCAATGTTAGGGATCGATGTTTCGCGCTGCGCACAGCTGTGATTCCCGCACACGGAGGAAAAAGGGTTACAGAATTTATAGTAACTCGCGGAAAAATCGAACACAACAGCTCAAACTTGTATTGAAAATTACACGTGTATGTCCAGGAAGGAACGCTAACGCTGGAACTTACTTCACAGTTCTAAATAAGACCGCTTTTGGCGCACATGAACATCTCCGTAGTCCAATACCATGTTCTCCTGGACTTGGTGATTGGTGCCCGTTTCTGTTTGAGGCTCTCAAACACATTTCTAATCGCCAGGAGCAGCTCTTTGTGGCTGAGGAACTATCTGCTTACTCGCCCGTTTACCATAAGTTAAAACAAAAATCCGTTTCCATCTAAGTCGAAGCCTAATTTGCACCCCTTTCTCGCACGAAACGTGTGGCGAGCAGGATCAGTTCTCTTCTCTCTCTCTCTCTCTCTCTCTCTCTCTCTCTCTCTCTCTCTCTCTCTCTCTCTCTCTCTCTCTCTCTCTCTCTCTCCCTCTCTCACGCACGTGGCTGCCCCGCCCCAGTGGCCTCACATGGTCCAGAGCTAGCCCCGCCGCCGCATGGCTGGTGATGCGCGCTGCGCGCCGCAGAGCTGGGCGACCTGGCCTGTCCTGCCCTGTCCTCCTTGAAGCTGGTCGTGGTGCTGGTGGGCCCGGGCCCGGCGCTGCCTCGCCTCTCGCTTGAGCGCCACGCTGCGCCACGCCGCGCCACGCAGCGTCCGAACGAGCCACGCTCTGGCGGAGAACTGAGGCAGCCAGCCAGGGCGTCGGGCTGGGCCTGGGCTGGGCCCCTCCGGGGGCGCGCGGCGCGGGGCGGGGCGGGGCGGGAGCCGCCGTCTGTCCTTGTCGCTCGCACGGGCTGCCCCGTCTGCGCCCCTCTCCCTCTCTCTGTCGCACCCTGGTCCGGCGCTCAGGTGAGGCGGCCTGCGCTGGTCCGTCTCTGTCTCTCTCTCCTCTCCCTGCTCTCCATGCAGCTCTTCTCGAGAGAGATGTGGACTGATGCCTCCGACTTCTCTCTTTGCTCTTCAATGGCGTGACGTCACCACTAGCAGGCGTGCCGCAGTGAGGGGTGGGGTCGGGGACGGCCGGTGGGGGCGGCGCAGGCGCGGGGCCGATCAATAGAGGTACGAGGCCAGCCGCGGGGTCCCCGGCCGGCCCCCGGCCCGCCCCCGGCCCGCCCCCGGCCCGCCCCCGGCCCGCCCCCGGCCCGCCCCCGGCCCGCCCCCGGCCCGCCCCCGGCCCGCCCCCGGCCCGCCCCCAGCCCGCCGCCAACCCGCCCCCAAGCCCGAACCTGCTCCACTTTCTGACATCTCCTTCCCCCTCCATCGCCTCCCCGCGCCGCAACAAAAGGCGCGAACATTTGAACGGGGCCGCTGCTGTCGCGCTGCTGCCGGCGCCGCGCCGCGAGAGCGGTCGCGAGGAGCTCCTCTTGTACTGACGGTCGGTTGGTGCGGGTCGTGGCGGAAGTCTATGCGAGGTACTTGCAAGGTTTATTTTGACCATCCCAGCGCCCCGGCAACGTGGCCGTACTGCGCTGGAGTACAGATGCGGAATGCGTCCGATTTTGCACTCAGGAGATCCGGGAGTTGCAGAGAACACGCGGCAGTATATTTGTGGGTCTGCCTATATCATTGGGGTCATGTCACCTGACGGCAGAAATGTTAGGCGAACCCACCGCTATACGTGTTCTCTGAAGCATGTCTGAAATACCCTCGTGCTCCCCTTGCAAAACTGGAGTCTGATCGGATCCGAAACCCGGCGTCTGCAGGTGAAGCGTCGGAAAAAGTAATGCATTGTAAAAAAAAATGTGTTCTTTATCAACAGCCATGTTGTGCGAGAAAAAACAAAAGTTGGTGTCAAACAATTTTTTTAAAAAATCGAAACAAGAAATTTCTTGTTACTTTTCTTGTTTGTAAACAATCTTTGTTGTTCCTAGACAGCTTTTGCTGTAACTGAACAACTCTTTTTTGATGTTATTGTACAACTTTTGTTGTTGTCATTTGACATAATCGTTGTTGCATTATTAGTTGAAACTGTTATACAACAATACAGGCCGCTATAAAGTAACTCACGCAAAATTTGCTGTTTATTTACGACGTTTTTATACGGTGTTGAGTTGGCTAGAATCTTCTAGGATGTATCATGATGTATCATGACGTTCTCACGACGCTTCTCAGATGACCTCTTGTGAGGACACGTCGCCCCGCTGGTCCGCGTGTGGTGTGGCCAGGTGTGACAGGTGGCCCCAGTGGGCGGGCGGCTGCTGCTGGCTCAGCCCCCAGCGTGTCAGCGAGTCTATAATTGAAGGAATCGATGGCGAGACAGAACAGCGCCTCCCTACCCGGACCCACCCCCTATCTCACGCCATGGTGGACACACCAACAAAAATAAAAACAAAACAAAGTACAGAGGGGTTCGGCGAGTCCTGCTGCCGCGGACCGGGGGCGGGCGAGGGGGAAACAAATCTGAAATTTGTGTACATCTCGTATACATAGAAAAATTCAGAGAATTTTAGGAAAACTTACAAAAATTTACAAAAATTTCGGTAAAATTCAAGCAAAAATTCAGTAAAAGACTAACAAAAATTCTCGAAAATTCACAAAAATTTCCAAATTTTGTTCACTAAAATTCAGAGTTATTTTCCCCTCGGGGGCTGGATCACCAGGGTACTCCGTCACTCAACGGAGAATTCGCTGCGGAACGTACACGTGCACACCCAAGGAAGCGTGCGCTTGAATGTCACAAGTACAATTTGGCGCTCTGTCCAAGCCCAACTCAGATTGAAACTAAAAACAGGCGTTTCATTAAAGCGAGAAGGGTAACGATTTGAGAACAATTTGAGCTCAAGTACTAAAGCACAATAGTACTGTTAGACCATAAAGTTTATTCCACTCAACTGAATCGTATTTTGCATGATCCAAGAACATGATGTTCAGGGTGCATCAAGGCCCTGGAACCATTGCAACAACAGTACTATTAGAGGTTTTCCTTACGGTTCAAAGAGAATTTTGTTGGGGAAAAAACACGTCCTTTTCGTATCACATAAACCTTGTGTATGGTATGCACCGCTAAAAATTGATACACTAACGATGTACCACATGGGCGTTTTCGAATGCTGTTTGTGTATTGTCAACTTAACTCACCCCTAAAAATTCATCTAGTTCCTCTTGGTTTCCAAGCCGTCATCGAATCTCTATAAAAGATTCGTTATCCAGCCCGCTCCGCACGCGCTGCGTGCCGGGGTGCGTTTGAGCGCGCGCGCGTATTTGTGTGTGAGAGTGTTCGAGGGACAGCTGATGGCGCTGTGAGTGTGAGTGCTCAGCGGCTGGGGTGGTGTGGGCAAGACGCTAAACCTAACCTGCTGCTCTGTATAGGTTGCCCTGCCCCCTTCCCCCGCCCCAACCCCCCTCCCCAAACAAAAAATAAATAAGAAAATAAACAAACAAAAAAACCAACGGCTCTATCATTTTGCAGCCCGCCAAACTAGCGTGGGATGTGACGGGGCGGTCCCACTCTCCCCACCTGACCATGCCGATGATTCCCCCGTACTCAAGACTCTGAAGTATTTGTTTTGGGCGGGCCGGCCTGCGGCCTGCTCCTGCTCGCGCCCCGTACCTGCGCGTGCTGCGCGTCCCCGGCGTGCTGGCCCGGGTCGGCACCGGCGCTCTCGCTCCTGGTCCAGGTCCTGGTCCCCCGTGGTGCAGCTGGTCAGCGTCCGTCGCCACGTCCTCGGCGTGAGCGCGGTGCGCCGCGCGCGGTGACCCGCGGGGGCGAGGGGGGCGCGCGCAGGGCGGGGCGGGGCCGTGCGTGGCCGCCGGCGACTGCGGTACTACTGACGCTCCTCCGCGAGCCTCCCGCCCGTGGCCCGCCCGTGGCCCGCCCGTGGCCCGCCCCCCGGGCCACAGGGTAGGGCAGGGCGCGGTCGATATGCTATGCGGCACGCTGGTCTAGGCGCCCACTGCGGGCCCGCTCGCTCTCCCCACCACTCTCCTGCCCGCCCGCTTCGTACTTCCCGCCAACAGACCCCCATCACGCCGCTCAACGCCGGGGGGGATTGAACAACTCAAAATTTTTGTGAACAAGTTTTCGGATTTTTTTTTGCGAATTTTTATTGATTTTTCCTGAAGTTTTGCTTGAATTTTACCTATATTTTTGTGTAATATTCCGAATTCTCCTACATTTTTCTGAGTTACGAAGTGTACAAAAATTTCATGGTTGTTTCCCATCCCAACGGACGTGCTTTGGTAGTATACCTCGTCTCGTGGCGATTGGCGGGCGTACTCAGGCTGCTGCTTATGCTAGTTCGGGCGCCTGCTGGCGTCCTCTCCCAGCTCCGCTGGTACGGGAAACGTGGCTTCTTGTTTTTTCAAGATGTTTTGATAAAAAAACAAAACCATTCCCGTTATGACGTCTTGGAAATCGAATCTATTTTACCCCGGAATTCAGGACGGCACCTTGAAAATCAGGAAGACCTGCCGGTATTCAAGACAAAGTCCTGAACACGAAGATGACTGCGTACAAGACCTTGACTGTGCCTTGAAAACCACGACGTAACTTTTATCGAGTGGCCTGATAAGACGGGTTCAGTAGATGAGCTGGAGTTCAACCAGGGTGGCACCTACCGCTGGCAAGCTGCTAGGTAACGTCCAGGAGTGGTGTGGTTTGTTTTTCTCCCTGTTAGCACTGATTTGCACTGCAGTTGACATTGCAAGAGCAAGACATAACCAGTTCTACCTACCCGTCTCCTGAGGCATCAAACATAACCCATAATTACATCGCGGGTGGTCGTACAATCAACTATTGAAACCACGCGCAATAACGCTACACACGGCAGGAGAGGGCGGATGCGGCCAGGTCGCTCGCGGAGCTGCAGCTGGGCCGGCGGGGGCCGGCGGGTCCACAGGGGCTGCCCACCTCCCCGGCGCAGGGCGCAGGGCGCAGGGCGCAGGGCGCGCTCCACCCCCGCGCCGACCGCGCCGCGCCACCTCGCGGCCAGCCGGGCTCCACCGGGAGTACTCCACGCCCCCGCCCCCAGCCGAGGATAGGCATACTCCACGCTCCCATAGCCGCGCAGGCAATGTCATCCCTCCCTCCCTCCCTCCCTCCCTCCCTCCCTCCCTCCCTCCCTCCCTCCCTCCCTCCCTCCCTCCCTCCCTCCCTCCCTCCCTCTCTCCCTCCCTCCCTCCCTCCCTCCCTCCCTCCCTCCCTCCCTCCCTCCCTCCCTCCCTCCCTCCCTCCCTCCCTCCCTCCCTCCCTCCCTCCCTCTTCTGGAATAACTACTCATAACCAAACACCTGTACGGTAAAACTGGCGCCCTGGTTTTCATGGTAAATTTCTATAGATTTTCGAGACGATTGGGAAAAACCAAGACCTTTCCGATGACGTCCAGAAAATCATGACGATTTCCAGGGCATACCCTTGGAATTTAAGACGTCGTCTTGAAATTATTGCAATGTTTCAAGACGACTCCTTGAAATTATTGCAATGTTTCAAGACGACTCCTTGAAAACCAAGAGGAATGTCTTGGAAATCGCCTTTGTCTTGTTTTTTCCAAAATTTCTTGAAAACCAAGACGCCAGTTTTACTGAGTTCTATGACAGTATTAACTACGTTTAATGCTGTATTTTGCGGCATCTAGTCTTGCTTCATTTTTGTTCATTTCTTCTTGTTTTGCGATGTAATGTGTTGCTTTATTTAATTTTTTTCAGAATAAACGTTCATGTTACCGAGCAGATTTTATTTTTGATGTTAAAGGTTATGCTGTTGTACTTTTTTAGGATGTGAGAGTGGGTTGCATTGTTATTATGAGTACCAGTTCATAGAACTTTAGACATTTAGTGAGGTGGGTCCTTTTGTGTAGTATACCACTACAAAGCTGTTTTATGACTATGGACTTCAGAATACATTGAAACTTTCAGCCAATAAAAGAAATTGAAACGGCAAATTACTGGGAGCAGCTAAGCGAGTTATGAGAACAATCAATAATCGTCTCCCTAGTTAATTATTTCATGTAACAAAAAAAACTATTTGTGTGTTTTGTTTTACTGAGAGAGCGTGCTGTATACTGTAGTGAGGCTTAATAGCCCTTTCGAGTACCGTCTGAAAAATAAAATTTCAACTCTCTCTCTCTCTCTCCCTCTCCCCCCCCCCTCTCTCTCTCTCTCTCTCTCTCTCTCTCTCTCACACACACACACACCCCTCCGTCCTTATCACACCAATGGCGGTGCCCTATACTGTGCATAGCAGTACCCTCTGAGTTCGACGACTGAGGTTCAAAGCGCCATCCCCAGAACCAGTCAGGTGTACCGTTCTGCGGAGCTTTGTCTGGCCGCGCGGAGAGCCGACGAGTCCTCTGCAAAACGGGAGGGGCCCAAGTCTGGCCGGGTGTCTCCACCCGCAGTCCTTTGGCCCCGACAAGATAGGACCCTCTCGATTTAATTACCCGGCTGGAGCGGCCCGGCCCCGCCCCAAGGCGGCTGGCTGGAGCCGCCCACTTAGAGCACTTAACTCTTTCCTTCAGCTGCCTCGCCCTCCTCCTCTTCCTCCACCCACCTACAACCTCCTCCCGTTACCCCCTCCCCCTTTCACTACCACATCCTCACCTGCTCGTGACTCCACCACCCCTTAATACTTGAAACACAAAACAAGAGCACGGCGGGTCCTTCTTCCCGGACGTCGATGGAGTCCGGGAGAGGGGGGGGCATGGGGGGGAGGGGTGCGACCCCCCCCCCCCCCTGGAGTGAGCGGCGCCCGGCCCGGAGGCCCGGAGGCGCCTGGTGTGTAAGCTTGTGGTCCCCGCCGCCCAGCGGCGCGGCGCCACGATCGGCCCCACCCCCCGCCGTCCTGGAGCGTGGCCCCGGCCCCGGCCCCGGCCCCGGCCCGGGCCCCCCAGCGGCCGCCCCCCGCCCCCGCCGCCCCCCCCGGACGCGCAGGCAGCGGCCCCGGCCCGGCCCCGCTCAGTACGGTCGTGGTGCTGGCGCTGGCCGCTGGCACTAGGAGCGCCCCAGCCGAGCGGAGCCTGTGGCCCCGGGCCTCGTGGCAGGGCAGGACGCGCGCAGGGCGGTCAGACCCGCGCCCCCCGCGAGTGCATGCGTGAGCGTGCGCGTGCGTGCGTGCGTGAGGCTCTCGTGCGTGTCGCCCGCGTGATCGGCCCGTGAGCAGGTACGGCGGGACCGCGCGCAGCACGCGAGTGCGGCCGACGGTCTAGCTGGCGACTGCAGCGTCTTGCAGTCGCGAGCTACGGCGCGGCGAATGGCATTCGCTTTCCTCGACTATTCGCGCGCCAGCAGGGGAGGGGAAGGGGGGCTTGTGTTTTTAATTGTGTTTGCGGAGGGCGGCCGTGGGCAACCCAAGAGCCCCCAGAGATGTGGTCAGCGCGGACCAGGCTATGGAGCCAACCCTAACCTCCAACCCTTGTGTTATACCCAACAACAACAACAGAGCATAAGAGCGTAGAACAACGGCTGTGGTTTCTAACCTTCTTTTAGACAACGATTCTCTGAGCAATCACCTCTGCGACGGAGGAGTTAAGCGATCCACGAAATCCACGTCGTAAACGTCACTCTTTACGAATTAAAAACAAGCATCTTTTATTCGTTTTGAAAGTTATCGTAACCACCACGTGGCATGCGTACCGTGAGCTGGAACCTCCTTTGTTTGTGGAAATATTTTGCCTGGATAGCCACGAAAAGTATACGGGCATATGCTAATGTTTATAGGACCCTCGATATGGAACGTGAACCTGCTTATCAAGTCCATAATTTCCGCCGGCCCAGTATGTTATGACTGAGACAGCAGGTCTGTTTCGCACCAAGAATCATTCAATGAATATCGATGAGCCAGGCGCCTGCGAGACTTGGGGTAGGCCAGCCCGCAATACACGCTAGCGCTGAAGTCAAAATTTTGCCTACCTATCAGGTGGGAGGCGCCCACTGGAAATGTACTAGTCACATTTCTCGCCCGAAATGAGCGGAGTATTTTATCATCGCTCAGTAAAAGTGACTTTCGCTAAAACGACTCAAATCGAGTATTTTCTGGAATTTTTAAATCGCTCCAAAAGCTTGACATTTGATGATTTGACTCAAAAAAAGTCATCAAAGTGACTCTAATAGTGTGATGTTCATCCATGTCACTCTCCCAGGAGAATCAAAATTTGGTACAGAAAAGTCGCTCGAAGATCGAAAAAGGCGACTCCTCCATTTTTAGTGCCCTTAAAGCTTGCGTTGACTGAACCACACTGTGTTCATTTTATTTCATTGGCTCACTGTGAAAAATATCCTCGTAAATTTACGACATTTTTTGTAATTTTGATTTACAAAATATGTCGTAAATTTACGACAGCCCTTTCTGGCTTGTCGGTCAATTCCAAGTCGATAGGGAGTGCTTGTAAATTTACAGTTTCAAATTGTAATTTTACGACTTTTATCATGGAAAATTTTCCCGTAATCCTTACGAGTATTTTTCACAGTGCTAATGGCAAAGTAACTTGCCCTTAGCAAGGCGCTTAGACCACGTCGCTCTCTCAGGACATCATACCCCGGTGTCACCCGTCGACATTCGGCCTGCGGTCCAGGCCCGGGCCCTGTTCGCCGTCTTCCTCCTCCAGGCAAAATTAGAGTCGCGGTGCCCGGCCGGGCGCAGAGGGGCGGTATCGATGCACCTCACTTATTCACGAGCCCAATCGCCAGAGCGGGCGGGGCGGGGCGGGGCGGGGCGGGGTCCGTCGTTCGACGGCACGCCACGCCACGGCGGCGACCATTAGCAGCGGAAACCCAGAGCAGGGGCCCGGAGGGCGGCATCCTTCCGGCCCCGCCCCGCCCCGCCCCGCCCCACCCCGCCCCACCCCGCCCCGCGGACTGTCTGCCGACTGGTTCAGAAGATCGCTCTAGTACCCTCCTCGTCCCGGTCCCACCTGCACTGTTAAAAATAGTTGTCAGTTGACGACACTGCCCGTGACGACTGTGTTGTCGGTTTACAACAGCATTTGTTACATTGGTGTCACTGAGCAAAGGCTCTCTAACGCTTCCTATTTCAATCCTAATGGCCCATTTACGGAACAAGTACCTATCAACTTGTTGTAACGGTACAACAGATTCGTAGTTAAGTTTGTTAGCAACACATGTCGTTTCAATACAACCACATTGTTGGGTTGTTTGTGAACACACATTTTTTCCAAGTGCAAAATATGTTTCATGAAATTTTATGAACATTGTTAAATTACAACATGTTCGTAAAATTACGACATATGTCGCTAGCAAACTTAACTCCGAATATGTCGTAAATTTACGACATATTTTTTAACAGTGTGGAGGTGTTCTTCGTTGGGCATGACAGTGCCGGTCATAAATGCGACGAGGAAAGAGATGTGGGGAGAGCCACCCTCCAAATCAGGCAGCTCGAGGGCGTATTAAGGTCCGACCGACAGGGGGAGGCGGTGCCCTTCAGGCTGCCCACATACAGGGGTTTTGTAACGCACTTTGCCCACCTTCCAGGCGGGTGTCTAAATACCACAGCGCGTGGGCAGCTATGGGCCTCGAGCTGGGCTGCCTCCTTCGAGTCCGACGGATGTCACCCTGTCCCTGTCTCCTCCAGTCGAGGGGGAAACAACTCTGAAATTTGTGTACACTTTGTAATTCAGAAAAAAATCGGCTAAAATCAGAAAAGTTTAAATAAATTTAAAAACATTCAGAACAATTCAAGAAAATTCGGGAAAAGTCACGAATATATGTAGGTAAAATTCTAGCAAAAATTCAATGAAAATTCACAAAAATTAACAGAATTTCTCCATTAAAATTCAGAGTTTTTCCCCCTCGCCTCCAGGGCCCCACAGCCTCATGTGGGCCTCCTGGCTTCTCCTCTCCGACCCTCCCCTCCCCTCTCTCCTCTCGGTTACGTTTCCAAACGATGTCATGGGGAGGGAACGCCCTTTGGAGGATAATGCTCCAGCCAGCATCCCAACCCCTCCCCCCCCCCCCTTCCCGCTGGGTCGAGCAGTGGAGCCGTCCGGCATGGCTGGAGCACTGGAACTGGCAGCCTGCCAGCAAAAGACCCGCTACAAAATATGGCCATGGCCACGGAAACTATTTTAATCTGGTAGACTGCAAAAATTCATATTCGGTGAAGACGCGGAGGGTCGGATGGGTTGGGGGTTGGGAGGACACTGCGTGCGGCCCAGGACATTAGGGAGAGGGGCAGCGGGGAGCGCTGCCCGGATTGTGGGGGCGTTGGGATAAAAAGAGAGAGGGAGGGGGGGGGGTCGACAGAGAGTGCAGGGAGGGAGAACAGTGGTGGAGATAGTGGTGGAGTGGAGAAATGGAGAGATAGGATGGGGATGGGGTTTTGTTGAGAAGTGTTTTGTCCTTCCTTTCTCTATCCTCCACGCGGTTGTGTTCGCGTATAAAATCACCACCCACCCCTCTCACGAGCCCTCTCAGAAGTATATCATCTGAGGCAATCAGAGACGTCCGTGCATAAATTTTACGAATTCCATTTCGGTTGACCCCGAGTAGGCAGATCGGCCCTTTTTCGCGTGTGCGCGTGTATTTTCAAGACGCATTTGGATGTACCCAAACCAAACCGCTGTTATCTTTTCTTATTTTCTCCTCACATTTACTGCTTCAGGGAGGGTAGATTCAGTCAGAAACGCAAACACTCCATCTATTTTATATGGCAACTCTTGTCTCCTAAATACAATGACAAAAACGGGTTTGGTATCAAATGTCTCAAATGTTTCCAGTTTTGTTCCCGTGCGCATAGCGACTGGCAACACATCTGCTTCCATCTCTAGGCGACGTATATGTTTTCGATGTAAAGTGTCGTTTAAACTTCACGCCAGTAAAGAAAGCGCATTAACCTTTTTGTCGTGACACAAATGCCTGTCGCGCCAAAAGGGGTAACACTTATAAATCCCAAGACGGTGACTCTTACGTCATCAAAATTTGTAACAAAGAAGTCGCCAAACTCGAAACAACTGATTCAAATCTGCCTTAATATTTTGTGTCATCGCGTTCACTGTCAATTTATGGCAGGAAAAAAAAATAGAATACGTAATTCCAAAAATTTGCGACGCAGTTGTCAACTATGGTGACCCATTTCATTCCATTCGATATGCAGTGCATCCGTCGCTACAACCTTGTCCTTTTTATTTTCTATGGAAGGGGTGGGTGAAGAATTGGGGCAGACTGGAGCCGGCCTCGCCGCGCTCCGAGGACCAGGGGGCCCAGGGGGGGCCTGGGGGGGCCCGGGGGGGCCCGGGGGGGCCCGGGGGGGGGGCGGGGGGGCCCGGGGGGCGCGGCGAGCACCCGGGCCCCGGAGAAGAGGCAGGCAGCGCCCTTGGAACATCGTAAAGCATCACTTTACTTGCCTTGGAGCCTTGGAGCAGCCCGGCGGGGCGTGGCGGGGCGTGGCGGGGCGTGGCGGGGTGGTGTGGGAATGGGGGACTACAGAGCCGGGTCTGGCGTGAGGAGAGGGGGGGGGGAGTCTTGCCAAACATGCGGAGGGAGGATGCTGCCGTTGTGGTCTAGTGGTGCCCCCCTCCCCCACCCCCCAACCCCCCGCCCGGCGCACAAGCACTAAATTTTGACGTTATGCTCTTCGAGCAAGCAACTTGCTGGTGCTAGACTTGAGCGGGAACTTGACTGGGAGGGGCGCGCCGCGCGCACCGCTCCTTCTGCCCTGTCCCGGATCAGATATGCGCGGGCCCGGGCCCCACCGGGCCCCAACCCCAGCGAACTAAAGCAACTTTCTCTGCATAAATTGACACAAATAAGTCAATATTTCTACTTGTTTTCACGTCGGCGAGTATCTCTCATGTACGCCTGCTCTAGTGTGTGTGTGGTGGTGGTGGTGGGGCTTCCGACAGGCGCCAGGCTACTGCCAGGCTCTCGTGGCCAGTGCTATTCTAATGCGCCCCCTCCACCGCCCTCGGGTCCCGGGTGGGGTGCTACTCCTCCACCCGCTCGCCACAACCCCAACTGCCACCTCCCTACTCTCGCGCGGCCCCACCCCGCCCCGCCCCGCCCCTTCACGACTTGTCGTCTCGGTCTGGTATTATTTTCCACGCCATACTCCCTGTTACGACCCTTGCACCCGAGTTGTCCGCCACCCCGCCTCGCTGCGCCACCAGCGCCACAAGCTGCCGCCGCCGTCAGTGGCACTCCGACTTGCAGACCCTCCGGCACCGGCGGGAGGTCAGGCCGTGCACGCCGCCGAACTGGTCCTCGCCAGCGAGTGACAATAACTTATTCTTCACAAAGCTCCTCGTTATGCAGGGTTCGTGTGTGAGAGTGTTAGCAGTGCTAGGAACCTCGGCCAAGACTTATGCTCTGTTGTTGGGTGTTCCGCTGACCTAATCTTCTCTCGGCTGCGGCTGCCGGCGGCTGCCCTCCCCCTGGCGCTGAGCTCGCCGCTGAGCTCGCCGCTGAGCTTGTCGCTGAGCCTGTTGTGTGCTGTGCAGGACACTATGGGGGAGCCCCCCTCCCCCGGGGCGCCGAGGCCACCGTCTGCCGCAGGACCATCGCGACCAGCAGCAGGATCAGCAGCAGGAGCGGCGGGAGCGCGGGCGGGCGGCGAGCGCGCGGCTGAGCGGTGCGGCTGCGGCGGGGCCGGCGGGGCCCCCGGGTCCGGGTGGGGCTGTCCCACTGCTGCGCCTAGGACCCTGAGGCCCTGAGAGCCACGGCCCCCCCGCCCCCCGGCCGGGCCGGGCGGCCCCCGCGCCGCCCCCTCGCCGCCCCCGGCCCCGCCCCCGGCCCCGCCCCCGGCCCCGCCCCCGGCCCCCCAGCGGGGCCATGCGGCGGCCGGCCTAGACAGTCCGAGGGAGGTCGCGGACCCCCGCCATGGCGGAGGGCGAGCTAGAGATCATCGTCGTCCCCAAGACGTTTCTGGAGAAGCTCACCTTCTACACGACGGCCTTCTTCATCCTGCTGGGCACGTTCAGCCTGTTCGCCTTCCTGTTCCTCGTGCCGTTCGTCATCGACCCGGCCTTCACCACCATCTTCATGCAGTTCGAGCCCGTGCCCGCGCTGTGCGTCACGGTGGACACGGCCAACTTCCGCGGCGCGTCCAACTGCTCGTGGGCGTCGTGCCGCGAGGGCTGCACCCGCGAGGTGTACGACTGCACGCAGATCCGCGTCAACTACAAGGTGGTCGACTCGGGTGCGGGCGCGCCCCGGTTGGACACCAATGACGTGCCTCAGCGGCGCCGGCGCCGGCGCCACGGCGCGGATGACGTGCTGTGGGCGTCCGGGGCCGAGTGGTCGGCGCAGCAGGCGCAGCAGGCGCAGCAGGCGCAGCAGGCGCGCCCGCGGCGCTGGGCCAGCAGGCGGGGCGAGGACTGGTGGATGAGCCCGCGGCAGCGCTGGCGGGGCGACCACCAGCAGCCGCTGGCGCCGCGCGCGGACGACCCCGAGGTCGACGACGTCCTCGCGTCGATAGACGACCTCGTGGGCGATGGCGAGGACGAGGCTCGGGGGCTGCACGACCTGGACGTGTCGCTGGACGGCGCGCTGGACGGCGCCCTGGACGGCCCCTCGCCCACGGGGCTCATGGGCAACGACTCGGAGTGGTACTTCGTGGGCGCGCGCCTCTTCCCCAACGTCAAGGGCTGCGGCTACCCGCCCATGCTCAACTGCTCCGTGTTCCTCAAGAAGTACCGCGAACTGGGGACCAACTTCTCGTGCTACTACAGCAAGATTGACCCGGGCCTGGTCATCGACGAGCTGGACATGTGGCAGGTGTACATGAACCTCGTTTACGCGCTCGCCATCCCCATCCCGTCCTTCATCATCTCCGTCATCTACCTCACCGTCGCCTACTTCAAGATCTACGCCGACGATGACGACGCGAACGCGACGGGCGTGGAGAACACGCCGCTGGGCGGCGCTTCCCCGCTGCCCGCCGGCACCTCGGGCGGCATCACGCCCCTCAGCGAGGTGTTCCGCGACGATATGGCCAGCTTCGGCCACCAGCTCAAGGTGGCCATGGTGGACGAGATGTCGAGGGACAGCGTGCAGGACGCGTGCATCGTCACGTCCAACTCGGCGGGCAACTGCATCGGCAGCCTGGCCAGCATCGGCACTCCGCACGGGTAAGCGATAGCGTAGCACGGGGCCGTCCCGTCACGTGCCTCGGACGGTGACGTGACAGTAGTAGTGCGGAGCGCACGAGGCTCTCGCGGGCCGGCCCGACCAGGCCCGTCACGTGATGCCGTGACGGTCACGGGACGGTCACGTGACGGTGCGGAACACAAAAGGCACTCGCGGGGCCGGCTCAATTCCATCGACCCCCTCCCGCCGCACACTGGCGCACGAATTTTTCATGGTTGCCGCCGAAACGCAAGCCAGTGGGGCTGCTGTGGCGGACGGGGCCAGGGGCGGGGGCGGAGCCGGGGGCGGGGGCGGGGCTGGGGCGGCTCTGCACGTTCCACTCGCGGAGCGCGGGGGCGGCCGGCCGTTCTCGCCACCGCCCCACGCGATGCATTGCCACTGTCAGAAGGCTTCGAATGTCAGAAAAGTCGTGCCGATATTAGTGGAGCAGCGTGACCGCAGGGGTGACCGCAGGGAGGCGTGCCCGCCCGCGCGATGGACGCCCCTGTCTCCGGGCTAGCGGATGGGCTGAAGCTAATGACGGGACGCCTAGTAGCCTCGGGATAGGCCAACCCGCAGAGCATCGGTGTCGGAGAGGCGCCCCGTGCCGCGCCCCGCCCCGCCTCAAGGCCTGACCGGTCGGACCCTGGCGCAGGCGGTGCGTGAGTCAAACGTGTGCACTGTTAAAAATTGTGTTGTAAATTAACAGGAAAAGTACTGTTAAGTTTGTCAGCAGTAAATCCTGTTTCAAAACAGGAAAAACTGTAAATTCACAAGGATGGGAAAAATCTCAGAAAAAGTTTTTTCGTCGAAATGTATTGACTTTTTTTGCACTTATATCTCTCTTCTGTAATATTACAAAATTGTCGTATTTCGAACAGTAAGGGCTGTTAACAAAATTAACAGCGTATTTCCTGTAAAGCACCAACGGGGCGCTGGGGGGGGGGGGGGGGGGTGCCCCTTCCCCTGTCCCCTGATTAAGACGACAAATTGGGGGGGCACGTCCATGATGCGGCCGCGCGGCGGACCGCGACCTGCCCTGCCCCGCCCTGCGCTGCCCCCGCCAAGAGCCGAGAGCACCCCCTGTTGGGTATCGATTGAATCGAAAAGGAACGGAACGACTGTCGGACAGACTCGGCCGCGCGGCCAGGGCCGCCAGGGCGAGCCGGCGTAGAGTTGGAGGCGCTGGCGCGCTGGCGCTGTCCCGCTCCCGCTGTGCTGTCCGTCACTGCCAGAGTGGTACCCCCGCTGCAAGCTTACTGTATACAGTCACACCTGGGACCAGTATTTTAAGCGCTGGCTGCCAGCCAAGGAAAACCCGTGTAAATTTAATAAAAAGGGAAGAAAAAAAGATATCCTTTGTCTGTGAGGGTTGCCTACACCGTCAGAAAGAGAGAGAAAAAAACACGGTGAATGGTACGGTAATTACTGGAAAACAACTCGCCTAATCAAAATGTATACCCACTCAAGTGCAGACTTTTCCGAACGGAGTACAGTATGGTTCAACATAGGCTCTTATGGGCGCTACAGTAAGTGGAGAACAGTCATCCCGTACTCACTATACCACGGTTTTCCGTGCCTTTTTCTGTACTTTGGTACAGGAATGCTTTTTAATGCACTTGTACCCGTGCCTTGCCGTTTTGCGCCATGGCCTCAAGTGTAAGCGGACTCGCAGGACTGTTGTTACGCCTTTCGCTTGCGACGTGAAAAGTGGACCGCCCGACCGAGACACCTACCTGGGCCGCAGAACTCGGCAGAACTTTGCCACCCTTCTGGCCCCATGCGCTCCGCCCCGCCACGCGCCACGCGCCCCTCGCCATGGGGCCGGGCCGCCGGCCCCCTAGCCCCGTGGCCTCTCTGCTGCCCAAAAGACACAAATAGCGAGCCTGCTATCGCCTCGCCTCACTGCCCCGCTGCGTGACTGCTAACGGGATCTTACAGAATCCTCGGCCGAAAATGTGTTCTCTCCCTTCTACATTGGATTCTCTTTCTCACAAAATCGTTGCTCCATCACTCCTGACCCCTACTTCCTCCCTGAAGAAAGTGGAAGAAATTCCGCCCACCCTGATCTTTGTTTCATCCTTTCTGGGGAAAAATAAATTCAGTCGAGCATAGACCCACCCCTAAGCCCACTTCCTGTTTGTGGAGAAGAAATCCTAACGGGGAGCAAAGGGTGGGAGGGAGAGGGAAGGGGGCCGGGGGATGGAGAGGGAGTGAGGGAGGCAGAGAGGGAGAGAAGGAGGAAGAGGAAGAGGAGAGGGAAGACACAGAGCAGGGCAGGGCAGGGCAGGGCAGGGCAGGGCAGGGCAGGGCAGGGCAGGGCTGCTCACGGCTGACCGGACGGGACCGGACCGTTTGTTTAGAGACGCTTTCTCCTACCCCAGCAGGGCCCAGCCGGCCCAGCCGGCCCAGCCGCAGGCCTCCTGCTGACGCGACGCATGTTGTTTTGCTTATTTGCCCGTTCCGAGAGGGAAAGCTCTCCTGAAAATGGTGCACGAGTGATTACGCGATTATGCCGGGTAATATCCATGTTTGCACCAATTTTTGTTGTTGTTATTTAAGTTATTTTACTGTTTAACATACATAATAAAGGTTATTATAGTTAATATCGAATCGATTATCAGCCTTAGAAACAGGTTATTACCCCTAAAATACAGGTGATCACGCATTGATTACGTGCCTGTGTGTACGAGTTATTACGCTAGTGCTTTCCCCCTCGGCCCGTTCTTCTCTCAGAACCGTTTGCAGCGCATCCCTACCCACTGCTCTGCTGAATAATGTGGTCATCTGTGTTGTTCGATGTATGTTACTGATTGATTGTGGGAAAATGGCGGACCGCATGTGTCCCACCGACAGGTTGTTTATCGCTTTTTACGCTAAAATCGTCGATCTTCAGCACTCCTCCAGGCCTCCGCGAACTGTCATTTATGCGCGCTTGCACGCATGCGCACGCTTTAACCCCAGACACCCCGCAGGGCCGCGCGCTCGCGCTGGGCTTGGGCCTGTCTACTCGCACACCTCCCCCTCTGGCTCCGCCGTTTTACTTTCGCATTCATCCATATAAACGTTTTGCACCACTAATGTTCATGCGGCCCGGCCGGTCTGCTGATGGAGAGCGGGCACGGCACGTGGCGCGGCCGCAGTGCGGGGAGGAGAAAGAACCGAGTGCTCGCGGGGGGTGCCTCGAGTTCTTAGAAAAGGACGGCGTGAGTGAACATCATAGAGGAAATGGAGAAAAAAAATTAACAAAAAAAAACTTTGGTCGGGGATTTAGGCATTGTTTGTGCATTGTCGACACGTACCTGTGTGCCCCTCGGTACCCTCTTTGTGGCAATCACTGTGAAAAATACTCATAAGGGTTGCGGGAAAATTTTCCATGATAAAAGTCGTAAAATTACAATTTGAAATTGTAAATTTACAAGCACTCCCTATCGACTTGGAATTGACCGACGGGCAAGAATGGGCAGTCGTAAATTGACGACATATTTTGTAAATCAAAATTACAAAAAAATGTCGTAAATTTACGAGGATATTTTTCACAGTGATGTGCTCCAACCGGATAAAACATTTTTTAGTGCGAAACCCTCCTGCTCTACGCGAGAAGCGGGTTCGTGGCGATCGGGGGAGAGGGAAAGGGAGCATCGTGTTAACACATGGATGAATTCATCCATATGTCCTGCTTTTCTATACTTCTCTGTTCTTGTCATTTCTTCTCGTGTGAGGGATCATCCGCGAGCAGCAACTTGGCACGCCTCTTGTCTGACTAACTCGTAATTTCGTACCTCTCTGTTACAGAAACTTGAGCAGGACGATGACGACCAGTATCACAACTCCGCCTGGGCCGATAGCCGATCTCTGAAGCGTAGCTTCCAGGGCCTGGGCAACATCAGCTGGAGACCAAAGTAACGGCTGCGCACGGCCGTGCGGCGCTCCGTGTCAACACGAGTCGTCTCAGTGTCTGGTAGCGGGACTAGCCATAGCTATGCGTGACGTATCATGACGCGCTGTAGCCACCAGGTATGGCGAATTTTTTTGTCTATAGTCTGAGGAGCGCGGCGACAAGTATTTGCTCTCGACAATTTATCGTCGTATGGGTGTAGCTTTCTCCTAAATGTCTTTGGGGGCTGGAAGCATGATTCCTAAGCCCGTAAGTCGCAATACTACGCAATGTAAACTGGCACACTCCTGCTGATGAAACATTTTGGTTGTAATTGTGCGAAATAAGGAAAAAATGTGATATTAAGTCAGCTTCAAAATCGAAGCCCTTTCCTCAGCTTTGAAGGTTACTGTCTTGTTACTTTCTCATTCTCACGACTACCAGGGTCTCCTGAATAACTTCGAAATTCTTTAAACTCAAAATCAACTTTATCCTGAAAACAAATACTGTGTATTTTTTTAGTACCTTCTAGGCGTTACGCGGGTGTTTCGCTCCAGTTCTTGGTCATTTGTGCTTCAGGACATTTTGTTGCTAAAATATTCTAAACGCATCCATTGTGCTGTCATGTCTTCGATTAGCGAACTTGCCATTTCATATTGTCAAGGTCTTCCCCACTTGGCTAATATAATAGCAAGTTTAACTGAAAATGTTGTCTTTATTATGGACTTCTTGTTCCTCGAGGTAATCACTGGCTCTGGAAGCGTGCCCTATCCCCTGTTTCTGACGCATAGGGGTATTCACAAGACGTTACCTGATTTTTAGAAATTTTTTCTTGGCGAAATAATTGACTTATTATGCGTTCTCCGCTCGTGCGGTAACTAACTGAACTTCTTAAATTTTGTAGTAGTCATCTTTTTCAAAATTAGTATGAGGATGTCTTCTTGTACAGTGTTTGGCTTTTCGACTTTATCTTTTTACATTGCTCAGTATCTAAAAAAAATCCTTACTTATAAACTAATGACTTAGGAGACTGTCCTGTTCAACCAACTAATAGCTACTTGATTGATCGCTTTTAGAAAATCCGCAGGTAAATTTGCTAAACTTTAATGTAGATGTAGTGTTAATAACAAACTTGCTGTGATATGCCGACGACTCGAACGAATTGCATTGCATTGCATATACGACGGGAGTATCTTTCATCTTTTTAAAGGCTGCCTGGAACGAATGGTGCAAAGCCGCAATTGCTGAAATTTCTGAGATAACTAGGCAAGAACTCTGGAAGCTTTATTATTTTTCTAAAGTTTGCACACAATGCACTACGGAGCGATGCGATCGCGACTAGCATAGAAAATAATGAATTTTCCCTTGATCTCATCTTCGCTCTCGTCGCAAAGAATCCATTTCGTTAAATTTTCATGTAACGTGCAAAACATAAGATGGCGCAAAAAAGAGTGGAATGTGAGTCTCTGCAGCCCCAAAAGTTTTGTGCTTTAATGGTTTATTAAAACAAGTTTTTACAATCGTGCGGTTGTGGTTGTATACTTATTTTTAGACTTGCATCGCTAAGTAATAGTGCTAAAGCAGTTCTTACAGCTTTTCAAAGAAGACGTGGCGTGCAGCACGCGAATCTTCGAAGCAAATACCAATATTATTTGATTATGCTTTAGGTTTTCTGCGCCAGAAAAAAGGATGATATTTTTAATACTGCTCTCGTGCTTGCCTCTTAATAACAGAACAGTCTCCAATTTTAAAGTGCTAACTAACTAACTTACATTCATTATCATTATAAAATCACACGCATAAAAGAACAGACTTAAAGCGACCAATGATCGCAGCACAATCTCTCTGAGTTTGTGATCCAATTTTATAATTATAGTTTAATCCTACCATTTACAGAAAAGGGCGGGAAGGTAGTATTTTTGTCATTTCCAATCAAAATGTTACACAATGAAAAGAAAGTGACTGCCCTGTTGTACAAACAACGACTCCAATTATAGTTAATATTGTAATTTTTCGGGAATCCGGTTACCTTGAGTTCATAGCGTAGATTAACAAAGACACACTAAGTGAGATTAACAACACAATGTGATAGAATAGAAGCCATGACCCTCCCCTCGGAGCTGGAGAGCTGTTTCTAGCATCATGTCCCTTACCACTCACCTGTCACGCTAAGAATACTGAAGGAATAAAAGACTTAATGTTCGCTCTGTACTGATATGGACACCTTCTTATATTGAAGGAGATGTCAAATAGGCACAAATAATTAATGCTTTCTCAGTCAAATTAAACAAACAATGAACAATCTGAGGAAATTGCAGACACGCACACGAAAACGTCCAGTAAATTACCCCGCGCTACCTGTTGTTAGCATACAGATCTCCAACGAGAAGGTCCTCCCAGCTGCTTCTTCATTCGGGTCTCGTTTTGTTTGTTGTTGGGATCCTTCATCCACATGCCACATTGGCGAAGGGCTAAAGTAGCATCTACCCACCATTAAATAATGTTATTCGCTGAAAAACTATCAAATTAAACTTCCATCTGATAATATTATTACTTTCCAAAGTAAACTTGTGTCTAAAAATAATGGTGAATCACGTTCACTCATTGAAAACATGTGCCTTAAAACGCTGCGACGATACTTCCTTCTAACAGTGTATGGATGCTCGTCCTGAGCTGTGCAATAAAATAAGCGTTTTATTGTTGTTATTGTTGTTGAGCTTCGCTATACCCCGCTGAGCGTCATGCCAATTACTAAAGTTACGAGGACTCTTGTTGTAAATTTGATACCCGGGTGTAAAATGTCTTTTTCCTTAATCCTGTTGTTAACAATAAATGATTCAGAGTGTTTCGTAACAGTGGCGTGTTAGTGCTTCCTGATGTCACTCCTCAGCAGCACACACCTATCGAAGGACCGAAGCAGTCATGCAAGATATAAGAATAACATCTTTGTCCTCTTCATCGGTCGGAGCTACCGCGGCTACCACTCCTGTAAACCTAGGTAAGGTTGGTATGGCCTGCGATCCCCATCTAATCAGAGCCGTAATTCTTATATTGTGTTTGCAAGAAATTCAAATAACTTCAAGTGATTTAATTTGGTTTATGAAAACTGATGTTTAATAATGAGTAATCCACGTAATCTTGTAGCCCTGTCCGAATCCGTAAATATAGTATTGCCCCCTTCACGCCCACTCCCTACGGAGTGCTGTTTGCACGACAATTTTCAACAAGAAATTTCAACTTCATATCGTAAAACTACAAGCAATACTTATTGACTGGAAAGTCAATCACAAGAAAGAGGCATTTTTTAAAAAATCGTGATTCCCAAAAGATATCGTAAATCTACAAAGGTACTCCTCAGAGTGTGGGGGTAGTAGTGGGGCGCGGGCGCGCGGGCGCGTGGGTGGACATCATGGGACCGTCCACCCACTCTCCCGTCCCGGAGCGCCCGTCCGGACTCGTCCCGACCCGCCCTGTCCCGAGTGACTCACTGCAGCCTCGCCGCGCCTCCCCCTCAGCAGCCAGGTCCTGGACCAGAGCGGCCCTGGCCGGGGGTCGAACCCGGGCCCCGTCGCGGCGCCCTGCCCGGCCCTGCCCGGCCCGTCCCGGCTGTGTGCCCCAGTGTCTCCAGCGGAGGGGCCGTGCGTGGGAGGGGGCGGGGGGCGCGGGGGTGCCGAGGAGTGGCGGGGACGGGGCTGATCGATACCGGCCAGAGGGCCCAAAGCAGGGCGGGGGCCGCGCTAGGGGGGCGGGCTGTGGGGGGGGGGGGGGCTGGGGGGAGGAGGAGAGGGGATTAAAAGTGGCAGTGCGGCGCCATGCCGCGGTCTGTGACGGGTAAGCGACAGGTCGCCCCTCCCCCGGGGGAACTCCGCGGTGCCGACCGGTGCCGACCCTCCCGTCGCGGAAAATGCGCTTAATCCTGCAAATTATTCAGTTGCCCATTTGCCTTTTCAGGTGAGGTGAGGTCAAGGGTGAGTTGAGGTCAAGGGTGAGGCGAGGTGAGGAAGAGAATGACAACGAAACTAGACGTTCGGGGAGTGAGACAGGTATCAGCCAAGTTATTAGGTGGTGATTCGTCCGGTTCGATTGTGACCTTCTTTTAACCTCCATAATTGAAATGGTTTATTCAATAAACCGCGCTACTATGTTATAAGATTCCATTCAACAAGGAGGACCTTTATGTCATTGACGAATCTCAAGTCCTGTCACGTCCAGCCCGCCACGCCACACTGGCTGCACCCGGGAGCCTGCTGGCTCCAAGCTCCGGCTGGAGCAGGCTGGTTCCACATAACGTTTCGGATGGGTGTCCTCCCCGGTCCTCCCTCTCCTCCTTTCTCCATCACTTCTTTCCTCCCTCCACTGTGAAAAATATTTTTGTAGATTTACGATAAATTTTGTAAATCGTGATTTACGAAATATGTTGTAAATTTACGAGGGACCTTTTTTGCTCGTGAATGAATTTCAAGCAGATATGTATTGCTTGTAATTTTACTATTTGCAATTGTAATTTTACAACCGCACTTCGTGGAAAATTTTCCCGTAAACTTACGACTATTTTTCACAGTGTCCCACCTTCTGCCTTCTGTGCCTCTGTCTGTATGTCTATCCTTGTCCCGCTCCTTTCGGCCCCCCCTTGCGACAGGGACCGACAGTCGGAATCGCCTAGCGGAATCACTTTTCTGTCCAGTCCGGGTCCAGGAGGTTTCCAGCTAAGAGTTCCAGCTTGTCTCCAGCGATTCCCCCGCGAGTAGTCTTCGCCTAGGCTGTAGCCTAGAGCTCAGCATGGCTCCAGTCGCTTCGGTCCGAAGCCGAATCAGCCCATATTTTCCTCGGATTAATCAACAGACCACACTCCGTTCCGATGGCCAAGTCACTTCGAAAAATCATTGTGCGGCCTCCAAAATATCATTTACTCCCCCCGACCCACCCCCTCCCTCCCTAAAGAAAACAAAAAAAAAATATCAATATCAATCAGGAAGTAATATACAAAAAAAAAAAAATCTTAAAAATCGAGAAGAAATAAACAGAACAAAGCCAAGGTGGCCACAAGTCAGGGAAGGCGGGGAATATGTCAGGGAAATGTCAGGTGTCAGGGGAAAAGAAATTGGTCAAGGAAATGTCAGGTAATTTGAATTTCCAGATTTTGTGGCCATCCTTTAAGGGAAAAAAGTGAAAAACATGCCAGGAGTAGGGGGGAAATATCGAAAGTTATCAGAAAGTGCCGGAAATTTTCCTTGAAAAAAAAATCCAATAAAAAGAAATTACAAAAAATGAATAGTTAGATAAATGACTGCACACATTTTGTATGAGTGATGCCCGCCTGCTCCACTCCACCACACCGCGTGTCCTTGCCTCGACCAGCCCCAACATGTGCCTGGCGCGAGGGGTGAACGACTCGAAGTCTCGGTGTACGCAGGAGTTCGGAGTTCGCGGAGTACAGTCGGGGAACACGGCGTACTGCACGTCGGAGTACGCGGACTACACCTGGAGTACAGCCGGAGTACAATGGAGTACGCGGAGTGCCTTCTTGCCTGTACACAGGAGCCGTCGAGTCGTCCACCCCTTGTGACCGTTCCCTATTGTGGCAGTGACGCCCCACCGCCTGGCCGGCCTCTCCCACTCCTCCCCCTCGTCTCCCCTCCCCCTCGTCTCCCCTCCCCTAAAAGTATGACCAGGAGTTCAGCACTAAGTGAAAAATTGAAAAATAATCAAAGTATCACAATGAATGTTGCATCCTTCGAGAAGCGAGGGGAGGACAATACGCAAGACTGGTCCGAAACCGTTTCAGTGGCATAACGTTTTATTAGTTTATTCGAATAACAATCTGAAAGTTATTTTCACCAGATGTTGGGAATTTTGGCCTCTCTTTTGATATGGCCAACAATCTCCTCTCCAAGGGGTGTCAGATCAGTGCTAGGTTTGTTCGAGATATCCATGTTCTTCGTGTCGATGTTGTTCCCGTGCCAAGACCTTTGAACAGAAAAACAGAGTCAGGATCTGGCAAATGTCTGTCAGAAGATGATACCTCATAAGAACCTATTTCTCTATAACGTTGCGTATCTCAAAACTATTATCGACTGGTGGAGTATTGAAATATTCTTTCGTTCTTTCTGATATTGAGTAATTTTCTTTGATGATGTGCGCAGAGAAACAAGTGCAGTGAAGGACATACCATGCGAGCCAGCCAACGGAACGCTCATTGCAGTACTTCATGATGGACTTGTAGTCGACGTCTTTTTTGGACTGTTTGTCACTGAACTCGCCAATGATAAGGGGGACGCCAATAGCCAAACTGTTGTCGATGTGTCGTTTCACGGTCTCTGCGTTCGGTGCAGCTACCTCATACATGTGGATCGAAAAGATGGTGTTGCGCCGAGGGTCAGCCTGTCAAACATTTTCAATTTTGACAACAGTTGCCGAGGCAAGAACCATATATTTAAGCTGGACATATATCCTATGCGTTTACTCTAATGGAAATTTCACTGTGTAATAAATTTCATGTGATTGTTCGCACTTATTAGAAGCAGCGGAAAGCGTTCTGATCTATCATCGCTATTTTTAGTGCCATGTCGGCCTTTAGAGGCGCCACACAACAACTGAATACCTCGAAGATGCGAATTCCCTCCTGTGCGATGGCGGCGGCGTCTTGTCCCCAGCCGGGAGAGTCCACAACGATCAGGTGCTCCAGTCCCGCCCACCTCAGGGTTGGAAGAACCTCCATGTAGCCTTCAGCCCACTGTGCTGACTGAAATGTCAAGTTTTGACATCAAGTTTAACTCTTTTTTTTTCCTCTTATTTTTCTTTCTCGTTCAAACACTGTAACGTCGTATTGAAAAGACTGTGCGCTATGTCAAACATATTTTGGAAGGTGCCTCCCTTTGCCGTTGCAGGGTTTGTGCACGGACATTATGACCACCTGACACTGTAACCAATGTATCACAACAGCCTAACCGACTTGACAAAAGTAACTGTGTTTGAGATCACTGCTGCGTGAATATTCTTACGTTGCGATTACCCGAGGGGGGAGTCACTTCGAAAAATCATTGTACAACCCCGCCCCCCCCCCATCACTTCAACTATCAAAACAATAAAAAAATCAAAATCAAATCAAGAGAAAAGGATTCAGAAAAATCCTGCAAATCGAGACAAAATTAACAATAAACCGAAATGCAGTAGAAAAATTTGAAAAATTGGTGTAAAAGATCAAAATTTGCCAAAAAAAGGCATCTTTTATTTGAAAAATCGAAAGAAAAAATCTGAAGTCAAAAAAATCACTGAACACACTTTGTATGAGTGATCCCCCCTCGCAATTACCCACCTTTCCGGATGAGCCGAACCATTCGTTAGCGATGTTGATAATCACACGATCTTCGCGTCCCTTGAGCGTCTCAGCCAAATTCTTCCAGTAGTTGGCAGCGCGGCGCAGCTTTCCGATGTCATCCGAACCGGTTGCGTCGTGCACCTAAAAATATTTTCCATTATAAGGCGATGAACCCACTGACTGTGCTTCCCTAGAAGACAACGCGATACTCTGCCCCTTCCGTATTCGGGAGTTACACTGTTAAAAAAATCACGGTCGCCCCTTACGGAAATATACCGTTTATTTAGATTACGGTGTCTCCTTACATTCGGTGCCGCACCCTCTTTCCATAAGAGCCCATGTAAAAAAATGTGGGTACGGTGCCAAGGTACGGAAAAGTTTCCGCTAATTTATTTCCGGCGTTTCCGTACAGTTACGGACTGTAAACGGCGTTCCGTACCCCTTTAATGCTAGCCCATGTAAAAATGGTAGGTACGGTGGCCACTCTGGAAACGCAAGTAAGTGTGTACTTGAATGCAGTATTTCCTGCATACCTACATGTATTCAGGAAATCCTGTGTACTTAGTCAAGTATGTAGGAAATCCTCTGTACTTAGTCAGTCAAGTATGCAGGAAATCCTGTGCACTTCGCCAAGTACACACTATAACCTCCATACATTTATGGGGGAGATTTAGTGTGTACCTTGTCAAGTACACAGGATTTCCTGCATACTTGACCAAGTACACAGGATTTCCTGCATACTTGACTAAGTACACAGTATTTCCTGAATACATGTAGGTATGCAGGAAATACTGCATTCAAGCACACACTTGCGTTTCAAGAGTAGGTACGGTAACTTTCCGTACTCCCTTTCCGAAAAGTGGGGTACGGAACACCGTGACAAGCTCCGTATCCAAGACTGAATTTTTACAGTGTACCGTGAAATAGTGAGGAGCAACACATAGCGAAATGTCGGACGCGAACTTTTAATGTGATACAAATGTATATAATGCTTGCCTCGAGAATGGCGACCAGCTTGTTCTGTTCGCACAGGTTCAGGAGTCGGACCACGTCAGCCGCCTTGTCTTCGGTGTACTGGCCACCGTCAGAGAGCACAATACGGATGACATTGGCGCCCGTTGCGGCGATTGCTGGAATTGCCACCTCAGCATCGTTTTTGAACCACGAGTGTGCATAGTTGATGCCTCGCATGACAAACGGAGACCCATTTGGAGCCAAGATAGTTGTCCCTGTTCAACATGGCCATAAAACGGTTTTCAATTGCATGATTTTACCAAGCACCAAGACAAGAACAAATGATTAAACTCACTCTTAAAAATAATCGTAAATTTACGACATTTTTGAGAACGAAAATGTCGTTTTTAAACAACACTTTCAAGTTACGACTAGTGTCGCTCGTAAACGACGAAGTGGTCCCTAATTTTTATAGCGAAACAGTTCGTCTTCAAACGAATAAAGTCGTAAATTTAAGACTTTGATCGTAAATGTACGATTGATCGTAAATTCCTTGCGCAGGATGTTACACAGATACCACTTCATTCATAAATTTACAACTTCGGTCGTAAATGTGCGACTTCTGTCGAAATTGAACGATTTTGATCGTACAGTTACGACACAAATCGTAAGTAAACGACTAAAATCCTCACATTTTACGAACTTTTTAGGCCTTCAATGCTAGAAAAGTTTACGACAATGTCGTAGAGGAATGATTTTTTAGTCGTTAGGTTACGACCAAATCGTTCCAAAACGATTGCATTCGCTATAAAAATTAGCGACTTATTTGTCGTTAATTTACGACAAAATTTCTAACAGTGAACGAAACCACTGCTTACAGACAAACCGCCTGCCTGCAGTGCAATCCCACTCTGTCAATACAAATGTGTACATTGTACACTTTAACTAATGTATACCTGCCATGTACACTTTAATAAAAGTATACATAACCATGCATGCGTTGATAAATGTATACATGTCTATGTATACTTTAATAAATGTATACATGCCCATGTATACATTTTTCCAAAGTGTACTTACATGGTATGTAAACTGAGAGCAAAATGTGTATTCTTTACAAAGTATACATGGGTATATATACATTTATAAATGCACACATCGGCATGTACACATTTATAAATTCATACATGGTATGTTTACATTACTTGAAGTATATTTACCATGTATACTTTTTTTTTAAGTGTACAATGTATACATTTGAATTGACAGAGCAAGTTTACGATTATCGCTGACTTTTGGCTGAGTCTTTCAACGTGAGAGGATTCCGTTTGGCATACTTGTAAGCGATAGCCATTTCGGTGCTCGATTGTACACTAATAGGAATAGGCCTTCGCTCCTTTACAAGCGTATGAATAATTTGTCGCACACCATATTAACAATACTTCTCAGGTTTTACAAAAGTTTATATCTGAATATGCTGCAGAGAAGGTTGTTGAAAGAAAACTCGTCTTTTGTCTAATGGAAAATAACATAATTGGGAAGACTACTCTTGAGACTACTCACCAGAAACGCTAAACCCGACTTTAGCGTAGGCTGGGGCCACCTGTTGAAAAGAAAAAGAAGCGCATTGTCACATATAGGTGATGCCATTTTTACAATCTATATTTTTCAGGATGCGGCAGTGGAAAATTATTGATATGATTTCTTCTCAACGCATAATTGGAAGGTAAAGCGTGACAATAACTCAATAACTGGTTAAGCACAACCATCACCATCGAAATAAATTTATCTCGCGTTGTATGAGGAAATTTAACCTCGTACTTTTCGTTCACATTAACTCTTCCTCTTTACTTTTCTCATGTAAGCCCACCACTACGTTTTTAAGAGTGGGCATTTTGCTGATAAGCGTACATATAAGGACTGTAGATTTATCTTTGTACAAATGTTTTCACGAGGATAAGAGAAGTTAAACTTCTCATGTCGTTACCTGACAGGCGACAGCTCCCACAAAGAAGCAGATGACTGCGGCGACGTTCATCTTGGGTAGGTAATGCCAACTACTGATCGCTACTCTGCCATTACCTCTTTTATCTGGATGTGGCATGGCGAAAAGTAGTGGGTTCTCTCGCAGCTGTGTGTACAAAGGGTACACATGTATCAATATGTTTTAATTGCCAATATTTTGAAAGTCATCGTTCACCGTTCCGCCCTAGGCGTATCCGCAGATGTCTCGCGTTTCGGAAAGTCATGCCACATACTCTACAAACTCCAGTGTGATACTGTCTCAATAAACATATAACAGCAGTATCACTGTGTCTCACACTTCCACAAACTATTACGATTATTTAATGTATTGTTCTTCCGAACCCCATCACACGTAGGCTTGTTTGAACCGGGATTTTGCGCCAAATCTGATGCAATTCTCCAAAACATGATTTATCTTCAATGAAATGAAATAATTTTTGGAAGTGTGAGACACAGTGGTACTGCAGTGACAAGTGTGAGACTGTATCACACTTAAGTTTGCAAAGTAGTCAAAGTTTTTTTTTTTCCTTTTTTTTTTTTCGAGTGTGTTTTGGGGGATTCATCATTTGCCACTACCTTCTTAAATCCTTACAAAGAAAATTCTTGCATTACATAGAATTCTGTGCAACCGTAATTCAAAGCCAAAATTTCTTTGTAATACAAAGAGAAATCTTTTGTAATTCAAGGAAATTTTTTTGTAATACTTAAAAATTTCCTGTATATTACGGTTGCCTAGAATTTTTAATATTATTCGAAAAAAATATGTGTAGAAGAGTTCTAGTGTAATGCTTTCTTTAAGGCTCTAAGGCTTCAGCAGTTTTTTGTACGTCACAGCGTCGTGGCTCTATAATGGCCTGTGCTGCAGCGCTTTAAGATCGCATTGAATTTCAGAACATAGCCTTTATTTGCAGAATGGCAAACTGCAGTCTTTCATTTTAGTGTAGCAGCATTCAGAGTTGCTTTGTAGCATACTAAAATTGGTGTTCTTAATGGCGAAGATAAACCATGGTCTCAGTTTTCAAAAGGCCTTGAAACTTGTCAGACCATAGAAAGGGCCCATTCTTTGCCTTTATTACCTAAAAGAACTTCATCGTGACTTTTCAAACAACTTTATTACTTTCATGAACAGTAACGTCATCGCTTTAAAAAAAAAAAGTTTATTACTTTAAAAAAAAAGATTTGTTCTTAATTTCTAAGTTTTTTTTCTTTTTCTGCAAATTGCTTGTGTGTTTTGAAAATTAAGTTGGAGTTTTTCATTGTAAGTGTGGCCTTTTTTCAAAATTACATCGAGCACCTTCGTTTTTTAATTGCATCAAGAAGATCAAATATTGTTTTTGATTTGAGTTTGATGTGTTTTATAGAGCCGAACTACATGGTCCATTTAAACGACCGGGAGAATTTATCCTGCACTAAATACATGAAAAAAGAAAGAAAAAAAGAAGAAAAAAAGCCTTGCGTCTTTTGGAATGCTGGAGTAAGGTAGATTCGCGAAGGGGAATTTCTCGTCGGATTCTGCCCGACGGCCGAGGGCTGCCGCTCTGCCGTTTTGTGTCCCTCTCACAGCAGGAGGCCCACTAGGTGGCGGCGGGCACCGGAGGAGGGGGATGGGGATCCGGGAAGGATCACGTTCCGACTGCAAAGGGGAGCCGGGCCGGGCGGGGAACAGATATCATTCCAACGATATTCGATTCTAGTGTGATCAGAGCCCCCCCCCCCCCCTCATGCTCCCCGCCACTCTACATTCTCTCACTTGCTGCACAGAGGCGGGGGTGGCGGATCCCCGCTCGGCCTCGGCCCAGCTACCGCACCTGCCGAGGGGGAAACAAAGCTGATTTTGGTGTACTTTTGAAGTGAATTTTTCAGAAATTTTGTAAGAATTTTGCCCAAATTTTGGAACTTTTGAATTGTCCTGATTTTTTTTTTCTGAATTACGAGGTGTAAATGCCGTGTTTCTTTGAATGCGTAACAGTGTTGCGGGTTTGCCTACCCCATTCGCCCGTAAGGCGCCATGGCCCCTGCAGCGCTGGCGGGTATGCAATCCCACAACACTGTTGCGCATTTAAAGAAAACACCCTGTACAAATATTTCAGAGTAGTTTCCCCCTCGGCGCCTGCTCACTCGTCCTCGCCCTCTCCATATGTCATCTCAACGAGGTGCTAGCGGGCGTCTGATCCTTAGCAGAGCTGGGCTGGCCTGGGGCGCGGACATCCGTCCTCGGAATGGTGATGATGGGTTATCAAAAGGAAAGCACGTGTGTGTAGGCCTCCGCTCCGCCGCTCCGCCGCTCCGCCGCGCAGGCGCATGAGGCGCAGGCTGCGGCCCACCCCGTCGTCTCGCGACCGCACCTCCAGTCGTCTGATCCCTAAGCTCGTTCTCGCGGCTCCGACCTTGTCGCACTCATGGGGCCCTGCCGGCCCTGCGGGCACCGCGCCATAGGAGCGACGAGGGCGGCGGCTCGAGAGGGATCCTCTGAACCAGTCGCGGCACAGAGCCGGTGACGGAGGCCCTGCCCTGCCCTGCCCGGCCCGGCCCGGCCCGGCCCGGCCCAGGCTCACGGGAGCAGACCAGGGCGCCAGGGCCTGTGGCGCCTGTGGCCCTCGCGCCCTCGCTCTTTCTCTTGCTCCTATTGATTTACCCTTCGACCCCGCGGGAGTGCCCTGGCCGATGGTGCCCAGCGGTGCCCAGCGGTGCCCCCGCGGTACCCAACGTCCCATCGGTGGTCATTCCCCCGGCCCGGCCCGGTGCTCCCTCGCCTCCCCCTCCCGTTTCACTCCAGGGGGCGCGTAGACGCGCTGCTGTGGGTGAGGTCCGTAGCAGGAGAAGTAGGAGTATAGTAGTGGGCCGCACAAAAGTTGTTGCGAGGCGGAGGGAGGAGCCCATAACGAACAGCGCGCCGCAGCGTTTGATGAGATCCCGCGATGCTCGAGAAAAGGATGTTTTGAGCACGTGAAACGTTTCTACAGCGGGCTCCCCGCAAGGCTAAGGACCCCGTGCCCCCCCCCCCCCCGGTCCTCCCCTCCCCTGGCGCGACGGTCAGCCGTCAGCAGCGCTACCTGCGGGTGAGACGGCCGGACCTGCAGCCCGGAGTATCTCCAGCGGCGGGGCGGGGCGCTCAGCCCGGGGGGTAGGCAGCCCATTCGACTCCAGGGCTCTCCAGGCGAGCCCGGACGACGCCGGCCGACACCTGCTGTGCTGCTCAGGGCCGTGTTGTGACCGCCTCGCCGTGAGGCCTTCATTATGCCTTCATCGCCTGCCCTGCGGTTAGGCAACGAGTTCAACAATTCATCCAAATATAGGCAAAAGGCATGGTGGCACCCCCTGGTTCGACGCCTGCTCGGAATGCAGTATTGTTCGCGAGCAGGCCCACTTCCTCAAATCGGCCCGACAGACCTAGCCTTTGGCTGTTGCCCCATGCGCTCAGCGCTCAGCTGAGCCCAGCCCAGCGCGCCCAGCCCGCTCTACCCCCAGTTATTGCCGGCTCGATTATTGTCGAAGCCTTTCTGATGCAAGGGGCGACTGGCGCGACATGGTGATTGATGTTTCTGGGCGTGTAAAGAGAGCTTTGCAGGGGCGCCTTTGCGCCTGTTACCTTTAAAAAGAGCGGTCCTGTTTGGCGGTCTGAATGCAAAACTTCAGCTGTGTTCTTAGTTTTAGTTGTGGGCGGAGCTTTCTTGGCAATACTATAGGGTCAGGGAGGGTAATAAATACACAAAAACGAAACTTTCCCAAAAACAGCTAAAATAAGATGTATGGACGAAGGGCTTGGGCTTGGGCTTGGGTACTAAGAAAACTTAAGAAATGATCACAGAACACTTTCTGAAAGAGAAACCTCCGAAAATGTTTATCGTTTTGTGAAAAAAGGAAAAAAACAGTGTGTATTTTTTACCCTCCCCGTGGCTAAAACACGCACACCTGCGGGGAAAAGATGCACACGCCTAAATTTACACAAAAATGCAAATGAGATGGTCTCCTTCGACTTATCTTGACTGGATAAAACGAAAATGTTATATTCCCCAAGACGATCCAATTCAAAATGACGAATTTACTGGCTTTCAAACGGTTTTTCTTCACTGTTAAAAATTTATTGTGATTTCCCAGCACTTATTCCTCGATACGGAACGATTGTAAAATCCCAACACTTCTCTGTAATCAGAAAGGGACACTTTTGCTGCCTCAAAGGGAAACATTTTGTCGGACAGTCGACCATATTTTTGAAGCCATAGTCTATTTTATCTATTTTAAATACAGAGGACAGTTGTAATTTCCCGAAGAGTTGTGATTAAAATACAGAGGCCAGTTGTAATTTCCCGAAGAGTTCTGGCAACTTTTTTCACAACAGAGGTGCTGTGAATTTTCCATCATTTTTTAAACAGTGTTGTTCTGACGCCTCAGGGGCCTAATAATTGGGTACCCCCGTCATCGTTTCGCCACTTAAAACATTTAGAATTTTTGCTTTGATCAAGCAATCTTAATCTGACATCACATTTTCCATGTGGAAAGTTTTAAAATTTTGGATCAAATTTAGTGAGTTTTCGCAAAATATAGTCCTGCGTCCCTTTAGAATGGCTGGGAAGTATGTGCATTTATTACCCGTAGAGTGTGCATTTCTTAGCCGCACAGGTGTGCATTTATTAGCTGTTTTGTTCAAACGTTAATTGCTAAAAGACCGCTTTTGAAATTTCGAAAATCTGAGCACACCACAGATTCGGAACGCTTCAAACCGTTAAAATATACCTAGGGTTGTTATGCAAAGAACATTTCAAATAACATCTAGACATAACTTTACACGTCACGGTGCACTGTGAGAAAAACCGTACTTCATACAACTGAACAACGGCTTTGAATTAACGGATTACGGTTTTCGTTTCCGTACATCACTAATTTACCCTATACTGGATACAATTTTAGTACAATATTTTATTGTACTTCGAAATTACGGTAAAATATTGTAGTTAAATTGTAGTTTTTTCTCACAGTGTGGGAAAGTTTTAAGGCGGTAATCTTGACGTCTCTCTTCTGAATTTATTTTGAAAATGAAAGACATTGTTTACTCTGCAAACTCAAGTGTGAGACAGTATCACACTTTTTACTGCAGTACCACTGCGTCTCACACTTTCAAAAACTGTTTTCTGTCGTTGAATAGCAATCCCGTTTTAGAGAACAGCATCAGCTTTGGTTGAAAATCTCGGTTAAAACGAGCTACCATGTGATGGTATTTGGAACAACATTACATTAAATAATCGTAAATTAATGGTTTCGAAAATTTATAGGAACGTTGTTGTTTGCGATCAGAACCCCATCAAATGGTAGCTCGCCCTTTCTCATGGTTCAGTGATTACTTTATGACGAATACGAAGGGTCGTCAACTTCGCTTGATCGTGTACGGAGGAATATGGAATAGGCATTATTGGTAATATTACACCAACTTTACAGTAATGCTGGGAAAATGGGTAATATCAACGTAATATTGCCTGTAATATGGGTAATATCAATGTAATATTTGAGGTAATATCATCTCGTGTACGGGGGAATATCGGAGTTGACGACCCCTTGGACGAATATAAGCACTACAAACCCAACAGTCAATTTAGTACACCTAGTGTACTTCAGAGAACGCATTAGGAAATGCATGCCTGCGAAAGCATGCACTAGGAAGTGCATGCCTGCCATGGTATGCAGTTGGAAGTGTGTGCTTGCCATAGCATTATGCCATAGCAGGTATGCACTTCCAAGAGCATATGGCAGGCATGCATTTCCTAATGCGTGCTTTGCTGTACACATTAGGAACAGGGAACAGTGTACTAAGCTGACTGTTTGCTTTGCAGTGAACAACAAATTGACTCTCTATAGTGTTTCCTTTTTATACATTTGTTTCCGGTGTTGTTAGACTAGACGCCGCCGCGCGCTGCACCGGCGGCACGTGGCCCGCGCAGCCCTACGCCTACGCTCACCTGCAGAGGGTCCGGTCCGGTCTCTCTCTCTCTCTCTCTCTCTCTCTCTCTCTCTCTCTCTCTCTCTCTCTCTCTCTCTCTCTCTCTCTCTCTCTCCCTCTCTCTCTCTCTCCCTCCCTCCTTGTCCCGCAGCAGCCCGCAGCAGCCCGCAGCTGACCTTTCCTCTCTCTCCTTATCCCTTGGCGCCGGGCTGCGCCGGGCTGCGCCGGGCCGCGCCTTGACCTCGGCGGTGAAAGCGCCGTATCACCGGCTAAACGCTCCGAGACCTGCGGGCCCTGCGGGCCCTGCGGGCCCTGCTGCGTCCTGCGGGGGACGCGGTGTGACATAACGTCACCAGCGCACACAAACAGGTGAATGGGGCTCGTTTGCGAAGGAAAATACCGATCAGATTTGTGCAAGTATTACGTCGCTGCCTGGGATATATAAGGATTTTGACTCCCTCACAGCAGCGCCCTATGTCTATGACGAGGCCCGCCGCTCGGAGGGAGGCACTTCGTTAGTCACTAGCCTATGAGGGCAGCGCAAAGCCGCGTCACCTCTACACAACGCCGAAACAACACCACTCTTCTTACGCAGCCAGATTGAAGCAGCGCTGGAAAAATTAGATTGTAGCGAAAAATTAAAAGAATCTCTTGGCAGCATGAAACGCCTGTAACTTCAGAAACCTACTCTCAACTTGTATGCATGCTGGAAGCATGGATTTTGCATCAACTCGGCTATCGACGGTGTCGTATTTTAAGAGGCTCCCTCGTAAATTTCATCCTTGCATCTTTGAACGTGTGCAAACATATTTTTGAGGGAGAGAGAGAGAGAGAGAGAGAGAGAGAGAGAGAGAGAGAGAGAGAGAGAGAGAGAGAAATAGAAATAGAAATAAATAGAAATAAATTTTATTAAGGTCCATATAAAAGGACAAGATGTCCCGCTACAATATAGACCTGCTCTCAGGTGACTACAAAACATAATGAATAAAATTATTTTTTTTTTATAAAGAAAAAGAAAGGAAGAGAAAAAAAAACAGATGTACAAGTATATCCAAATAGCTATAAAATGGCTTACAGAGAGAGAGAGAGAGAGAGAGAGAGAGAGAGAGAGAGAGAGAGAGAGAGAGAGAGAGAGAGAGATCGCCGTTGCTTTTGTCCACCACTTGAACTAGTAACTGGACCAACAGCAGATAAGCAAGCAGACCTGGTCTGCCGAACGGCTTGCGGACCCCACTTACATCACCGAGCCGGGTTCCGTGCGTCCCGTGCGTCAGCATTCTCTTGTGGCCGCCCCAGGAATCGATGATGTCGGGTTATAAAAATCACGCAAACGTATACTTATTTCGAGGGGGAAACGACTGTCAATTTTCGTGTCAGCCGGATTACGGATTACTCCGGATTACCTCTGGAGTGTCCTCCGGATAACGGTGCTTTTTTCATCGGATTACCCCGGATTACCATAAAATTTCCACGAATTACACCGGACTACTTCGAATTTCTGCGGATTACTTCACACTAAACCCTTATGCACTTTTTTGTGCATAAGCCTTGCAGGATTTTACACAACCATAGTTATGCACAATTTTTCCTGCATAACTATGGTGCAGGATAGTATACGTATAGTTATAAGAAATTTACAATATGAATCGTAATTGTACAAGACCTCTCATGGAAAATTTTCCCGTACCGGTACAAGAATTTCTCACAGTGCGTTACAGCGTTCGAACAACGCAGTGCTCCTTTTCCGCAAGACATGGTCATTGGTGATATAGAAATTAGAACGCTCGTGACGAACTCTCTGTCTCAGGCCTGTCTCCGAAAAAGGTCGGTCTCGGACATCGAGTTGTCGTGGGGGACGGGATAGAGGAGTTTGTCCCGATGGGAGGGCTGTACTCCGCGTCTCTTAAGGAGTGATTTTTAAGCGGGGGCTCACTTCGGGCTCACTAGAAACGGGTGTGCACTGCCTGGAAGTCGAAAAGATGGAATACAACTGGATGAGACTGGAAAATGACTGGAAGTCACTGATAAATGAATGTGACAAGAGCTGTGACTGGATGGGAGGCGGAATTTTTCCAACGTCACAAAGCTCCGACTAATTTGTGGTTTACAGAATTTTTTTTTAAAAAATCTACAATTAAAAAAAAAAATCACTGGGAAAAAAAAATTGTATGAGTGATCGCCCCTCCCCTCGCGCTGACCCGCGGGCCGCCCGAGCTCTATACTTCCTGCTGCTGGCGGTCCTTCCCCGCGCGCCGCGGGTTCGACTCCTCGCCGCTCCGCTCCGCGCTTATTGCGTAAACAATGAGATTCCAAAAGTCGAATCACGTCGTACCGGGCGAGCATGACACGCATGACGCCCTGCTGCGCCCTGCTGCGCCCTGCTGCGCCCGGCAGGCAGGCAGCCCGCCGCGCACGGAACAGAGCGCAACCACCCGCGACGTAACGGGGCGCAAATACTAACGTGTGTTTTGTCGTAAAGAAACGAGATGCCCTCGACGACTTGACGTACTCGCCGCGACGCCAGCGTTCAGAGACCTAACGACCTGGTGAGTGAAAACTATCATAAAATTCAGACAATGCCGGCCGGGCCGGCTGTATTGCCGGCCCTTACCCTGCCTGCCCTGCCCTGCCACGCGGCTCGCGGCGGCGCGAGGCGGGCGCCTCTGGCGGTGGCGCCTTCTCAAAGGAGCGCCCCTCCCCGCCCCGCCCCGCCCCGCCCCGCCCCGCCCCGCTGGACGAGAAGCTTGGCACCGCGGCTGCATCTTAAAGTGTGGCGGGTATCTTTCACATTCTGCAACAACCCATCTCTTCTCGCCTCACGCTTACTGTGCAGTTGCGTGTGGGGCCCGCGCCGGGCCGGGCCGGGCCGGGTTCAACAAAAGTGTCAAATGTGGGCCGAGCGCGGGGGCCGCGCTCCAGCACCTGCTAGGTGTGCTATATAGTGTCTGCGAGTGATTCTGGGAACGCCAATCTTCCGAGACGGAATAAAGAAAGCATGGAAAGTGAGCGGGCGCACACACACACACACACACACACACACACACACACACACACACACACACACACACACACACACACACTCACTCTCACCCACACACTCACACACGCACACGCGCGCAGTCGTGGGTGAGGTAGCCGCCGCGGCACGGGACGGGGACGCTGTGACTGGGGGAACAATACTCCGGACGGGCCCGGCTGGGGCGAGGGGCGGTGAGGCGTGGCAGAACGTGGCGTTATCGGCGGCTCTGTCCGAGGGGTCCGAGGAGTTCTTCACTAGAAATTCAAGCGTTCACCGATTTTTCTGATTTTTCGTATTTTTCCTTGATTTTGAATGTTTGGTTTTTTCTGATTTTATTTTTTCTTCTTCTGAGATCTCATTGATTTTTTCTGATTTTTGGTTGATTTTTTTCTCATTTTTTTGAATTTTTTTTCTTGAATTTCGCTGATTTTTTTTCCTGATTTTGTACTCACTTTTGTTTTAGAGGGTGTGCACTGATTTATTATTTTTTAGTTTTTTGGTAAAGGACCCCTCGGGTCTGTCTCGCCGGCCAGCGTATTCCAGTCGGAGTGACCTCGCTCGACCTCGCCAGTGTCTACAGGAAAGCGCTCTCTGTAGAACAAGAGGCTCTGCTTCATGTCGGCGGCTACCGCCTCCCGGACCCGGCGGCCGGCGGCCCCGGCGGACCCGGCCCACTCTACATTACATTGCAGTTTGAGAGAGAGAAGAGGGGAAGAGAGGCCCCGGCCCCGGCCCCGGCCCCGGCTAGCTCGCGCATAACGGTTTCCCCGTAAAAACGCGGATGGCAACTGACTACTTTTAGTTGTCCCTTTTGTCGGCCGCTAGCCGGTGACCGGCGAGGTCTCCGCAAGACTTGCGTCAGCGTCACTTGTTACCGGACTGGACTCTCTGGCGCCGTTGGATCCGCGGTGCATAGGGGCAGGGCGAGGATGCTGCTGAGCAGCCGATGAGCGCAGTCCCACTCTAGGTTGCACTGAACATATTATAAACTTCCTGTAAGTTACAAAGCACATTCACCGTAAGCGAGGTATGACTATCTCGCCAGGGTGTAATGAAGTACGGAAGTTCCCTACATTTCAGCCAGTGGTTGTAATTTACAGTCAGTGTGTTTGTGAACAAAACATTGCTGTGTGCAGTGTATAACCTAAACGAATTAGTTTACACATGTGTGGGGTGACATAAAAGGATTTTAAACGAAATCGGTGGGTTATCGTAAATAGATGTTCTTTACTTGTTCTCACTTTCCCCTTTGACTATTGTAATTAAGTTTCACACTTAGTAGGGGTAGACAAGAACACGCGGGTAGACTGTGCTCACGCAAAGAATCCAGTCACTCTCGCACTAGAGCGCGCGCGCGCGCGCGCACACACACACACACACACACACACACACACACACACACTCACACGCACGCACGCACGAACGCACTGCCTAGCGAATTTCGTAACCCATTAGGTTATGGACCCATAGGTTATAGGCCGCTCCTAGAATGAATGCGAGTAACGCTGTAGTCCGCTTCCTCCCCGAGAGGCTGGTTATTATTATCATCGTTATTAATGCATTTCGGGGCTTCTGCATAGGAAGGAAGCGAGTTGCTCGGCTCAGCGTCGCGTAAGGCGCTCGCCCCGCCCCGCCCCGCCCCGCCCCGCCCCGCCCCGCCCCGCCCCGCCCCGCCCCGCCCCACCCCACCCCGCCCCACCCCCGCCCCGCCCCGCCCCACCCCACCCCGCCCCACCCCGCCCCGCCCCGCCCCACCCCACCCCGCCCCACCCCACCCCGCCTCGCACGCAGCGGACGCAGCGGGCCGGGCAGGACGCAGGGCCGGCTGGGTTAGCCTAGGTTGGGTTTAAGTTATGAGGCGCACGCGGAGAAAACTAAGAATCTCTGCCAAATGGGTAAGGGGGATTAAGTCTTACATTTCGTAAGAGCTGCAGGAGAGGAATGTTAGCTGTTGTGCTAAACAAAAGTGCACTCGTGTTTAAGCAACCACCAGTCCTCTATCATTTTTGACGGTAACCGGTTGAGGTTTTCCCTCGGGCTTCTCTCCTAGTTTTGGCTGTTGTCTGACGATCGCAGTGCGAGGCACGTAGTGGACGTCTCCAGCAGCAGGCGTGGCGGGTGATGCGGCGGGGTGGGGCCCGGCCCGGGGCCCGGCGCGCACCGCCCGTAGCCTCGCGCTGGAGGAGGACGAGGATGGCGAAGAATAAGCCGTCGGGTCGGAGCAGACGGTCCCTTTTCCATATTTTTCCCGTGAAAAGTGGCCTGTGTTACGTGTCGCACGTCCCCGTTCCCCCTCATCGCGCGCGTGCGTGTCCTGATGGACTGGCGTCAGGATGAGAAAGCTGATCCCTGTCCCCGTCTCCTCCCTGCCCCTCTCCCTCTCCGCCTCCGACAAGCAGACGCGTGACCCGCCCGGGCGGGCAGGGCGGGGCAGGGCGGGGCAGGGCGGGGTAGGGCCCTCCAAACCGCGACACGACCGAAATGCAACTCCGACCATGGTGACGCACTCGACGGTCTGCCCCGCGGCCCCGCAGGGGATGCCTCCCCGAGAACAAAACCGTGCGTGCCGTAAGGAGACGTGAGTGCGAGCGAGAAACGCCTCGGCCCCGCCCCGCCCCGCCCCGTCCCGTCGGTGGAGGGGTATCTGATCTGACTTTTCCCTACACTTAGGTGCGATTTTTAAATGTAAATTTTGCATGTGTATGAAAAAAAAAATTTTCTTCACAATCTTTCCAAGGAACGCACCACTCCATGATTTGGATCATGAGCAAGCTATATCATACCAGACGTTGTCGGGATCCGCGCGATCGTTGTCTCGTCGTCAACGTTCGACCCCAAGCAAGCTACGCCATCTATACCTTCAACGACTTTACTTTTGCTACCTATGAGGCGAGGTGGGTACGTACTGTTGTTTTGCGCAATACTATTACTCTTTCACCTCGTAAAATAGCCATTCTAATTGCCGTTTCCCTGCCCATTTTATAGCCGCGTGTGATTTTTTTTCTGTCTGATCCCGCGCGCGCGACCGGATGCAGGCGCATGTTTTGCGTTATTGTCCCGAGCTCCACCGCGCAGCGCTGCGCCGGTCACCGCGAGGGGGATATCAAACTCTGAATTTTGTTGTGCACATTTTCTGAATTTCCGTGAACTTTCGTGAATTTTATCTAGAAGTTTGCCTAATTTTTTTGTAAATTTCGTGATATTTTTCTTAATTTTCCTGAACTTTTCCCGACTTTTCCTGAATTTTCCTGAATTTTTCTGGAGTTGTGTAAATTTTGTGCGAATTACTATGAGTTTTTCTGAATTTTCCTGAATGACGAGGTGTACAAAAAATGTCAGAGTTGTTTTCCCCGCGGGTCACCTCCGCGTCCAAATGCACAGAGGGGTCCAAATCAAACGAAGCAGGTGTCAAAGGCGTTGCATGAAGCACGCCATGTGCGTCGCGACGAGCCGTATGCGGGTCTCGGTCGGTCAGGGCTCCCGCTGCACCTGCTCAGGTGTGAAAGAGACGCATCTCTATAGGGATTCAAAGGTCAGAAATATTATCGGAAAAGGTAAGAAAATTTGTATCGTTTCAATGGCCTTCCGCAGACGTTCGTTACTGCAAGTATCCATTTTTTTTTCTGGGTGATAACAACAACTGAAATACCGTGATCCCGTGTGAAGTAGGGTTGAATAAAGCGCACCCGGGCCGAGCGGGGTGCGGCGGGTGCGGCCCATACAGCCCAGAGGCGCCTGACCCACTTGCCCTGCGGCGGCAGGGGAGGCGCTGCTGCGCGCGTAATCCAGGGCGCGTGTGGCAGCCCTGGCGAATCACAAGTATCCTAGTCGAGCAGGTGGGGTAACGCCTCTTGTAATCCAAGAGCTACACGCCAAACTTGTCTCGAAATCATCTCGCATTGATAAGCAACTACTTGTGTCTGCTGAACTCTGCCCTGCCCTCTATGCCGAGCACGCTTATGCTAATGTAAAGACTAATGCTCTTTGCACGTCACAGGCTTAAAAATAAAAGTTTGTGACAAGCGGTGGCTTAATGTAGCCTACGAAAAAATAAAAAAAACGTTGACTGACAGTTTTTTATTTTATTTTTATTTTTATGAAGTTCTGTGTCGCTGGAAGGTTTAGGCTAGCGTAACAGCTCACTTTAAAGTATGCAAAGTATTGCTTCGCAGTCCTACCAAAAAAAATTAAAAAAAAAAAAAAAATAGAGTCTTCGTAGCCTACGAGGCATTTTTTCGTCACTAGGATGCGTTCGCTTTGCAGCCTACGAAGTGCATGCATTTCTTCGCAGGCTGCGAAGCGAATGATTCGTAGCTATTAAAAATTACTTTGTAGGCTACGATGACTCAATATTCTTTGTCGGACTGCGAGGCAGTGCTTTGCAGACTTTTAACAGTAAGTTTGCCGCACTTTTGGGAGATGTTTGATTGGTGTTTGACAATGTGCGAGGTCGTCCAGGACCTTGGCCACGCCGTGACCTAGACACCGGTAGCTCACGGCTCACGGCGTGCAGTGACGCAACCTGTGGGCTGGGCTGGGACGGAGGGGGGGGGGGGGGGGGGCGATGGGACCCTGCGCTGCGCGCCATAGCCAAGCCCTCTTCCCTCTTCCCCCAGCAGATTTCCCGGGCGAATGCATCCAACTGCATCTCATCCGTTTCGTCATTGTTGTGACGGAGAGAGAGAGAGGGAGAGGGGGGGGGGAGAGACAGACAGACAGACAGACAGACAGACAGACAGACAGACAGACAGACAGACAGACAGACAGACAGACAGATGGTGATAATGGAGAAAAGGAGAATCAAAAGGGAAGAGTAGATCTCAGAAAGAGCTGGCGTTCTTCTTAACCCCCTTAGCGCTCCATACTATCATATTGACCGTTTTGGCAATTTCTAGCTTATATTTCTGTTGACGTTTTAATGTTGGGTCTAAAACCAGTTCAATCCCAAATGTACACCGTACTGTTCTTGTGACAAAACCCATCGAAAAAATGCGAAATATTGGACTATAAGATTTGTGACCATCTTTCATAATGTGACATGACGCCTAGTACCAGGTATAACAGAGACTTTAGGCGCTAAGGCCCCCTCAGCCCTCAGTGAGCAGACCCACAACACTGCTGCGTCTTGCCTGACAGTGTTGCCAGAAAAGTAAGCAAAAAGTAGCCCAAACACAGCGAAGTAAAGCGGGCCGCATCCGCACCTGCCTACTAGGCAACATAAACGCTCTTGTGCGAAGGGGTTGCCTAGCAGGCTGGCGCAAATGCAGCCCGCTTTACTCCGCTGTGTTTGGGCTGTTTTCTGCCTACTTTTCTGGCAACACTGTTGCCTGTTCACACGCGGTTACACTTGGTGTCGCAGTGCTACCTGCTTGAGGCTACCATGGTACAGCCCACACACAAGTCCTGCCTTCCGCTGACCTCGCCCCGGCCCCGGCCCCGGCCCCGGCCCCGGCCCCGGCCCCGGCCCCGGCCGCCGTAAGGAGGCGCTGTGCTCTCGGAGCGAGGTGAGAGGTGATGATGGCTGATGGCACACGACACCCCCAGTGATCCGGAGTGCTCGGGTGTAGCGGAACCCGATTGTTGTCTGTCTTCCTGTCTCTCTCTCTGCCATCCGAGTCAGGACGGTCAGGACATAGGTTGGAGTGGGACAGAAGACTACGTCGCCCGGGTTTCGCTTAATTCAACGGATCCGGCTCACTGGGCGGGGCGGGGCCCCCTGCCCTGCTGCCCTATGCTGTGCGGCGGTGCCCCCCCCCCCCCCCGCACTTCACGCACTCCATGGGCCGGCCCTTTACCTTCAGCTGGATGTCCAAGGCCGGGCCGGGCCGGGCCGGCACTGCAAAGCTCAATCATGCGCGCGCTGCCTGACGCTGCCCTCGTCCTCAAGACGCCACGGCTCTCTCTCTCTCTCTCTCTCTCTCTCTCTCTCTCTCTCTCTCTCTGCGCACATATTGTGCCGCTGCCCTGGCAGGTCGTCATTACCATTGCTGAGCCTCAGCAGCCAAATGTAATTTTTTTCCGGTACGCGTCCAGTACGGCCACGGCCCTGCCCGGCCCGGTCCAGCGCTGCAGCATCCGGCTCCGGCCCGGCAGGGTCGGCGGTGGGCGCCGGGCAGCGCCGGGCAGCGCCGGGCAGCGCTGGACCGGGCAGCGCCGGGCCGCGCGCGGCTACTACCGAACGAAGGCCCGGCCCGGCCGGGTTAGCCCTTTCCGGTCTAGGCCGTCTCTGCGGTCGGGGGTCTGAGCCTGAGCGTAGCGAGGCGTAGCAAGCACGCCGCGTTGGGGAATAATAGGGGTAAAAAGCAGGCCATGCCCCGGTAGCGCGTGACCTGGGGAAGGCGGTGAGAGAGTGACATCCTCTGGTGACGTTCCTCCCTGGAAGCGTCCCCTCGAAACGTCCCGTGGTGGAGACGTCCTCTGGAGGCTTGCCCTGGAGATGGTCTGCAGCAGGCTCGGGCTCATCCGCCTTGCGACCGGGCCCGGCGATGCGTTCGCCTCAAATATCCGGTGAACTCTCTGACCCCGCGGGTGAAATCTCATATATGGATTGGTCTGTTTATAGTCCCGGGCTGCGCTGCGCCGAGTCGCTCCACGCACTACAGATCGGCTCCGCCCCGCCCCGCCCCACCCTGCCCCGCCGAGGCCAGTGCTTCCCTTTTCCTCTCGCTGAAGACATTGCCGGGCGCGGCGCGGCGCGGCACTCCGGAGAAACGAGACCGGCCGGGCTGGGCCGGAGAGGAAAGGGAAGGGTAACGGATTAATGTAAAGGGCGTTATGGAAGCTGCCGTAACACGACGGGCGGGGCGGGGCGGGGCGGGGCGAGGAGGGGCGGGGTGGGGCGGGGCGGGGCGTGGTAAGGTGCCGCGTTGAGTCACTTTCCCACTCCCTCTTTCTCTGACCTTGGCTCCGAGTACAAACTGAGAGCGATCGGCCCGGGTTGCAGGTGTTTTGTTAGTTGGACGCGTTTTGGGCTCGATCGGCATAGTGTATACCGCTTCACAAGAAGGCATTTCGCACTAGCGGACAAACCATCGTTAACGAGTTCTTATGCCTGCTTTTATGTTTGTAGTTTTGGTGCAACCCGCGTGAGAACTGTCTGTCTTAACTAATTAGTCCGCCTCCGGCCCACTTTTATACGACTGAAAGTAGAGACAAAACCAGCTAAAAACCTTCGTCATGCCATCGCGATTCCTTCTCCCATGCGAACACAACGCTCGGCACAATCATGACCAGGTCTGCTGAGTGAAATTCTGACGGTATAAAGTACCACCTCAGACAAGATTCGTTCGGGAATCACCTACAGCTTCCAGGTGCACCTTTGCCAACAGATTATCTCAAATAACCGGGCAAACTGTGGTTGCCAGAAAATTATAGACAATGTGGAGCCTAAACACAGTGGAGAAAAGCGGGCTGCATCCACGCCTGCCTGTGGGATAACACTGCAGTCCAGGTTACAGCCGCGAGGTTACAACGCAGCGCCTAATTGGTGCCAAAGTGCCCCACAACACACCCACCCAGTCAGCCACCCACCCAGATTCGGCAGTGATACGGGGTGATGCGGTCACGTAAGTCCCTGATGCTCGCCCCCTCCCGTCGCCTGCTTTTGGGATCCAGCTGCTCAGCCGGCCAGCTTCATGCACACGGCCAGGCTCCGCTCCGCCCCGCCCCGCCCCGCCCCGCCCCAGCCCGCCCCAGCCCGCCCCGCGCCACCCGCCACCCGCCGGACTTTCCCTGCGAGCGAGGGACTTCCGCCGGAGTGTGGCACCGCGCCGTCGAAGAAGGGGTGGGAGTGGGGGGCGAGCCCCCCCCCCGGTCCGGACGAGCCCCTCACGGGGTTCGCTGCGAGTGGCTCGCGCCGCCGCCCGGCCCGGAGGCTCGACCGCGGCGGCGGAGGGGGCCCGTCATCGTCCAGGTGCAGGTCCAGGAGGAGCTCGGAGCGGGGCTGGAGCGGGGCTGGAGCGGGGCTGGAGCGGGGCTGGAGCGGGGCTCCAGGGGAGACCGACCCCCTCTCCTTGCCGCTGGAGCCGGCCGGCCGGCAAGGTCAGGAGATATAAGGGACCCGCTGGCGCACCGGGCACCCTGTGTGTCTGTACCTGCCGACCAGGACTCAACATGGCTCCGGTAAGTGAGTGCCAGTGCCAGTGTCCCTCCCCGCGCACCGCGGCGCACCGCGCGCCCAACACGTGTGACTGGGACGTTTTTGGCGACGTCTCGCGACGAACAACTCAGCGACATGGATACTCGGCCGCCTGCTATGTGTAACTTCGGAGTGGAAAAAGGGGGCCGTGCTGCACCCAGAAAGAGTGTGTCGTTCGTTTTCCATGTACTTGCTGTTATAGAATGGAAGGTCCCTGGTCTGAGGATATATACCCCCCCCCCATAATAATAATAAAAATAATAATAATTGTAATCAGAGAGAAAGAGCCCAAAAAAATTCCAAATTTTCAAAAATCCATATTTAAGAAAATTGTGCTGATTATGGTATGTGGTGCACCGTTGCTACTCGTGTCCAGCTTAAAAATTAGTTGTTGTTGGGAGCATTCTGTGCCTGCAAGCTTCTACACTGGTAAAACAAAGGTAGGACATAACACCCTTTTAGGGGGGTAGTAATAGTGTCTTTATAAAGGCATTATTCAAAAATCTCCCCTTCGCAGGCACTATATTTGCCTGGAATTGGGGTGCTAAATTTTAGTGCCTTTAGACCCAACTGTGCCCTTTTAAAGGCATTAAAAGTTATCACCTTTCGAAGGCATTTGGTCCTACCTTCTTTTTCCAGTGTGTACTGGCTGTAGATTGTTTTTTGGGCGTGGGGAGGGGGGCAAGGTGTAATTGTTTTTCAAACATTTATTGGCGTTGTTAGTGTGGAGTTTCTACCCTTAGGCAAAATTTGCAAACCGATTTGATCGTGTTATTATGTTAGTGTGTCTGCAAGTAAATCGGAAGTTTTCCTCACTGTTTTATATTGAAATCTGTAAAAATAACCGCTATTTCAGGAAACGAATTTTCCTTATCTCCAAAAAGAGAGCGCGAAACGCAGCTCTCAGACTAGCGGTTAAAGTACTGACCACTCGTGTGGTGTGTTTCTCTTTTATTGCCTCGAGACGGAAGGGAGCCTCTCGTGTTCCTTCACTAACCAACAAGAATCCACTCTCGCTTTCAGCGCATCAGTCCATTCGCGTGCGCTTGTACTTGTGCGTGTGTGCGTGCGCTTGCGTGTGTCCTGATCAATGAGTTCAATCCTCCCACTGCGAAAAAGATACTCGTTGAGTAGCAACCCATTTTGGAACGAGATATATAACAACCTCTTTTCCGATTGTCAAACAACAATATTGTTCAAGAACGGAAAATTTGTTGATAAATAAGACAGGTTAAATTCAAGTTTAAAAACTTTAAAAGAAATAAAGTAATAATAATAATTGATGTTCCTGGGAAAATGTTGTTGTGACTTAACATTTTGTGTTTTTCATGGACAGCTCACTTAGTTGTCAGACAACAGTTGCTTATGTTTTACACGACTATGTTGATCTACATTAACACGAGTCAGTGAAAAACCCAACAAAAAATTTGCAGTCAATAATTTACGCATATTTTTACCGTGTAATGCTTTTATTTTCCTCAGACCTGGCGGTACGCGGCGCTAGCGCTGCTCCTGGTTACCCACTGCGTTCGTGCTGAACCTCCGTCGTCAAGTGAGTACCATCATTTTCCTGATTCATGACACTTAAAGAACAAGGACGCGCCTTTGCCGATGCCCGCAAGAGTTCAGCTTAATCTGCAAACACAGTCACAGTGTGACGTACTCTCGCGATTTTTTTTATATTTTTTTTTTTACGAATACGAGAATCAATGTGTCAGTTGTGAAAAAATATTTCAGAATATAATAGAATATAATAGTTACCTTAAAATTAAAATAATGGTTCTTTGAAAGAAAAACATTTTGAAAACAAAATTATAACTGAAAATCTTAGGGAAATTATGGGAATTTTTTCTCATTAGGGAGGCATTTTGGTGGGTGTTTGTGCTTAGCCGTGGGGCGGACACTGAACAGTGCCGGCTGACCCCGCGGCGGGGCGGAGGGTGGAGGGCGGAGGGCGGAGGGTGGAGGGCGGAGGGCGGAGGGCCGCGGGCCGCGCGTCGCCGGTTGCAGCGTGTTATCCTCCCATTGTGCGGCCCAGCCCTTCCCTGCCCTTCCCTTCCGCCGGCAGCAGGGCCCCTCCTCTCCTCACGCCACGCCACGCCACACCACGCCACGCCACGCCAAACCACGCCACGCCACGCCACGCCACGCCACGCCACGCCACGCCACGCCACGCCACGCCACGCCACGCCACGCCACGCCACGCCACGCCACGCCACGCCACGCCACGCCACGCCACGCCACGCCACGCCACACCACGCCACGCCACGCCACGCCAAAGCTTAGCTCGACAATGATAACGGCGCAGCGGGATCTCACTTAAACGACGGTTTCCCACTTTTCGCCAGCTATACTTAAGAGAAAAGGAAGTGCATATAATTAATCGTTGATTACCAGAAGCCCGTTGTTTTTTTTTTTTGTTTTTTTTTTTAAACTTTATTTGCATCACTCTTTCCATCTATTCCATCTATTCGCTGGCACGCCCATATCAACTCGGCGGACCGTATAGTGAAAGTAAAAGCGGAACCAAACGGGTTAAAATCTAGCAAGAAAAGAAGGCAAAGAATACGAGGAGCTTGCTGCTCCGGAGATCTAAATGTACGAGTGTCCCTCCAAACGTATCTGTTAGCTTATACTCTTAACAGGTAAACGAGTGTGGGAAAATATTATGTAGGGGGGTTTCTGGCTACTCAATAACGCCCGGTCGCCACGAGCCCCATTGTGGCTTCTTCGTCCTGGTGCCGCTGCCAGCATGCGCCTGGAGCTCATGGTAAAAGTACACTTGATCGCTGCCTAGAGTGACTTACTTTAGCTTCAGGGCTTAAGACATTGTCACACAGGACCACACAAAACACACTTGAGAGATTACATGCCGTATCATCTGCTGCCCATTCCGATCTTGATTGAAACATTTTTTTTTTTTTAACCCTTCGAGTGGGTGGTCTTTCGTGTCGTGCTTGGCCGTCGCGTGGTTAGGTCGTTGACCAAGCTCGGAGCTGAGCATGAGGTCAGGCGCTGGGATGCACCAGCAGAGGCGTGCGACTTGCGCTCCTCTCGGCTCCGGCTAGCCAGTGGCTGGTCCCGCCACGCCCCGCCACGCCCCGCCACGCCCCGCCACGCCCCACCGCGCTCCGCCACAATGTCCTCCGGGCAAATAACATCGGACGAAAAAACGAGGAAGCTAGAAACGGCCTGCGGATCATCACGTGCCTCTTTTGACGGGTCCCTTCTAACACTTAATCGCAGCCACCCCAACACCCCCCTGCCCCCACCCCCCACCCCCCACCCCAAAGAAAAAGAAGAAAAAGAAAAAAAAGAAAAGATGGACCAAGGAAAGGCTAGGAAAGGTTGGATTGTCTCGCCATTTTTGGCACGCTCCCCATATCCTTACTGATGTCGAGGTTGTTGTTGGAGAGTAGACTCAAGAGCCGCGGTGGGACACATGCAGTGCATGCTGTATGCGAGGAGCGCCTCCTGACTCCCGCCCATCGATGCGTTGGCGAGAGCTCCCCTCGGTGCAGCACGGCGCCCCGCCCCGCCCCGCCCCGCCCCGCCCCGCCCCGCCCCGCCCCGCCCCGCCCCGCCCCGCCGGACCAGCACCCGGCCAGAACAGCGACACGCAGTGAAAACGGTCCAACGAGTCGCGCGAGGCGGGCCGAGGCGAGGCAAAGGTGCACGGCTACACGGAGGTGCAACGCGGCTTTCTCGCATGGCCACTTGACTGCCGCCTGCCGCCCCCGCACCGCAACGCGCGGCCACTAGGATCTGACCCGCGGCCGCAAGCCGGGCGGGGCGGGGCGGGGCGGGGCGGGGCGGGGCGGGGCGGGGCGGGGCGAGAACGTGCGCCGCATGATACACCCCCAACAACGGCCGGGCCGCGGTAGCCGGTAGCCAAAGAGGCAGCGCCAGATTCGCGTGCTAACTACTCGGTGGAAACCGAGGGGTCCCCAAGTACGGTCTGCCGGTGTACACATGCTGTGGGCTTCCTGGTTTTCCTAGGTTTTCCTTTTGGTTTTCCCGGTCTTCCCAACCTTTTTCCTGGTTTTCCCAATAACTGATTTTCTAGAATCTTGTGTAGGCTTCATAACGTTTTCTATGGTTTTCCCTCATCTTCATTGGTCTTCCCTAACATTTTCCAGGCTTCCTTAAAATTTCTCTGTTTTCCCTCAAATTTTCCGGTCTGCCCTAATATTTTTCGGTTTTTCCTTACCATTTGTGGCCTACGATTTTAATGGTTTTCTTCGGTTTTCTTTGGTCTTCCTGGTGGTCTTCCCGGTCTTCCCAGTTTTCCGGGCGGCCGGTGTACGCGCTCAAACCTAGTTGCGGACCCCTCGGTGGAAACTCCAAGTGTACGAATGTCTTTAACTTTGCGGGTGCGAGCGAATTTTGATGTCAAGTACTTGTTGGCGCGCAACAACAAATTATGACATGTTGATACGGAAATGCCGGCAGGTTTCACGTCGTGTAAGAACGACAACCTTCAAGGGTGCTCATAGTTTGATGTAGACCTATAAAATGTGCGGGGGAAAAATGAATAAATAAAATAGCTCACCTGAAAGTGAGCGCGGGGCACGGCATTATTCGTGCACTTTGGTTTTCACAGTGTACCGCCGGAAAATACGTCAAAAACTGTTGTCGGGCTGCAGTTGCAGTTGGCTTGGCACGGCGCACAGTGCCAGTGCCAGTGCCAGTGCCAGTGCCAGACGCTCAGCCGAGCCCGAGGGGCACTCTGTGCGGCAATGACACTGATCAGCTGCGCGCACAGGGCAGGACGGGGAGGTTGGACACGCCCGGCCCCGGCCCCGGCCCCGGCCCCGGCCCCGGCCCGCCGCGCTCACCAGCGAACACTGTGCGGAATCCGGAAGGCAGCTACGGTTTGCTAACGTTTCGCACCTTTCGCCGCGGGTTTATGCACAGACAACCATGGACTGTATTTTTATCAGTAGGTTAAGTGGTATGTGTATATATTTTTTCTTTCTATTTTTCCTCTCCATAGTGACATAGAGCCCCTAAGGCACGGACCGTAACCAATAATTATGCTCCGGACCTGGCGACCAATTTATGGCTCCGACCGTAGGCATTCACCGCGCGTTTTTCTAACAGGAAGTTCCTTACCAACTGCCAGCACGACAGTAGTTACCCTCTCCTGGGAGGGAAGCCCACACGGTTACCCTGCAGCTGTGCAGGTTTGGCTGTACCGCCGTGCAGGGGTGTAGGTGGGTTGCCTACCTGCTGCTCGACCGGCGAGCAGAATTCAAGGCAACTCAGTGCGAAATAAAAACGAATCACCTAAAACTTTTTCGACGTGTACGCAAAACTTGAGAGGCGCTTACCGTGGCTCGCTTGCTGGTGCCGGATATGCTCGCCTCATGACAGTTTTTCTTCTCCGTTTAGGTGTTCCCTCGCAGCGCGATCCTTTCTCCCAGATCTCTCCTCTCCTCTCCTCTCCTCTCCTCTCCTCTCCTCTCCTCTCCTCTCCTCTCCTCTCCTCTCCTCTCCTCTCCTCTCCTCTCCTCTCCTCTCCTCTCCTCTCCTCTCCTCTCCTCTCCTCTCCTCTCCTCTCCTCTCCTCTCCTCTCCTCTCTCCTGCCGGCTGAATCAGGACACGTGCGACTTGGAGCGTACGCGTGCCTGCTACTGCAAGTCGTAAGGACAGCACCGCTCTGTGGAGCCAAACTAAAATTAGAATACTTGATTTTTGTTTTTTTAGTATCTTGAGCCGTGAGCCGTGCCGCTACTACCATTTGCTTTTCAAAAGTGCGATGTGATTTCTATGCGAGAAAGTGGTTCTTTCTGCGTGTGATATTGCCGTGGTGGACACGGAAAGTGGTTGCTTTCAAATCAGCCACTTCTTTTTACGAGGCCAGCTATTCTGCTGTTTAAAGCACGAATAATTAATAGGCATAATATTTTTTCCAGTGGACTCATATGTGACCGGCCCGGGCTGGACTCGCGCTCATTGTGATTGGTGTTCGTATTTGGCGCGCCCAAGTCACCTGCTTCCCGCTTCTCTCCTTTCTATTCCCTGCCCACGTGGCGCCCCGGCGGCTCAGGCGGCTCAGGCGCGTGTGACAACTTTAGTAGAGCGGCGCGGCGCAGGCGGCGCACCCCTGGCGATCCATGTGCCAGGGGAGAGTGTCGGGGATCGGCCCCGCGCGGCCCCGCCCCACCCCGCCCCACCCGGCCCCGCCCGGCCCCGCCTCGTCTGGCCCCACTTTTGCCAAATACAGTCGACGAGAAGGACCTAATGGCGTTGCGAGGCGCACAAAGGCCCCTTAATGTTAGGGGGCCAGAAGATAACAGTCGAGGAATGCTTGTTTCATGTGATGGACTGTAATATTGGCAAATTTTCTTTCTTGCCTGCCTGCGACGTTGTGACATGGGGGATGGCAGCTTCCACCGTATGGACGTCTCGTCTCACTCGTCGAGCCTCCAGCCGCAGGCCCTTGCGGGGGAAAGTGATAGTGGAAGCAGCGGGCAATAGTTTCGCATAATCTGAATGCTGAGTCAGGGATAGAGGTGCTTCCCCGCTGCCCGCTCCGCTCAGACACCTCGCGGCCCGCGGCTAGACCGGCTACAGCGCAGGGCTGGAGCCGCTGATGGCAGCGAAAGTGTGTGGTCTGACGTCACCGCCTGTAACTCAGCCGTAGCGCCATAGGCCCGCTATAGCCAGGCTGATGTGATGACGTGTGCCTTTGTACTCTCTCCAATCTTATACATTGACCGTTTTCTCCCTCAGGTTATGGAGCCCCCGGACTCGACAGTCACGGCGGCGGGGGTCATGACTTCGGTGGGGACGACTCGTTCTCTGGGGGCGGCGGAGGCCTGAGCTCCAGCTACGGGGCGCCCTCGTCCAGCTACGGGGCGCCCTCCTCGAGCTACGGTGCGCCCTCACTGGGCGGTGGCCACGGCGGTGGCGGCCACGGGGGCGGCGGCCACGGGGGCGGCCACGGGGGCGGCGGGGGCGGCAGTGACTACCTCAGCGCCAACTACGGCCACGCGACGTACACCGGCCCCGTCATCAGCAGCAGTGGCGGCGGCCACGGCGGCGGCCACGGTGGAGGCCACGGTGGAGGCCACGGTGGAGGCCACGGTGGAGGCCACGGTGGCCCCAGCAGCAGCTACGGACCGCCCGCCTCCTACAGCGGGCCCGTCCTGGGCGGCGGCGGCCACTCCAGCGGCGGCTTCGGCGGCAGCTTCGGGGGCGGCTTCAAAGGAGGCTTTAGCGGCGGCCTGAGCAGCAGCTACGGCGCCCCTAGCTTCAGCAGCCACGGACCGCCCAGCAGCAGCTACGGCCCTCCAAGCTTCAGCAAGCCGTCCAGCTTCAGCAAGCGACCCAGCAGCAGCTACGGACCGCCCAGCAGCAGCTACGGACCGCCCAGCAGCAGCTACGGACCGCCCAGCAGCAGCTACGGACCGCCCAGCAGCAGCTACGGGCCGCCTAAGGGTTTTAGGTGCGTAAAATTACTGTGCGCTTGAGTAATTTCGTGGCCTATGACCGTCCGTCAGAGCTCCGCCGTAGCCTTAGCCTACCCATGCTCTCTGCGTGTGTGTTTGGTTGCCTGTCCTTGAGTCAGCCGGCGCACCTATCTATCTACGCGGCAGCTGACGCGCAAGCGACTTACGACTCACAACAACTTGTTTCTCGGCCTGTTTCAGCTCATTCAAGGGAGGATTCGGCGGTGGCTTCAAGGGCTCCAAGGGCGGCCACAGCGGTTTCAGTTCGGGTGGCCATGGTAGCTTCGGCTCCGGTGGGCACGGCGGCGGTTTCAGCTCCGGTGGACACGGCGGTTTCAGCTCTGGTCTCAGCTCCAGTTACGGACCGCCATCGTCCAGCTACGGTGCCCCGTCGTTTGGCTCCAGCTCCAAGGGCCACGGCGGCTTCAGCTCTGGCGGTCACAGCAGCAGCAGTTTCGGTTCGGGTGGAGGGCACGGTGGTTTCAGCTCCGGCGGCCTGAGCTCCAGTTACGGAGCTCCTTCGTCCAGCTACGGCGCCCCGTCGTCCAGCTACGGTGCGCCCTCGTCTAGCTACGGCGCGCCATCCCTCAGTTCCGGCAGCCACGGTGGTTTCAGCTCTAGTAGCTTTGGCGGTCATGGCAGCAGTGGCGGGCTGAGCTCTGGCAGCTTTGGCGGCCATGGCAGCAGTGGCGGGCTGAGCTCAAGCTACGGCGCCCCCTCTTCTAGCTACGGTGCGCCGTCGTCTAGCTACAGCTCACCGTCGTCGAGCTACGGCGCGCCGTCCCTGAGCTCCGGTGGCCACGGTGGCTTCAGCTCCAGTAGCTTCAGCGGCGGACTAAGCTCCAGCTACGGGGCGCCGTCTTCAAGCTACGGAGCTCCGTCTTCGTCCCACGGCTCCTCCGATAGCTTCAGCGGTGGACACGGTGGCTTCAGCGCCTCCAGCTTTGGCGGCCATGGCAGCAGTGGCGGGCTGAGCTCTGGTAGCTTCGGCGGCCATGGCAGCAGCGGCGGGCTGAGCTCAAGCTACGGCGCTCCGTCGTCCAGCTACGATGCCCCGTCCGCGAGCTACAGCTCGGCCGACAGCTACTCCTCAGCCGGTCCCGCCAGTGGAGGTAAGAGCTTATCATCATCATGACCGTCGTGATCTTTGGGTGGACAGGACGCATGACTAAAACTCTCGCCTCTCTGTTACAGGGCCATACGCGTAATCGCCCAGCCATTCCGATGAGCAACTATCCCAAAGATCTCCGCCAGTAACTGTGGGCAGTACACAGCGCCACTGCAAGGGTGTCTCCCTTCCTCCCTCTTTTACCAGTATTTATTGTCAATAATTTTCATGAGACATCCTTGAAACCTTCTGGGTTTTCAATGTGATGAAACGGTGGCAGCGGTCTGAGCGCCAGATACGGCGCACCGTCGCCTAGCTACGATGCCCCGTCCGCGATCCATGATAAGCCATGGGTTCCAAAGGTGACATTGCTGTACAGTGTGCGTAGAGGTTAAAAAACTGAACAAAAATGAGATTGTGATCAATAGAAAATGAGAAATAAATATATTATTTTTATAGAACAGTTGTAATTTTATTTTGAAAACCCAAGGATTCTATGTAACTTTTGTTCAGAATTTACTACTTGTTCCTCCTCCATCATGTCTCCGTTCTGCGCTGCGAGCCATGGAAAAATCATTTACAGTGATCACAATCGGCGCAGGTTAGAAAATATCAGGGCAGTAAACACACATTTTCCTTATGGTTTAAATTCCTTAAAATACATGACTAAGATTGAGTTATGTTGTGTTTTCAAACAGGTATCATGCCATGTGACTTAGCTAAATGCCAGCTAATTATTTACTCAGGAATGGAGACTTCAGAAAAAGGTAAAACTTCTGTGGTCTGTTCTTCTTTCGTACCATTTGGGAAGCAGGTTTCCATTACCAGCAAATAGTAACATTCAGGGCATTCAAGGATTTGCACCAATCCTTTAAGTGTCTAGGGAAGTCCCTTGGGACGTAAAAGTTTGAGGTTATCACAGCAAGTTTGGAGGCAGGAAGTAAATATGGGGGCCCTCAATGGACCTTTGCGATGTAGAGGTACTGATAGCGCCTGCAACACACTGGGTAGGCCAACCCGCCACGCACTTGTGTGAGTGTGGCGGCCTACCCGGAGAGCACAAGCGCAGGCGGGATACAGGAATGAAATTCTTAATCCCCAAATTTTTGTGACGTTACTCCTGGAGAGTTCATAGTGGACGCACCACCTTATGTTGCCTAGAACGCTGGCGGTTCGGAAACCTTGGAACATACTTGCACTTTTATAATGAAACCACACGAAAAACCAAGCGCCTGTAATTAATGCGGGCCTAGAATGTCCTCTTATCTTGGCCTTTTTTTGCCATAGACCGGCTGACGTCCGATTTCTTGCGAGAGCAAAATATGTCCGAATAAAAATGCTAAAGTTAGGTGGTACAACAATTGCTCAAAGTGAAATTGAATTTACATTACATTTAAAATAGTCAGAACAATGCGCGTTGATAACGGATGCCCCTCTAACACACCTAGCTGATCGTCTAGGTGCTGAACGTCTTCCGTGTGTCGCCCGAGAGAACGCCACTAGACTCGTCAGACAGGTGATTACCCTCCTCGTCCCCCTTCTCGCGACGGCCGGGCCGGGCCGGCGGCCCGGCGCGCCAGGAACGATTTCACCGGCGGCGGTGGCCAGAGCTCTTCGGTTCGGTTCCGGCCGCGGCAGCAGTACCGGCCTGACCTGCGCTGCACGGCGCTGCACGGCGCGGAGCTCCCTCCGCCATGGTGTGGCTGTTCAGCGGCGTGTGCCGCAGCAAGGCGCGCCTGGACGGCAAGCGCGCCGTGGTCACGGGGGCCAACACCGGCATCGGCAAGGAGACAGCGCTCGAGCTCGCGGCCAGGGGTGAGTGAGTGAGTGAGTGAGTGAGTGAGTGAGTGAGTGAGTGAGTGAGTGAGTGAGTGAGTGAGTGAGTGAGTGAGTGAGTGAGTGAGTGAGTGGGTGAGTGAGTGAGTGAGTGAGTGAGTGAGTGAGTGAGTGAGTGAGTGAGTGAGTGAGTGAGTGAGTGAGTGAGTGAGTGAGTGGGTGAGTGAGTGAGTGAGTGAGTGAGTGAGTGAGTGAGTGAGTGAGTGAGTGAGTGAGTGAGTGAGTGAGTGAGTGAGTGAGTGAGTGAGTGAGTGAGTGAGTGAGGAGAGGCCTGTCCCTGTCGGTTTCGCGCCGAATGCGAATCGTTACTGCGTTACGTTACGCGGCACTTTAAGAGTACTCCAGGTTCGTTGGAATGCTGCGGGAAGCACGCAGCACTGGCAGGAGCTCTCCGTGTCCAGCCGAGCGATTCCGAAGATCGCTTTCATACCCCTGTCCTCGTCGCACTCACGGAGCACTACCATGACGAGCATAGGGCACCGCTGATGTTGCAACAAGGACGGAGGGATGGGAGCGATCTTCTGAATCAGTCGGCAGGCTGTACCTCTCGCCCGCACACACACACGCACAGGCTGCCGCGTGGTCCTCGCGGTGCGCGACACGGCCAAGGGCGAGCGCGCCGCGGCCGACATCCGCAAGAAGCTGAGCGCGCAGCGGCGCGCGGGCGTGCCGGTCGGCGAGGTGTCCGTCGAGCACCTGGACCTGGCGTCGCTCAAGTCCGTGCGCGCCTGCGCGCTCCGGCTGCTCAACGACGAGCACAAGGTGAGTGCGGCGCGGCGGCGCGCAGTGCGGCCGGGTACTCTGGAGACTCACATGTCGGCTCCGTGCAGGCCATCCACATCCTGGTGAACAACGCCGGCGTGATGGCGTGCCCCAAGGCCTACACGGAGGACGGACACGACCTGCAGTTCGGCGTCAACCACCTGGGCCACTTCCTGCTGACGGCGCTGCTGCTCCCGAGGATCAGGGCCTCCGTCGGGCCCGCCCCCGCCGGCCCCACCCCCGCCGGCCCAACCCCCGCCGGCCCAACCCCCGCCGGCCCAACCCCCGCCGGCCCAGCCCCCGCCGGCCCAGCCCCCGCCGGCCCAGCCCCCGCCGGCCCAGCCCCCGCCGGCCCCACTCCCGCCGAGCCCGCCCCCGCCGAGCAGGGTGCAGCGGCCGACGGCCACCCGGAGCCGCACCCGGACCCGGCCAGGATCATCACCGTCAGCTCTGCCGCCTATGCCTGTAAGCGCCCCCGCCCGGGACCGGGTGTCTCAGACAACGGCCCTCTTTAGTGCAAAGACAACGTGCATTGTGGATAAACAGGCGAGGAACTCAAGGCTTTAGCCTGATTTCGTCTCACTCGCGTATAAGAAGTTCTTGGTTCAAGTTCACTGGAAAAACAAAGGTAGAGCAAGAAGGGTTTTAATGCCTTTACCAAGGCATTAAAAATTAGCACCCATGCAAAGGCATTAAAAGTGACCAAAGGTGTTAAATTTTAATGCCTTTAGACAATTTCGTGCCTTTGCAAAGGCATTAAAATTTAACACCCCTTGAAAGGCATTAAGTCCTACCTTTGTTTTTCCAGTGTTGGATTGCATTGGGAAGTCATTTGAGGCAATGCGAGGGCAGCAAGATCAATGACCCAAAACATGCTTTCTTGAAAGAATAACCCATTCATTGTGAACGGTGTAGGTCATATCGTGGACGTAGAAGAAAAAGTGTCTGTTTCGTTGGCAGCTGAGAACTCGTTATTTAAGCCTAGGCCCCATCCTGACCCTGGTAACGAGAGACGGGGACGAGGCTGTGTCAGAAGAATGTGTATTTCTTTTTGTTCCTTTTTTTTTTTTTTTTTTTTTTTTTCAACTCCAGTGCGGTGGATAAGGCGTTACGGTGAGCGCGCGCCGCACGTCGGCTAGGAAGCAATCGGTGCCTTGAATTTGCATTATTTAAGTTTTTCTCGCACACATCAGTAATAGACCTTGCATCAAACTCTAGATGCCATTAGGACCATTTTTTTTTCGAAAAACGAAATTTTCTCGAGGGCATCTACTGTTGAGAAAAAAGGAAAAAGAAAAATACAAGGGAGAAGGAAACACAAAATTACTTTTGTGGTAATTAGGGAACTCGTTCTTTACGACCCTCCTTCTAATAGGAAGAGACTATCTGGTTTTCTGACATAATCGTTGATGTATGACCAGTGTAAGTTAAGCTTTTCATGTTTTAAAATGTGATCCCTTATGTCTCAGATCAAAGAATAAGCACAGACATTGTAGTTATACAGTGTGAAACAGGATGATGATGCCTGAAACAATTTATTGTAACTATTTATTTGCGCCCCTATCGCCCCCCCTCCCCCCTGGATCCGCGCCTGGTTGGGCCCCTCGCGCGAGTTTGATTGTTAGAACGTGGCAGCGGACCCGAGACCCGAGGAGGGGCCCGAGGCCCGAGCCGCCCGAGCCCACTGAGCGCGAGCCGACCGCAGGACTTAGAATGAAAACTCATCAGAATTTTGTTAAGAGTTCTCTAAAATATACTATTGAAAGTGTGAAAGATAGGTTCGTATGATTCACGACAGTATTTCTAGATTACAATAGCATTACTTCCAAGTTTACAGCTGTGGAACTCAAAAAAAGTTCATAGTTGGTAACAACACCAGCATTTCCAAATGAGAATGGTATAACTTCCATGTCTGTAGGTTCTGTGAATTCTGAGATGAAAGTGGTAACATGTTAAAGCGTGACACCGCACCGGGACCAATACTCGTTCTTTCCACCCACCCACGTAGTAAGTGACGGTGGCTGGTAAAGAACGAGTAAAAACAGTGCCAATCATAACCTGACAAATTAAATTTCTAAACTGGAGTGACCTCGAAAATGTAAACTGTCTTGTCCAGCGCTTCCTGTGAATATTAATTTGTTGATATTTCCAGTTTCACGAATCGACTTCGACGACCTCCGCTACGAGCGCGGCTACCGGCCGCTGTTCGCTTACGGCCGCAGCAAGCTGGCCAACATGCTCTTCACGCGCGAGCTGGCCCGGCGGCTGAAAGGCAAGGCGACAAAGACAATACCAACAAGCCTGCCCCCGAGTGCAATGGATTCGAGGGGGAAACAACTCTGAATTTTGTTGTACATATTTTGTGAATTTTTGTGAATTGTCGATAATTTTCGTGAATTGTCACTTGAATTTTACCTAAATTTCTTTGAGTTTTCCGAAATTTTCCCTTAATTTTTCCTGAATATTTCTCAAGTTTCCTATAAAATTTTAATTTTTTCCAATTTTCCTGAATTACGAGGTGTTCGAAAATTTCGGTGTTGTTTCCCCTCGGACGGATTGCCTAACAGGCAGGCGCGACGGGGTGTTCGCCATGGTGTCCACAGAGCGCGGCGAGTCTGGCGTCACGACGTACTGCCTGCACCCCGGGGCCGTGGCCACCGAGCTGTTCGAGCACTTCGACACGTTCCTCATCCCGGGGACGCGCTTCCTCCTGGACAACGTGGGCCGCTTCTTCATCAAGACGCCCCGGCAGGGAGCGCAGACCAGCATCTACTGCGCCGTCAGCAGGTCGGCGGCGCGCCAGTCCGGCCTCTACTACACGTAAGGCACGCCGTGCAGACACCGCGGGAGCGTTCAAAAACTACGCGCCCTATTTTGGGTCACTTTTTGACCCCCTCCTCCTCCCCCCCCCCCCACCCCCCCCCACCCCCCATCGTGCCCGATTGTGCCATTCCGACATCCCCCCCCCCCCTCCCGGACACGTAGTTTTTTCAATTTTTTGTGGAAAGCACTGCTTCATGCAATACGCGTTTAAAGTGAATTCTGGGGCTATACAATGAAGATGCACAATTTGTTTTTAGAGTTTGGGGAAGGAAAAAGAAGATATAGTAAGCAGAGACCGCGATCACCACTACGTGCCCTCAGTGCCCTCAGTGACACCTCCCACCCTCTTCCCCCTTGTGTCTGACCGTGCCTTTTCCTTAACCCCCCTCCCCCCCTAATAGGGGGCACGTAGTTTTTGAACGATTCCCAATGTGAATTCCCTCATGTACAAATGTGCGAATAGTTCGTCACACCCATACAAGTGTTATCTCAGAGAGACAGACAGAGAGAGAGAGAGAGAGAGAGAGAGAGTGAGTGAGTGAGTGAGTGAGTGAGTGAGTGAGTGAGTGAGTGAGTGAGTGAGAGAGAGAGATTTTTTAATTTTGATTTGATTTGAGAGAGAGGACGCTGGAGTGCTGCGGGTTAGCCTATGACAGAGTCTGCAGGCACTCCGATGCCTAGCCGGCCCAGGCAGCGATAGCGCCTGCAGACTGTAGCATAGGCAGACCCGCAGGCCTTCGGCGTTCTGCATGTGAGCCACCCGAGCGGAGCGTCCCTGAGTGTCTGGCTTGTGCTTGTGCGCGCAGGGACTGCAGCGTGACGACGCCCTTCCCCATCGGCCGGGACGACGAGGCCGCCCGCCGTCTCTGGGAGGTGAGCTGCGACATTGTGGGCCTGCGCGACTACGACCCCCTGGGTGATGCGGATCCGCCCGCGTGGTTGTTTGCTGACCCACCTACAAAAACATGACCCGATACGAACGCCGATCTGCATTTCTTCAAAACGGACGCTTTTTCAAACCCAGCCAAAAATAAGTTTTGTCGATCCGCTGTTTGGTGGCGCTAGTCAGTCCAACGTTCGTTGGTCGAAATTTTCTGTCAACTTCAGCCGGTATCGACTTCAAAACAGCATCAAACTTCGGCTTCGATTCGAGTTACGGTTGTGACCTAAAATCGAGGTGTTTTAAGTTTTTAAATCCCCAGCAAAGCGACAAAACGTGGTCCACATATGGACAGGAGAATGAAAGTTGCTATTGCAAAAATGTAATGGAGCAAACAGCTCTAGGGTTTTACCTCTTAGCAAGAGCAAGAAAGATATGCGAAATATGTCACAGAGAGAGAAATTATCTTTTTTTTACCACGCAAAAGCGTGTCAACAACAGTGCCTGAATCTGAGGAAGAACAGGGGAAAAATAAACAAAACAAAAACAAGGTTTGAATAACTCTTTAATTTTATCTTTGACATTTAAAGTGCTAGCACACATTTATTTTCAGGGGAATAAAAGTTCTTAGAAAACAGTTCAAACAACATGGATGGAATTAGAAAATCTTGACAACACTTTGAGGGTATCATAATTCATTTTAATCACCTTGTCTGACACCCTCTCACATTTTGATGGATATTGATCTTACACTAACTTTAAAATAATTGGCAAACAAGGAGATGGAGACACATATCTAGTTTCATTTAAATTCTTTAAGCCACTATAAATTTTTTCTAATAGAAAATACAACATGAAATTTCTTGTTTTCAGACATACACTTACATCCCTGGCCCCTTACAACCTACAAGGCTGTTAAAAATTTGCATCTATAATACTAGTACTATCATTGTAAATGGTACAAACACTGGCAGCAAACAAATACACCACAAAGATCAATCAATAAGATTTCAACAGACGTACATGACATGGATTTCACAAAATTTAAACCCTAATTTGAGATGTTTTGACAAATTTATATCACGTTGATGTGTCTTTTACTGATGATTTTTTATACTGATGATTGGATGTCTCAAACTTCTACACTCACAAGGAAAATAGTTAAAGGGTTAAAAAAAATTGAGTGGCACATTCTCTTATAGTGAGAAATAAAAAAAATGAAACGGTGTAAAATAAAAAATGGAGTGGCACATAATCTTTCAGCAATGTAAAAATGTAAAAATACATTTGAAAATAGAAAGTATGGCAACAATTTATGTTCTGTAAAAACATTTTAATATAATGGACTTCCTGAGTTTCCAGACTGCATCAGGACCTTATTTCATACTGAGCATTACAGTCTACTTAACATAACAAAACATAAAAATATATATATGAAAATAAATATGTATGATAGTTCAGACTAAAATTGACCATGAAAGAAACAACCCCAGTTGCGCCAATGCACTTTAATGAACATAAAATGAAACAAATTCATGGTATATTTAATTTGAAGTTCCGCATCAAGGGCGCATTGAGTGCATGCTATGCATCATGAATATTTGTACCATTAATGCACATTTTAAAATGCATTACCACTTTAAATTCAGATATAAGTGCATAGGCACTACTAAAGAGTCAGGTCATCCCCCAGTTTTGTAAATATTTGAAATATTCCAATCATTGAGATAAAAACCTTAAAAAATATGGACTTATAAATTTATAAATTTACTTACGTTTGTAAATAAATATAAGTATGGCAAATGGAATCTTACATGTAAGACAAAAAGGCCAATTATAAAAGATACAAAATTCTACCCTATAGCTATGTACTATAAAGGTTTAAAATCTTCAAGAGTCTTAGTTAAGGTACCCAAAATGAATTACAAGAAAAACTAAAGCAGAACAATCACACAAAACCAAGTAATCAGCACCCTTCAGGGTTAGCTATTTCTGTGTCTCTCTTTCCATGAGAATGCATTTGATGCGAAGAGAGCCAGAAACAAAAACCCAGAAGCTAGGAATGAATACCTCTGCTATAAATATCTAACACTGAATGTAAAGAGATAATAGGAAGGAAATGATTACATATTACTGAGGTCTTGTTGTCAGACAAATTACTTACTACCCATTTTTTTCAGTTTTCCATACTTGAGACAACCCTGCTGCCATAGCTTTTGCTGCCACTAAACTCAAAGAACGTTCAAAGAGATCAGCAGCAAGTTTTTTGTCTGTAGCTAAGGTGGATGGTTCACTAACATTACAGTCACTGAAAGCAAAGAAAAATTCAGGATTATAGAGTGCGATGTATTCCTGAAAAACTAAGCAGAGAGAAAGGGTACATTAACTGTCAGATTTACCAGATATAGGCGCCTCGAATTTCATCCAATTCAGGGTGAAGAGCTGCATAAATAACTGACTGACTGCCTTGTTTTGGTGATTTCATGAACATCCACATAAGAGGTTGCATGGCTAGTCGAATCATTAAAGATTCTCTAAGAACTGGTGAGCTTGAAACATGTTTTGTGCCTCTTACTAGCCCAGGATTTACGGCCAAAAAATTGACATTTGTATCTAAACTCGAGAAAAAATCAAACTATTTTCCCTTTCAAATATTCAGAGAGTCAACAAAATACAGAAAAATTCATTTTAAATGCCATTACCTTGTAACATCAAACCCAAATATCGTGTCATTAGCAAGAGAGCAAGTTTGCTTTGGCCATAGGCCTTTCTAGCAGAGTAATTTATTTGCAGATTCAAATCATGCAAACAAATGTCTGCAGCAAAATGAGATTGAGATGTCATAGAAATGACTCTTGCTCCTGGGGTTACACACATTGTTTGAACAAGAAGACGAGTTAACAGGAAGTGTCCTACACAAAGAATTGCCCAATTTTCTAGTTTTGGTCAACTAAGATTATAAGTTGAAGGGTGGCCTCACAATTGGCCAGTCCGGTACTCGTCAGGTGTCCATTCAGTTGGATGGACACTGGACGGACACTGGATGGACACTAGAGTGGTCCATTGTAAGGCCACCTTTAGTAATCTACTGGGACCTTACCTAGATAGTTGACCTGAAAATGAGTTTCAAATCCGTCTTCAGTCAATGCAAATGGATGAAACACAACCCCAGCATTCAGTATAAGAATGTTCACATTGCTGTAAGCTGAAAAAATTTAGCACATGAAAACATTTTTTAAAGAACTGCTCCTAAATTGTAATAAGTTTCAAAAAGTGTTTTTCCTTTAAAAAAGAAATATAACAGAGATTAGGACTTACGAAGTTGTTGAACAAAGTCAACAACAGACTGCAACGAAGCCAGATCTAATTCACGCACATCAAGGTGGGCAGCAGGACATGTCTTCACAATTTTTGCTGCTGCTGCCTGGGCTAAGGCCATGTTTCTACAGGCCAAAACAACTTGAGCACCTTAAAACATACACATAACTGTAATTTTTTTGATCAGCTGTAAGCTAATTATGACTTGGTATTTCATTCCATAAACCTCTATGTGTACCTCTCGAGGCCATATCTTTTGCTACTTCAAATCCAATCCCTGTATTCGCTCCAGTCACTATGACAACTTTTCCTTCAAGACGTTTTTCACTTTTATACGTTTTTCCTCCCATGTATGCTCTGATGTAAGGGAGAAGAAAAAAAAATACAATAAGCATTTTTACTTAATCCTCAACAAACAGAATCCATGCAAAATTTCCATGAAATTCTACAATTACCTTATCATTGAGATGATTGCAACAATTGTTGCTAAAATGTATGGCCACCAGCTCTCCGTTGGATCTGGTGGGAGGGCTATTTTTTCGGACGACCCCATTCTTTGTTTGAAAACAGCAACACTCCTGCAAATGCAGACAATGAATGCACTGCTATGACCACATATTATACTTGTGGGGGAAATCCCGAGCGCAGCAATGCGAGTGTCTCTTGAGCTCAGCGAGTACAACTGACGATGCAACCGGGAGTGGAATCCAAACGGATGCAGATGAAAGCTCTCTGGCCATCCAATTGTCACAATTGACAACAAATGAGGAAGCCGCACTTGCACTGCACTGCAGCAGAAGCCACGCCACCCTCCGCTCCGCTCCGCTCACCACCCCACACAACGCTCCGCTCGCCCACTCTCCTTCCCCCACCACTGCGAACACCACCCCTTCCTAGCAGCCACTACCCCTTCCCACCCAGCGGCACTGAAGCGTGCTATGAGAATGTCTCAAGTCGTATTTAGGGGTTGAAAAGATAGTGATACGGTGGATTTTGTCTCCTTAGAAGAAGAGTGAACGGAAAGTTCTAATAGCCTCTCGATTTTCTCATTTTTGATATAGTCTATCGAACATGTCCATCTCCTCTTTCCTCATTTGACGAAATTCCTCTAATGCCTTTATGACGATGTTTTAAATTTCTCATCTTAATTTGTTTGGTGGTTGGAGACTGAAGGATGTGACAGGATGTGTGATATGTGAAGGTTTGGTATTTGGTGTGATCGCTCGTCTTTTATTCAATTCTCTTACATAGTTTCCTCTTATTACATTGATGATTTATTGACAAGTAAGAAAGAAATCAAACATCGGCAAGATGGGTCGACGATCCATCAACACCACCAAGAGTGGGAAATACATGAACCCAACTGATCAAGCCCGTGAGTTAACCTCTTCTTTGATGTGTTATTATTGTTAATAAGTGGATGCAATGGTGTTTAATATGTTCTTGGAACCACTCCTCTCGCCTGCTCAAGTACATTATTCCATGAGATCATCTGTTTTACCTTTGACTCTGAAAACTGATGTCCAAATAGGACTCGAAAAGTCTATGTTTAAGCTTGAGATAATTTGGTTTCTTCAGGTAAGGAGGCCCGTAAAAAGGAGCTCAAGAAAAACAAGAGACAGCGTCAGATGGTACGGGCGGCTGTGCTTAAAGGAAAAGATCCCTACCAAATAATCCAAGAGATGGAACGTATTGATCAAATGGGTATGCGTTTGTTTTAAAGCCTACCTTTTTTTCTGAATTTTTTTAAACATTTTTAAGGTTTTATAAATTGATTTTCAGAGTACAATGTTCTTCAGCCCTCACCACTCAATGAAAAGGTTTTAAAAGATAAGCGGAAAAAGCTTAAAGATACATTAGATCGAGTTTTGAAGATGTATGTAAGTATAGCCATCAAAGGAGGCTTCAGGCTTAACCATATGTGACAAATCAATGCTCTTATTCATTGTGGAAGAAATAATAGTTACTGTTCCAATTTTTTAACTAGGACAAAGATGACCCGGAGCGTTGGGCAGAGCTCAAGACTCAAGAGGCTGATTATGAGAAGCGGCGTGCTGCACTACTCCAATATTATGAGGCAGTGAGGCATGCTCAGCAGGTTCAAGTTGAGGAAATTCCTCTCCCTATTTCCCTAACTGGCGGGATGCCAGACCCAGCAGGTCTTCCAGGACAGATTCCATTGCCAGCTGAAATTCCCTCTCACATTCCTCCACCTCCCAGTATTCTCCGTAAAAGATCTGCCTATAGGTAGGTTACTTCTGAGCGTTCTTGGTACCCAAATGATGTGTTTGCAACTGTTCTTAAATTTATGTCTGCATCACCAGTCCACCTCGGAAACCTAAAAAGCCACCTGGGGTACCTCCAGGTCCTCCACCAGAGCTGTCTGATGATGAAGAAGATGAAGGTTTGTTTGGGGGGGAAAAAAAAAAAAGAAGAAAAAAAGAAAAAGCTGAAGAAGCTTAATCTTTTTTTCTTTGATTGGCTTCTGACCATGGTTTTGTTTTTCAGAGCCCATGGATACATCTGTTCCACAACAACCAACTAACAGTAGACGGATTAGGTTTGAAGATGATTATGATGAAAGACCTCCAGGAGAAGAACCTCTGGAAAAGGAATTACCACATTCTAGCAATTATGATGAAAGTGGTGGAGAAGATCGCTCCAAAATCTCTTTAGCACCAACTCCTAAGCCACAACCAACAGCATTACAGCAAAAGATGTTAGCCATGGCAGGGCAAGATATTGACCAGTTTATGAGAGAGGTTTGTATGATTATCGAAAAGAGAAATACATGTGTATATGAACAGAAGTATTAGTTTTTTCCTTGCATTAAATTGTGTTTTGTTATCTTTAGATGGAGGAGGTCCATAGAAAGAGAGAAGCTGACAGACAAGCTGACTTAGATGCTCGACTTGCTGCTATAACTGACTCTGGGGATGATTCGAGGAGAAATCCGGACCAAGACTTCAGCGATGATGGTCCTGGTGTCCCTGTAAGTCTTCATTTTCCCTGATTTACTCGTTCTTAATAGTATTATTGACTTTTATCATCTATTAATTTTCCTGTTCTAGGGGAAAACGCCACCTGGACCCCCTCCAATACTTCCTGGCCAACAGCCATCAATACCCACAGGTGAAGTAACTTCCAGGTTAACTTCTGAAATTTCTTTTACATAGATCTTGTGTCAGAAACTCGGAAGCTGTCACAGTTTATTTTAGCCTGTTATTTAGTACCAGGACCATGTTCATCATTGTTTGGCACTCACAGGTCCGCCACCGCTTATGAGCCTACCCCACATGGTTTTCCGCCCCCCTGGGCCTCCCCCGCTTCAGGGGTCGGTCCGCGTGCCTCCAGGTCCGCCTCCGGGGCGTCCCCCAGCGCTGCCTCCAGGCCCTCCTCCGGGCCTGCCTCCCCGCCTGGGCGTGCGTCTCCCCCCTGGCCCTCCTCCGGGCATGCCCCCCAGACTCATTCGCTTACCTGGAGGACCAGTGCCTATGGGTATGCCACCATCAATGGTGGCTGGGATGCCTGGCATGCCTGGCGGCCCCCCTCTTGGTACTCCAAATGTGCTGTCCGCTGGACCTCAGCTTATTAATAGAGTGGAATCTGGCGAAGCAAAGAAAGGCGGTGCTACCATTGAAGCGAAGCCTCAAATCAGGTATCATTCGTGAACTATTTTGGCTGTTTATGCATTTTACAACCCATCCTTCTCATTATTATTACTTTCATCTGCCTACCAGAAATCTAAGTGCTGATGTTACTCGCTTCCTGCCAACTGCTTTACGAGTCAAAAGGGATGAGCGTCCAAATAAAACTCACAGGATTCCTTCAGGTAAATTCTGTCCCATTTTTGTCTGTCTGGTTTCACTGTTCCTCCATTTTCTTTTACTCATGATTTTGTAGATATTCGTGGGGACATCGCGATGGCTCGGCAACAAGCTCAAGGTCTGCAACAGCAAGGTGTTACCAAAGATGATGCCTACCAACAATTTATGCGAGAAATGGAGGGTCTCCTGTGAATAATTATAACAGAAAAGTAATGGAATTTGTGTATTAAAGTTTAGTTGGTAAATGTTTTTCTTTTTACAAATTTATATTACAACATGCATCAACATGTTCAAGGACATCGCAGATCTAAGAAGATTATTTGAATATTCTTTGCAGCCTTCTACTGTGTTGACTGGACATTTCTACCAATGCCTCATCTAACTTTTGAATCAAGTGTTTTAGGTTATTTGGATCTGTCTCAAGCAAAAGACACTTGTACTTAACTTCTTCTTCTGCCTGAGGTGATTCCTGTAGAGTCAATTTTAAAGTTACCTTTGGGATAGTCTGTCTGATCAAAGACCGAGAGGCAACCTGTAGCAATCACCAGCGAAAAATTGTTTAAAGTCAGAACAAACTACCCTTGTTTTTGAGCACAAAAGTGTAAATGAAAGTTATCCCACCTGAACATCAAATCTCCATTCTAGATCATGATAGTGCATTAGAGAAGGCGCAAGGTACGAGAGAGCTGAATCGATGTCAACTTCATTGCTATCATGCAATTCATTCAGTGCAGCCTCCTGTTCCTCAGTAAAACCAGAGGATAATATCAATTCTCGAAAGTCTGTTTTGGAAAGCTAATCAAATACGAACGCCAAGATCAAATACTTACAACAAAAGATTATATGAAAACAGGCATAAAAACAAAACAGTAAATACACTTACATTGTGCTGCCTGCTTTTCACAATAAGGTATACTAGTCCTTCAACTGCAAGCTGTATAACATTCACTTCGACCTGAAGTTTTTCTAAAAACACAAAATAAAGAACACTTCAGTTTTGTTTAAGTCCTGGAGACATCAATGTGAGGTACACTTACGTGCAGCAGCTGAGTAGAGTTTTAAGTTGGGACCCTTCTTCAAATAATCTAGTGCAAGCCGACAAAAATCCTGCAACACTATGGGAGTATTTCTTAGTTAAGGCAACAGGTATTCAGAAAATAAAAACGTAGCTTCAAGCCTTTGATTGATATGATTAATGTTGTCTTACACTGGGGAGGTTGGTCAATTAAAGGAGACAAGAAAATCTTATGCTCTTCAGATAAGGATAACATCTTCCGCGACAAGGCGACAATAACAAAGACCAATTCGCAAATATGTAAATTTATTATGGAAAAGCCTAACTTACTAACTTAAAAATAAAATAACTTTCAAGAGGATGAAGATGAAAATGTAAACTTTACCCAAAGCCTTCTAAAGGCTGGGGGAGGTTGCAGTAGAGGTGGGCCGAGTCACAAAAACAAAATCACTCCTTTATTTTGAAATTTCAATCTTGCATGCCAGTTTATTTATTATATTATTATATTTTTTCAAAAAAGTGCAATTTTTTGTTGTTGCGATATTTTTGTCCCATTCCCCAGTTTGGTAATTCCTGATTTTTGGTTGCTCCGGGGAGGACCCAAGCACCTCGATCAGGAGAGTCACTTAAATTGTCAAATATTTAATCTTTTCGGATGGTGTAAATTTATTTCCCTTCGACCTTCTGGAATCTAAATTACTTTCTTTTATTTTTTGTAGAAAATTGTGAAAACTCAGAAAGAAAGGAACTGTTGCAGCTATCTGTCTTAAGGCGCTGACGTTGTCTGTCGTCTGCTATTTCGTCCTCGGCCTCTGTAATCACAAATGTAAAACTTGGCTGAAAAAATTACGAATCTGAAAATTACACAACGCTGACACGATGCGTGCTCGAGCGAAGAACACCACGTATTAATCGATGACGAATATGTCCTCTGACAAGCACTAATAGCCTAACTTCAGTGAATTCTGGCTCGTTGGCCCTCTGTCTATGGTATGTAACAACAGGGGTAAGGGGAGATATGGCAATACATCAGTGCTTAATAAATAAAAACTCATTCTGGTTTCGAGCTTTTACGTTTTATTTCGCAAAATACGGAGTTGAAAACCATTCCTTGTAATTTAAAAAATATATAGCAAATAAAAATGCCCTGAATTTTGTTGCCAATGCCAATGAAAAATAACGCCTGTTGCATGTTACTGTTGTAAAGTTTTCTGTGAGAAAGTGGGATTTCTGCCTGCCGTGAACTTTTGGTGGTATTTTCCAGGATTATTTCTTAATAGTTTATCCAAACTATTTACTTGTATTTTTTGGGATACATTTTATTCCAGATGGCAATGAAAATCGACTATCTGCTACCCATTGTGGCAGCAATTCATCTACTATGTTGTCCTTACACAAAAGTTGAAGAAAGTTTCAACCTCCAAGCAATGCATGATATTTTGTACCATGGTCTAAATCTGACTCAGGTCTGTTCCCAATTCTTTAATGAGATGCTTGTATATTAGGTGCTCACTGAATTTTGATGATGGTAATATCTTCCTACAGTATGATCATCTGGAGTTTCCTGGTGTGGTACCAAGAACGTTTTTGGGGCCAATGTTTGTTTGTTCACTTGCTTCTCCAGGATATTTAATCCTTCAATTGTTGGGCTGTAGTAAATTATGGACTCAATATCTTGGTGAGTATCCTCTCAGCACCGAAATATGCAGAAGATACTTTAATGAATCAATTAACCGGAACATCACAAGATCGGAGTGAATTTTCACAAGTTTTTCTTATTATAGACGAAATTCCTGAATGGGTACAGTTATAGCTGTGAGCTAAGGTTGGCTGGGAAGCTTAGATTACACCATGATTGTTTTATTGTTTGATGCAAAGCAATAAAATTGCTCCTTGAGGCTTAAAATCAAAGTTCCACAGAAAAAGATAGAAAATAAACTTAATCACCCCTCTGAAAACAGGAAACAAAAATAGAATTTATTTTGAGAAACAAAAAAGTTTTTTTTCTGCTTCAGGTCATGCACTTAAGCGTCAGTACTGTAATCTAAACTTTCCAGTAAGCCAAAGCTAGTTGTAATAACTTAATGTTTTCAAGATATATTGTCAAAAAAGTGGAAGAGGGCAGAGAATGTACTTTGTCATGTTATGATGCCATTAACATGAAAAAGTATATGTTTTGTTTTACAGTACGTGCTGTTTTGGGCCTATGTGTTTTGGGTTCTTACCATCTCTTCCGTAAAGCTGTGGAATTTGTCTTTGGTGCTCAAGTAGCAAAATGGTTTGTCACTATAACTTTGACCCAGTACCATTTCATGTTCTACCTCAGTAGACCATTACCTAATACTTACGCACTACCACTTGGTAAGCTACATGTCAGCTTTAGTTATGCTAAATATATAACTGACCTTATAACTGAATTTTTGTTAATTTTAAAAATCCAAATCAGTTTTGTTGGCTCTAACTGGATGGCTTCGTCGTCGATACTCAGTTTTTATTGTAGCATCAGCTGCAGCAATCATTGTGTTTCGTGGAGAATTAGCTCTGTTCTTAGGTCTTATATTGCTTTTGGAGCTTATTTATCGTCATATCACTATTCCCAAGTAAGCATATACTTTTCCACTGAATGTAATACGAAATTAAATTCATAACTTGCGTCTGTTAAAGACTTTTCAGAGTAGCTGCTCCTGCTGGAATAGTCTTACTATCCCTTACTGTGTTAATTGACTCAGTTTATTGGGGTAGACTTCTTTGGCCTGAAGGAGAAGTCTTGTGGTTTAATATTGTTTTAAATCGCAGTCATGAATATGGCGTATCCTTTATATAGCTATGACAAAGTGATGGCTTGCAAGGAGATAGTCACTTATGTACAACTGTATGAGGCGTAATTTTGGTAAATTCCTATACATTACAACAGACAGCCCCATTTTTCTGGTATTTCTACTCTGCTCTTCCTCGAGGTTTAGGATTAACATTTTTCCTCGTGCCTCTGGGGGCCATATTGGATTTCCGGGCCCGCAGAATTTTGGTGCCTGCTGTTCTGTTTGTGTTTTTGTATTCATTACTCCCACACAAAGAATTAAGATTTATTATCTATGTTTTCCCTTTATTGAATGTAGTAGCAGCTGCTGGTTGCAGTAGATTGTAAGTAAATTTGGTAAGTTTCTTTTTTCATTTTCATGAATGAGAAATTTTATTTTATGTTTTTTACTTGTTCATTTTAGATGGGAGACCAGGGCTCAAAGTCCTCTACATGTGTTTCTATCCTTGGGAGCTGTTTGTCACCTTGTATTTAATAGCTTATTTTCCATCATGCTTTTGTCAATTGCAACTCACAATTACCCTGGAGGGGTTGCCCTTGCCAACCTGCACAAAATAGAACAAGCAAATGCAAATGTAAATGTTCATATTGATAATCTGGCTGCTCAAACAGGAGTTTCAAGGTTTACACAGGAAAATTTGGGATGGATGTAAGTATTAACACTTCTTGCTGGAGTTTTGAAATAAGTTTCTAATACATTGAAAATAAATACGCATGTTTTCCCGCCATCCCTCCCCCCAATTACAGATATAACAAGACCGAAAACTTAAAAACAGGAAGCCCTGAAATGTTTGTCTTTACACATTTACTTCTTGAGGGTCGAAGCAAGTACTCACCCAATCTGAAGCCTTATATTCGAACACATGAAATAATTGATGTTGTGCATTCATTCTCTCATCTTACTTTTAATTACAACTCTTTCATACCTATCCAAATAAAAACAAAACCCTCTATTTTTGTTTTAAGAAGGAAAAGGGAGTTTACAGAACTGTTTGAAGCAGTGTTTACTGCAGAGGAGGAGGATGAAGGTCCCAGAATAGATATTGAAAAGGAAGATGATGTTGCACAGGATCAGCAAGAAGATCTTCCACAAGAATTTTCTGACCAAGAGCCTGGAGATGAAATGGAAGAAATGTTGGAACTTGTGAATCAGGAAAAAGAACTCAATATCAAGGATAGCACATACAAGTCTCCTGGTAAAAGAATAAAACGAAAAGTAGGTTTTAAAATGTCATTGCCTAAGAAAGCGCAGCTGAGTAATGAAAACATAAGGCTTACAGAGAAGGATTTGCTTTTGGGAAGCAGTGTGTCTTATGAAGAGGAGGAAGAATATTCAAAGATCATTGAGGATCATTTTGTGGCTCCTGATGAAGAGATGGACTTGAATGTCCAGGAGGACATACAGGAAGACATTCTCAAAGAATTGCAAGATGTAGAAAATCAGTTGATTGATGGTAAATGGAGGGATGCAGGGAAAGAAGGTTTTCAGCATGAAGTCAATGTAAGAAAGAAGATAAAAGCTTTAATAAGAGAGGAAAGGGAAGAGGAAGAACGCTTGAAGAAAAAATTAAAACCAATGAAGGGAAAACTTGATATTTTATTAGCTGAAAAGAAAAATTCAAAGCTTTCTAAAAGTAAAATTCAAACATCAAGTTGTCCAGATTGCTTTGAAAATACCGAAGTTGACCAATTTGACAAAAAGATTGAGTCCACTGATTTCAATCAAGATGCACTGACTGTGAGTTTTGAGGAACTTGATGCATCTTCCCTGCTCAAAGTTAAAGAACAGTTTGATGAGGAGAAACATGAAGTTGTAAAAACAGAGGGAGTAGTTGAGAGAGAGAAAAAAGTAGCTCTCAGTGGTGAATTAGCAGTGGAAGCAGTTCCTCAACCTTCTAAAGACAGTCTTTCATCAATGCCAGAAAGAGCTATTCCTTTGACCAGACAATCCTTGAAATCTGAGACCCTTTTACATTCTAAAACCCAGCCATTTTCTAATTCAATGACAATAGAAAACCAAGACGATTTCACCACATCAGCGCCTGGCCATTTGCCGACCTATGCAGAGTTTCCTTCTAAAAATTCTTTGAATTTGCCATTGGAAAATGAAGATGCAACTTATTCTCCAGCAACCCCGACTCAAACATTGGCTCCAACGCCTGTGAAGGATACACATCTGAAGACCGAGACACATGAGGCTAGTCCAGTGATTACTTTTCCCTCAGTTAGTCAATCAAAGTCGCAGTCTTCCATCGGGAGGACAGAAACAATAGCTTCTTCAAAAGTAGAAGTTAAATCTGTATTTATAGAGAGCAAAGACTCTCAGTCTAATGGAGCTGAGGAGCTGAGATCAGAGAAATTAATTGAGAAAGAGGCAGAGTTTCATTCCACAGTTTTACAAGAAATCAACACTCCCTCTGGGTCCAAGTCAAACTCTGTCGCAACACAAGCTGTTTTGAGTGAGGAGACTCTCTCCCCAGTGAGAGCAGACTCAAAAGAGGCCAATGAACCGCCCCACTCAACCTTATTGTCTCCGAGTGAGCAGACACCTTTTGTATCAAACTCAGATATCAAATAGATGATAGAGAAAATTACGATGTTGGTAAATAAATAAGCATACATGTTGTTCGTGTGTAACTAGTCTGAGCCTGTAAGTTTCTGGATTATCTAACATTTGGTGGAGACTCCGATCTCAACAATTGGAAGCAGCTGCAAACCATAATTTTAATTTGTTTTGTGTGTCTTTTTAAGTGCTAAGGCGTTGCTGTGATAGATGTAGGAATAAGCAGTACAATTTCCTGACCAAGCATTGTCAGAATATAATCTGTTGTATGGATTTTGAAGAGAAGAAAATAGCCTTATTGAGTGCTGTCAGGCTGTACAATTTAACATGAGCTGTATGCAGGGCATGACATTTGGAAAATAATAAGACTGATGACTGACAATTTTTTTGTTTTACTAACAATGAAATTTTTTGGAACTTGAGAGAAGCCATTATTAACTGTACAATACTTCCAGTTTCAATAAAACTTCTATAATTTTAATTATTCATTCAAGTGTTATAAATTTAAGAGCTGTGTTTGTGACCAAGAAAGAAGACAGATTGCGATGTGGCATTGGATACATTCAATGACTACATTCAAATAGAATTACTTAGTATTAAAAAGATAAACATTGTAGATAAATGAAGCACCTACGCCCATGGATATCAAAGACACAATGAGTTCATCCAAGCCACCTTTCCTTAAGAAAACAGGCTTCTGAACATGGAGAGGATCCTTAAACAAACAAATGGTTAAATTATAAAATAGCTCACACATCACATACATAAATACCACTACAAAATGTGTTTTACCTGGAAGAACTTCTGCCACTTCTCCAAGTTAGGGTTTTTTGGTCCATAGACAGTTTGAGCTGGGTTGATTTTCTGACCCCACTCGGCGATCTTTTCAGGTGATATATTCTTCTCTGGGAGTGAGCTCATGAGCCTTCCTCGCACAAGAGCTGAGGCGCCCCTCTGCCAAAAGAAATAAAATAAATTGTTGAAATACTATTGAACGCATTAAGTCCACAAGCCAAGCATCTAAGGTCAATTAGCATTGTGAAAATGTGAGCATGAAACCGTTTCAAAGTTTGTGATTTCAAACCAAATCGATTACCACAACAAATACTGACTCAACAGAAAGCATGAACTGCTGTAACAAGAATAAATGTTATCGAAATCCTGAGGGAATTTAAGTGCTCATCCATGACCCTGATGAATGGGTTGGGTTGAGCGTTACAAAATGATTAACAAAAAGTAAGGAATGCAAGACTAATTGACTAATAGATCCAAATGGTGAGGTTTAAAGACGACAAGTCAACCTGATACGCCTGTTATGTCTACTAAGGGGCTAAAAATTGATAACTAATACGTCCAGAGTGTCACAAGGTTAGGTGTCTAGGATCCAAGTTCTAGACGCCTATATTGGGTCACAAGAGCCCCTGAGGCTCAAACGCCAGCGTCAATGTAGCAATTCAATCGGATATCGTACCTGCACGATTTTACTCATTGCGACGGTCGTAGAGGACTTCGCGACCAAACTCGTTTCAGCAAGGTGAAGCTGAACGGCAATGGCGACGTGACTTTCTGGGCTGTCTGCTCTCACAGCTGCTCACAGCTGCAGCTGCGCTGCAGATGGTCTACAAGGCGGTCAATTCCACAACTAAGGAGACACGCGCGAACGGCGCGAACTTTCAATGTTTCCCGCTCACGTATCAGGTAAAGGACAAATTTTGATGTTTTTTTACTCGTTCTTTACACGCTAACTTCTAGAAGCTACTGTGTTCAGGACGATTATTGTGCTCACGACTCTAACGGCGTGATAGGGTTGATCTCAGAATGTACTCTACTTGCCCAAAGTTTGGGCGCATAGCGTGTATGTCCAGCACGCCCAAATTTGGGCGAATATAACTAGTCTTAAGCCTTTTCCTCACACCTTTGCTTCTTGTTTTAACTTACTGTTAAAAATTTTGAGAAAATTATAATTTTAAGTTGGAGTTTATAGGTAAGAATATATGTACTAAAAACAAAATGGTTCTCAGCGTGCATTCAAATAGTAATTACTTACTCTAATATAAACAACATTCTAAAACAACGAAGTTCAGTTTATGAAGAAGATTTAAAGAAAATCAAATTTTGAACTACGACAACAGCCAACCGTTACTGCTTATTTACTTGAAACTGGACTTTCTTAATATTTCTTTACTTATCTTGATGAAGTTTTGTGTTGTTGCATTTGTTGATGAATAATGTGTGAGTGTTAAATTGCTTAGAGAGTATTCGAGTATCAAGTAGTTATTTTTTTAGGCATTTTAAGCAAAAAGAGGTATGTTAAGCCGCTGCCTTCAACCTAAAGTTTTAGGTTTTCAAAATTTTGATCTTGAAGAAAATTATTTCTCAAAGGTTCATCATGGCCTTTCTAAATATCACATTTGGTTCTCATATATTTCTTTCTGAACACAATTGCCCGTGAAAGCTTACGTGTAAAGAACAGGCTGGCAGTTTTAATATCAAACATGTTTGATACTAGAAAGGGCATCTGCTTTCAATGAGGTATTCCTGCGATTAGAAGAAAAAGAAGAAGTTCCAAGATCGACCAAAATTCGAACACGACAAAAGCGTCCCGACAGCCTAGATGGTTTGGGGCGGGGGTCAGGGACGGTAACCACTAGGCTGTCGGTTCGCACACCTGTCGGTGATGCGAATTGGAATCCCTATCTACCGGCCTGGACAGGCCCGGCGCGGCGGGGACGACTTCGTTTACCACTCAAACCAAGACCGGTATCGTGCTTCTAGCGACTGGAACAAGTTACGCAGTGCGCAAAGAATATTCCCTGTGAATTTGGGCGTGATCTGAGACAAACTGAGATGCAAACCACTAGTCTGTCGGTTCGCACACATCTTGCATCTTGCCGATGCGAAAAGGATTCCGTATCTGCCGGCCTGGCCTGGACGGGCCCGGCGCGCGCAGAAGAGTTTTCCTTTCCGGATAGGATTCCGAATTTCTCCCTAACCAAGAACGGTATCGTGCTTCTGGCTACTGATATATGTTTCGCAGTGCCTACAGAGGATGCCCTGTGAATTTCAGCGTGATCTGAGACTATCGATTTTTGGTCAAATTTCCAAAGGCTATGGCCTTTGCATTTTTAGCGATTTTGATGGAAAAAATAATTTGCTTAAAACTGACCGGGGTTGTGCAGGCGGACTCTAGTGCACCCCCAGACCAACCCCCGATTGTGAAATCATCCAAAAATCAGCGAAAAAAAAAGTATGATCGACCGAGATTCGAACACGACAAAAGCGTTCCGACAGCCTAGTTGGTTTGGGACGGGGGACGGGTATACTAACCACTAGGCTGTCGGTTCGCACACATCTTGTCGATGCGAATAGGAATCCCTATCTACCGGCCTGGACGGGCCCCGCGCGGCGCAGAAGAATTATCTTTCTTTTACAGCCAAAAATATGCATCGACGGGATAAGCTATTTAAAGCATCATACAACTCGAGGGGGAAAAGGTATTCTTCTTCTCTCCCAAGACCGTTGCTAAAAATAACAGGAAAAAAAAGAAAAGAGAAAAATGTCTGCGGCGCTCGGGTTCGAACCCAAGAGCGTCTACGCAGGTGCCCGCTGCTCTAACCACTAGACCAGAGACTTCTGCTGTCAGTGGCACTGCAAGCACCACATAGCTTCCGAAAATCTTCTGGTACCAGGCGTTGATTTCGAGGAGGTAACCTCCTCGCCTCTTCTGAACTCCGGGTTGAATACGGCTCGTTTCGCACGATTTTCTCTCAAACATGCAGGCGTGGGCTGGCGTCGAATGGGTTGCCTATCCCTTAGGCGCCGATTGAACAATTCACTATTCCTCGCGTAAAAAGCGAATTTCTCCCAAACCAAGAACGGTATCGTGTCCAGCTGGACTCTAGTGCACCCCCAGACCAACCCCCGAGGGTGAAATCATCCGAAAATCGGCGAAAAATAAAAAGGATGATCGACCGAGATTCGAACACGACAAAAGCGTTCCGACAGCCTAGTTGGTTTGGGACGGGGGACGGGTATGCTAACCACTAGGCTGTCGGTTCGCACACGTCTTGCTGATGCGAAAAGGATTCCGTATCTGCCGGCCTGGCCTGGACGGGCCCGGCGCGCGCAGAAGAGTTTTCCTTTCCGGATAGGATTCCGAATTTCTCCCTAACCAAGAACGGTATCGTGCTTCTGGCTACTGATATATGTTTCGCAGTGCCTACAGAGGATTCCCTGTGAATTTCAGCGTGATCTGAGACTATCGATTTTTGGTCAAATTTCCAAAGGCTATAGCCTTTGCATTTTTAGTGATTTTGATGGAAAAAATAATTTGCTTAAAACTGACGGGGGTTGTGCAGGCGGACTCTAGTGCACCCCCAGACCAACCCCCGATTGTGAAATCACCCGAAAAAGAGGGAAAAAAAAAAGGATGATCGACCGAGATTCGAACACGACAAAAGCGTTCCGACAGCCTAGTTGGTTTGGGACGGGGGACGGGTATGCTAACCACTAGGCTGTCGGTTCGCACACATCTTGTCGATGCGAATAGGAATCCCTATCTACCGGCCTGGACGGGCCCCGCGAGGCGCAGAAGAATTATCTTTCTTTTACAGCCAAAAATATGCATCGAGGGGATAAGCTATTTAAAGCATCATACAACTCGAGGGGGAAAAGGTATTCTTCTTCTCTCCCAAGACCGTTGCTAAAAATAACAGGAAAAAAAAGAAAAGAGAAAAATGTCTGCGGCGCTCCGGTTCGAACCCGAGAGCGTCTGCGCAGGTGCCCGCTGCTCTAACCACTAGACCAGAGACTTCTGCTGTCAGCGGCACTGCAAGCACCACATAGCTTCCGAAAATCTTCTGGTACCAGGCGTCGATTTCGAGGAGGTTACCTCCTCGCCTCTTCTGAACTCCGGGTTGAATACGGCTCGTTTCGCACGATTTTCTCTCAAACATGCAGGCGTGGGCTGGCGTCGAATGGGTTGCCTATCCATTAGGCGCCGATTGAACAATTCACTATTCCTCGCGTAAAAAGCGAATTTCTCCCAAACCAAGAACGGTATCGTGTCCAGCTGGACTCTAGTGCACCCCCAGACCAACCCCCGAGGGTGAAATCATCCGAAAATCAGCGAAAAATAAAAAGGATGATCGACCGAGATTCGAACACGACAAAAGCGTTCCGACAGCCTAGTTGGTTTGGGACGGGGGACGGGTATGCTAACCACTAGGCTGTCGGTTCGCACACGTCTTGCTGATGCGAAAAGGATTCCGTATCTGCCGGCCTGGCCTGGACGGGCCCGGCGCGCGCAGAAGAGTTTTCCTTTCCGAATACGATTCCGAATTTCTCCCTAACCAAGAACGGTATCGTGCTTCTGGCTACTGATATATGTTTCGCAGTGCCTACAGAGGATTCCCTGTGAATTTCAGCGTGATCTAAGACTATCGATTTTTGGTCAAATTTCCAAAGGCTATAATAGCCTTTGCATTTTTAGTGATTTTGATGGAAAAAATAATTTGCTTAAAACTGACGGGGGTTGTGCAGGCGGACTCTAGTGCACCCCCAGACCAACCCCCGATTGTGAAATCATCCGAAAAACAGCGAAAAAAAATGTATGACCGACCGAGATTCGAACACGACAAAAGCCTTCCGACAGCCTAGTTAGTTTGGGACGGGGGACGAGTACGCTAACCACTAGGCTGTCGGTTCGCACACATCTTGTCGATGCGAATAGGAATCCCTATCTACCGGCCTGGACGGGCCCCGCGCGGCGCAGAAGAATTATCTTTCTTTTACAGCCAAAAATATGCATCGAGGGGATGAGCTATTTAAAGCATCATACAACTCGAGGGGGAAAAGGTATTCTTCTTCTCTCCCAAGACCGTTGCTAAAAATAACAGGAAAAAAAAGAAAAGAGAAAAATGTCTGCGGCACTCGGGTTCGAACCCAAGAGCGTCTACGCAGGTGCCCGCTGCTCTAACCACTAGACCAGAGACTTCTGCTGTCAGTGGCACTGCAAGCACCACATAGCTTCCGAAAATCTTCTGGTACCAGGCGTCGATTTCGAGGAGGTTACCTCCTCGCCTCTTCTGAACTCCGGGTTGAATACGGCTCGTTTCGCACGATTTTCTCTCAAACATGCAGGCGTGGGCTGGCGTCGAATGGGTTGCCTATCCATTAGGCGCCGATTGAACAATTCACTATTCCTCGCGTAAAAAGCGAATTTCTCCCAAACCAAGAACGGTATCGTGTCCAGCTGGACTTCTAGTGCACCTCCAGACCAACCCCCGAGGGTGAAATCATCCGAAAATCGGCGAAAAAAAAAAAAAGGATGATCGACCGAGATTCGAACACGACAAAAGCGTTCCGTCAGCCTAGTTGGTTTGGGACGGGGGACGGGTATGCTAACCACTAGGCTGTCGGTTCGCACACATCTTGTCGATGCGAATAGGAATCCCTATCTACCGGCCTGGACGGGCCCCGCGCGGCGCAGAAGAATTATCTTTCTTTTACAGCCAAAAATATGCATCGAGGGGATAAGCTATTTAAAGCATCATACAACTCGAGGGGGAAAAGGTATTCTTCTTCTCTCCCAAGACCGTTGCTAAAAATAACAGGAAAAAAAAGAAAAGAGAAAAACGTCTGCGGCGCTCGGGTTCGAACCCGAGAGCGTCTGCGCAGGTGCCCGCTGCTCTAACCACTAGACCGGAGACTTCTGCTGTCAGCGGCACTGCAAGCACCACATAGCTTCCGAAAATCTTCTGGTACCAGGCGTCGATTTCGAGGAGGTTACCTCCTCGCCTCCTCTGAACTCCGGGTTGAATACGGCTCGTTTCGCACGATTTTCTCTCAAACATGCAGGCGTGGGCTGGCGTCGAATGGGTTGCCTATCCATTAGGCGCCGATTGAACAATTCACTATTCCTCGCGTAAAAAGCGAATTTCTCCCAAACCAAGAACGGTATCGTGTCCAGCTGGACTTCTAGTGCACCCCCAGACCAACCCCCGAGGGTGAAATCATCCGAAAATCGGCGAAAAAAAAAAAAAGGATGATCGACCGAGATTCGAACACGACAAAAGCGTTCCGACAGCCTGGTTGGTTTGGGACGGGGGACGGGTATGCTAACCACTAGGCTGTCGGTTCGCACACATCTTGCCGATGCGAAAAGGATTCCGTATCTGCCGGCCTGGCCTGGACGGGCCCGGCGCGCGCAGAAGAGTTTTCCTTTCCGGATAGGATTCCGAATTTCTCCCTATCCAAGAACGGTATCGTGCTTCTGGCTACTGATATATGTATCGCAGTGCCTACAGAGGATTCCCTGTGAATTTCAGCGTGATCTGAGACTATCGATTTTTGGTCAAATTTCCAAAGGCTATAGCCTTTGCATTTTTAGTGATTTTGATGGAAAAAATAATTTGCTTAAAACTGACGGGGGTTGTGCAGGCGGACTCTAGTGCACCCGTTGTGAGAGAGTCTTTCCCACTTTTGTCTCTTTTGGTGATTTGTGTCTTTTCTCAGTATCGGAACCACGTTGTGAGAGAGTCTTTCCCACTTTTGTCTCTTTTGATGATTTGTGTCTTTTCCCGGTCTTCTGTTCGACCCACTGGTCCTTGGCGGAGACGTGTTTTAGTATGACTCCCTTGTTACGTACTTTTGATTAATAAACACGAATGATATTTAATATTTTGATATTTTATTGAGCCAAAGTACAAGAAAGGGAAGTGTGGTCTAGTACAGATATGTTTAGTAGTTTACTCACAGTGAAGAGAAGTTTATCCAAATTTAATCCAATAAGCGTAGCACTGTAATCCAAGTTGTTATCCAAAAACACTGTAATCCAAGGATAATCCGATAGGAGAGCACTTATACACTACACACTTTATATGCGCTTCTGCGCTACGACCGGAGCCACGCTACACAGCGTATCACAGGCTAACCGGTGTGACACTATCACAAAAGGTGCACAATAATCCAAAAGGTGAAGCACTGTAATCCAAATTATCCAAAAAGCACTGTAATCCAAGTAATCCAAATGCACTGTAATCCAAGTAATCCAAATGTAATCCAAAAAGGTGTTGGGTTGAGATAAGCGCGGAGTGAGAACGAAACGCGCTAAGTCCGGATCCGCGAGCGTGCCAGCGGCTAAGTCCCGTTAACCGCGGTGCCTCCACAGGCTAAGTGTCACTCGGCCGGGGAGCGGACTCCTACGTGGGTCTCAACTAGTAAACGGTTCGGCTGCTGTCTTCTCACTGATCGGACAGCGGTCCTTCGGCAGGCTCCCGAACGGAAGTGCGGGTGGAAGGGGCAGATGAGCGCATAATGATGTCAGGATGATCTCATTGCCACGCGCGGCTAAAAACTGGGCCATGCCCTTGAATCGGTAGTGGGGAGCCACGCGCCGTTAGTCGCCTTGGACCATAGCCTTGAGATGGGCACTGTGAATTTACTAAAATCTTTTAGGTTTTCACAACGTTCTAATAGTTTACAATAAGAACGTCCGCGTTCTGTAATTGTGAAAATTTGGAAAAACTAGTTAGGGGTAGATTGAGATTATGTGTGGTGTTGGGGTGAATTTGGATTACCTTTTACAATTTTAAAACTAATGCTCTGTTTGACAAGGTTTCTAATAGTTTACAAATTTTGATGCAATAGCAAAATATCTTATTTTTGATAGGTGAAGGTGTGACATGTGTATAGAACGAGGGAGGTTAGCAAAACAAAGCAAAAATCTAAATATAAATAAGAAGGGAAACTAATAGTAAAAGGTGAAAAGCTAAGACAATAACGATGGAGAAAAACTCAAACAACTTAACAGAGGCAAAGCTTAAATCTAAGTGTACGAAAACAAAACATTCGCAAAAGTAGAAATGCTAGAATACATTAAAGCAAATCGAGTGCACTTGAATTTCAATAACAAAGAGAACAAAAATTGACTCAAGGAAAATATAAGCAAACTGAAAACTAACAAAAAAAAAATCTACTGAAAAATTAAACATTTGAATTTTCTAGATATAGTATGTAATACTTAGAACAATAATTTTATTTTGAACAATACGAAAGGACAGAATTATAGAAAAGAAAGAGGCAGAGGGATATAGGGATAGACAGTTTTTACTAATACTTCTAATTTTTTTTTAAGGTAGGAGACACATGTAGGATAGGAAAGGGTTGACATGACACTTCAGGTACACAACATGAATCGCAAAATTAGAGCACTGCATACTTAGAGAATCCTTTGCACTAATACAAATTATTCAAAATGAATAGAGACAGCATGGTTCGAAAGATGACACGCACTGGTCACACGTTGACAGTTTATTGGTTTTTGAGAAAGTCGTAGGTGTGTGATAAGCTTGAGGTATCGCTCGACGATGGGTGATGAAGGGACGAGAGAGGAGTGAGCAGCTTGTAGAGTTGTGGCTGAACGGTGTTGTCCATGACCAGGCTCAAATCTTGAGGAGCCCAGGGTTAGGATAGGTCGCGGATGGGTCCAGCTGAGGGCAATGAATAACCAGCCTTGTCCATGGAGTAGGACGGAGTGAGAAGTGGGTCGGCAGAGCAGTGCGATATATGCTGGGGGGCCATAAGTGCTGCTAGGAGTGCAATGTGCAGTACAGCTGCGAGGCAGTGGTTTGGGCTGCCAGGCAAACAGCGATCGTGTTGCGGCCATCAGGGTCTCGTCAGGAAGGGAACGCCATAGGACGGAGAACTGCAGAAAAAGAAAGATAAATGTTGAAACAGAAAAGGAAAAGTAGATAAAATGATCTTAACTTTGTTTTCAGTTTTTGAGGTTCGTAAAAATACCATTTAAAACAATACGTGCAACTTTCTATGATAATCAAAATGTGATAAAGCAAAGCATTCTATTTAGCTCATGGCTACTAAATTTATTTTCGAGAGGACTACGAAAGTTTTGACTAAAATCGCTACAATACAAAGACAAAAAACTTTTTTTTTAAAAAAAAATAAGGAAAATTAAACGACAACAGCAGAAACATCGTTTACACATAAACATTTTTTTTTTTTTTGCAAAGGAAGAAAGAGTTATGCTAAAAAAAATGTATACTAAGATTTCCAGTAAAAAAAAGAGGTTAACACGATAACATGATACTGGTACTTATTGATCGTTTTGGAAGACGTGTTCCTTCGTAGCTGCTAACAAAATCACTAAGACTTTGGAAAACACGGACAGAAGAATCTTGTGATGATCCGCTCTGAGGAAGGAGGGCGGAATGGTGAAGAATCGTCACCAGATTGTGGATGAGTTGTGGCAGGAGCAGCGGGGAATGACCAGTATTCAGCGCAAGCTTCCTTGGTGTCAACATTTTCAATTGTCAGTTTAATCGGAAGTTTGGTTAGCAGTGTAAGTGACAAGGTTGTGGCAATAGGATGTTAAGTACAATGTTTTGTTCGCAAAACAATAATTTGCAAAAATGAGAAGAATACATAGCGTACATCAATACTTTTGATTATAGTTGAACATTCTTTCGAATCGTTAGCGACAGTTGTTTTCGTTGATTTATTTTGTTTTGAGAGGAATAATTTTGAAAGTGTAGCCGTAATTTATTAAAAATGTTAATTGTATTCGCAACACTATTGAGTGTTATGTGAGGTAATTTGTCAACATTTGCTAGTGTTGGAAAAGCATTCAATGTCAAGGGACGTCACAAATTATCCACATTAAAAAAATTAAAAAAGAAAAAGGAAAAGAACGCAAGATTATCTAGACAGGGAAAAACAAGGTATTCATTTCAATCAAACACGATTATAATGCGATGGCACGCGAATTCTTGGAAGTTGCAATCGTTAGTGAATCAACATTCATACATTAACAAATAAGAAAACGAGAAAAACGACCACATAACATCAGGGAAAAACATCCGGATATCAATAAATCAACAAAAATCATCGGGGAAAATACATCCCGGTATCAATAAAAATCGTAATATCAGAAATCAAACACAACGATCATCAGGTAATGTCACGGGCATTCCTGGAATAACAATAATTCAACGAAGTTGCAATCATAACGAAAGTTTCGACCATCAGATTTCACGTGCCTTTCTGAATGTCACATTTTTTTGTTTGCTTAATAAAGAGCAATAAATATGACGAAATGAATTGTTAAATATATAAAAAAAACAAATGTTGAATCAAACAAAAACAGTTGTAAGGAGGGACAAGACAAAAAAAAACGCCAGAGCACGAGTCCGCATGACAAATGCTAGACAAACACTTTAAGAGAATGAAAAAACTGTCGCTTTACAGAAGTTTGTAAAAACATTGATCTTACAATAAGAGAAAAAAGAAATTTTAAAAAAAAAACGAAAACAAAATCATTGGGTTATGGCTAAAATTACAAACAGAAAGAAAGAGAAAACTGTCAGTATTTGTAGAAAAGTATGTCCGAAGTGTGGGGTATGCAGTTGTAAGTTTGGAGAAATTGTCATTTGTTGTGTGAGAGGTGAAGCTTTGTGGAAAGAGGTAGGAGCGACAAAGAAGTATTACAGGTAAGTCAGACGAAAGAAGTATGGATGTGTGTACGAAGCTATGCTATCATTACAAAACGTGCGCGAATCACTATGGTCTGTTTTCGTAACCAATTAAGACCTTGAATACGATGAACCGGGCAAACGAAAGAAAATTTTGATTTATTTTTCTCGTCAACATGTGAGCGAGTGGTGCTAGCTGTACGCAGTGTGGGGGCGGCGGAGGAAAAGACAAGACGCGCGTTGAGCTTTAGAAATAAACGGTGCGTTTGTTTGAGTCTAGAAGAGCCTCGTTCGGCATCGGTATGTGTTGTGCGCGTAGATCACTTGGGCACGCATAGTATGAGGCGCCGTTTGGGTGCTAAGGGCCTCTGGTGCCTGGGGAATGTGGGAAATTCGGGCAACGTATGAGAAAATTTTTGTGCGCTTATGAACACATGATTTCGTAAATTTGGTTCATTCAAAATAAGTTATTTTAATAGCATCAAAAAATTATTGTGCCATCATCAACACTGTGAAAAAAAAGGCTTCTTATTTTTTTTCTGTCCATTCACAATTTTACAATGAAGGGTCAAAGAAAAAAAAAGACAAAAACTCGTAGACTTCAAAAAATATTATAAACAATTGACGAAGGGAACGGTCATCGTAATGTCACGAGCATTACGGAAATTGATAAAAATTATAATTAATCGAACGTGAAACGTAACCATCAGGGAAAAATCATCCTGGTATGCGTAAGAATCGTATTACAAATCAATCAAAACGACCATCAGGTAGTGGCACGGGCACTCCTGGAAATTGCAATCATTAGGGGAAAATCATCCTGGAATTAAGAAATCAAAAATAATCATCGGGGAAAACACATCCCGGTATTAAATAAATCATCAGGGAAAAATCATCCTGGAATCAATACTAATCATAAAATTGCGAACGAAACGACCGTCAGGTAGTGGCACGGGCACTCCTGGAAATCCACAAAAATCAATAAAATCGTCAGGGAATAATCATCCTGGAATTAATAAATCAAAAATAATCATCGGGGAAAACACATCCCGGTATTAAGTAAACCATCAGGGAAAAACATCCTGGAATCAATAAAAATCGCATGAACCATCAGTTAATGTCACGAGCATCACTGGAAATCATTAAAAATCGTAATATTCAATAGTTATCGTCAATATTTCGTATATATTCTGAACTCTCGTTCATTTCATTTCTTTGACCCATAGTTTTTAAATAGTAGTTTCCCATGTTCAGGAATAGCACAGCACTTGTTCTCAGCGCACAAAAAAGTACCAAAATTTAGTAATTACGGAAAGAAAAAAAAATAGTTACGTGGTCTGGAAATAGACGAAAGTGTGGGTGGGTGGGAGGGGGAAGGAAGGGGGACAGAGGAAAATGTTTTGGTGAAACGCACTTTCATTCAGATTCTTTCAGGGGATCAAATGCCTCAAAGTGACCACCACCATCAGGTGGCTCTGTAAATTTTAAATACACAATTTTGTGTGGGTTGTCGCATGTAAATCGGGCAACACCTGATTGTTTATACAAAAGGATGGTGATGTTCAAAAGTTTTGCTAATGCCTCTAATTCACATTGGCTTACATAAATGCCAGAATGTGACATGTATTTGCCATACTTAAATCGAGATAATGTTAATTCATCACCAATAAATGCATGATTTTGAAAGTCATCCCAATTTGCCATGATGTATTTCACTGTAAACTCACGCAAACCAGGTGCGCAAGAAATGTCATTCCACATACCAAGAGCAACGCCCGAAAATAAAGAATTACCATCGAGAGGGCAAGGAATAGTGACAATTTCATGAAAATTTCGTGCAGGTGTAAATGTGTTGCATGTGTATTTTTTGTGAGTGTTGTACATAGATTCACGAACGGGGCAGTTAATTATGTGAAACTTGCCTCCGCAAAAGTCACAAACGACGTGGGCAAAAGCGTCAGTCAATGATTTTATAAAGCGTTCATAGATTTCCTGCGGGGTACGCACAGCAGCGTTAGGGAGCGGATTATCAGCAAGCCACTGAAACTCACGTAGACAGAGCAAACTAGCCTTGTCATATGTCCGTTTTTTCAGGAGCAACAACTTATAAGTGGGGGAGAGGTTACTGTACCAGTCATATAGACATTTAAGTCGAAATAGAAGTAATTCATGTTTTGCGTCAGGAATAACAGTTTGGTCTGGCAGATTAGGATTACAGTCGGTCGGGTGATTTAGTTGAGTCATTTTTGTCTTTACGTAGATAGTACGAGGAGAACAGGTGATACATAAAAGAGGAATACATTTTTCAATTTGTGACGAAACTTATTCCCGCATAAGTACATAACTTCAAGAAGTGTGTCAACACGTGAGCCAGGATCGGTATCGGAACCACGTTGTGAGAGAGTCTTTCCCACTTTTGTCTCTTTTGGTGATTTGTGTCTTTTCTCGGTATCGGAACCACGTTGTGAGAGAGTCTTTCCCACTTTTGTCTCTTTTGGTGATTTGTGTCTTTTCTCGGTATCGGAACCACGTTGTGAGAGAGTCTTTCCCACTTTTGTCTCTTTTGGTGATTTGTGTCTTTTCTCGGTCTTCTGTTCGACCCACTGGTCCTTGGCGGAGACGTGTTTTAGTATGACTCCCTTGTTACGTACTTTTGATTAATAAACACGAATGATATTTAATATTTTGATATTTTATTGAGCCAAAGTACAAGAAAGGGAAGTGTGGTCTAGTACAGATATGTTTAGTAGTTTACTCACAGTGAAGAGAAGTTTATCCAAATTTAATCCAATAAGCGTAGCACTGTAATCCAAGTTGTTATCCAAAAACACTGTAATCCAAGGATAATCCGATAGGAGAGCACTTATACACTACACACTTTATATGCGCTTCTGCGCTACGACCGGAGCCACGCTACACAGCGTATCACAGGCTAACCGGTGTGACACTATCACAAAAGGTGCACAATAATCCAAAAGGTGAAGCACTGTAATCCAAATTATCCAAAAAGCACTGTAATCCAAGTAATCCAAATGCACTGTAATCCAAGTAATCCAAATGTAATCCAAAAAGGTGTTGGGTTGAGATAAGCGCGGAGTGAGAACGAAACGCGCTAAGTCCGGATCCGCGAGCGTGCCAGCGGCTAAGTCCCGTTAACCGCGGTGCCTCCACAGGCTAAGTGTCACTCGGCCGGGGAGCGGACTCCTACGTGGGTCTCAACTAGTAAACGGTTCGGCTGCTGTCTTCTCACTGATCGGACAGCGGTCCTTCGGCAGGCTCCCGAACGGAAGTGCGGGTGGAAGGGGCAGATGAGCGCATAATGATGTCAGGATGATCTCATTGCCACGCGCGGCTAAAAACTGGGCCATGCCCTTGAATCGGTAGTGGGGAGCCACGCGCCGTTAGTCGCCTTGGACCATAGCCTTGAGATGGGCACTGTGAATTTACTAAAATCTTTTAGGTTTTCACAACGCACCCCCAGACCAACCCCCGATTGTGAAATCATCCGAAAATCAGCGAAAAAAAAAGTATGATCGACCGAGATTCGAACACGACAAAAGCGTTCCGACAGCCTAGTTGGTTTGGGACGGGGGACGGGTATGCTAACCACTAGGCTGTCGGTTCGCACACATCTTGTCGATGCGAATAGGAATCCCTATCTACCGGCCTGGACGGGCCCCGCGCGGCGCAGAAGAATTATCTTTCTTTTACAGCCAAAAATATGCATCGAGGGGATAAGCTATTTAAAGCATCATACAACTCGAGGGGGAAAAGGTATTCTTCTTCTCTCCCAAGACCGTTGCTAAAAATAACAGGAAAAAAAAGAAAAGAGAAAAATTTCTGCGGCGCTCCGGTTCGAACCCGAGAGCGTCTGCGCAGGTGCCCGCTGCTCTAAGGGGCCGTTCATATACCACGTGGACACTTTTTAGTCACTTTTTGCCCCCCTCCCCCCCCCTTGTGGACAACCGTGGAAATGGCCCGATACCTCCCCCCCTGTCCACGAGGAAAATGGAATTTCACCTTTTTCGCTGGTTTTGACTCGCTCTACAAATTTCTTGATGTGTCGTGAAATTTTCAAATATTTCGGCATTGAAGAAGAGTTGGTGGCGTTAATATAAAACAATACTAGGTGAGTACTTTGTTATTCATTTATAACAAAAAATAAAATAAAAAATAAAACAGAACAATTTTGTTTTTTTATGCTGGCAAGTCTTGAGTCCAGGGATTCTGGATCCATTCATGAATGTCATGAATGACAGGAAATCCGCCGTCATCCTCAAAATCATTCGGCTCTTCAAGACCTTCCATGTCGAGGTCTTCCCTCTCGATCCATGTCACCTCGACGACTTCCTCCTCTTCAACACTGCACAGGATCTCATCTCCTCTACGTTTCAGCAGCTTCTTCGGGCGGACCTTCGTTGCCTGTGACATGCGGTGTGACTGCCGCTTGTGGGCCTCAGCATTTTTCTTTGAAGAAAAATATAGTCCACATTCCTTGCAGGAGCGACCTGAACCCAAGAGAAAAGTGAGTGTGCTTATTTAATTTTTAAATGATTTATATGCCGTTTTTGTGGTTGTTTATAAAAAATATATTTTACCTTCCAGCTGAGATTTGACTGAGGGACAGTACAGGTCATAGGGTAAGTCCGAGGGAAATCCATCAGCCTCGGGGCGGAGGTTCAGAGCCTGCCTCAGCCACAAAGGTGGTATTTCGTCTGTCTCTTCGTGCGACGTAGGCTCTGGCACAAGGAGACCCTTCTCTGTTCGCCGAAGTGGGAAAGGCGCCGGTATGAAACCATCTGGCAACACGTTTTTGATGTCACTGCGGGGCTCGTCGCAGCACAGCCAGTCATTGCACTTCACTATCTGTTTGGGTGTCAGAAAAAGTTTGAAATTAATAAAGAATATGCTTCAAAAACATTTAAGTTAAATATATTTCGAGTATTTCACCTGGAGAAAATACTGGCTTTCCCTCACATGTCTTTCGTACCACTCGGGACACGGCATGGGAGGTGTGTCGGTGCTCTGCTCACTAATGAACTCCGCAACAACGGGGTGGCCGTCGATAGACATCGCTCCCCATATTTCCGCTAGAACTTTGCCAGCATGTTCAAAGTTCTTTTTTTCAAGAGCAAGGTCGATGGTCTTGTTGGAACTGTTCAAGTGGGAGCCAAAGTGATCGTGCTCAAGAATGACCCCTGTTAATGCCTTACTCAATGGTGCCATTCTGCGTTCGACCCGATTGAATGCACTTCTGCCAGGTGCGTTAGTGAAAATGAAAATGGCATCCAGACGGTACCGGCGAAAGTTCTCAATGGCGTTTGCTATAACCTTCGAATATCGGGGGTTTTCGTCCGGTCCACCATCCACAGACAATACAAAAACCGGCTTTACTTCACCGTCAACTGCGAAAAAAGGAAAAACATTTTTTTAAGAGAGTGTACGGGCTAAAAAATCGGTCTCCTTTCATATTACTAACCTTTAGTTATGTCATTAAACTCATCGAGTTCAAGTATCCGGCGCAGATCATCAGCATGGGACTCAGCATTGGAGGGGTTGTGCTTGGCACTTCGAATCCCAATGTAAGTGGGGCCAGAATAGGTGACACTAGCTGGTGAGCCATCCACTTTCTTGTCATTAATCACAATCCCTGCAATGACACTTGGGACCAGTTTGTGCCGTTCACCAACGACGAAATCGTGATCCGGCAGCATGACACGGTACTCGGTGTGCATCAGGATAGGCGCTTGCTTCGTAGCTGCGGTGATCCCCAGAGGCACTCGAGCCTTGTCGTCCTGCGAGAGGAAACACACCTGCCGAGGCCCCAGCACGGATGCCACAGCCTCTACGGATCTGGAACGAAAAAATACAAATAAAGTAAAAAGACTCATAGACGTTCGTGATATGGTCGCCAATGACACAAAAAATGTAGTGCGGTCACACATTTCGTACCGAGCTGTTGCTGTGCAAAATTTCCCGTCCTGATGACCTCTGTGCAAATCAGCTTGGGGTCGACTTAGCTTGACAGGCACCGTGCTGACATGGCGTCGCCCTTCCACGGTGCGCTAATCACGCGGTAGTAATCGTAAGTAAGTCGCTGAACGAGATAGGGTGTACCCCAATGCTTCGAGTTCCTCATGCAGGGCGTCCAAAGTCTGTACAGAGCGAATACTCTCGGACCGCCGTCGTGCGTCCGCCCCACTTCCAGCTATTGCAATGTCGGTGATAGCTTTTAGGATTCCTGGCTGTTCTTCCTCCAGGCGAGGACGCCCTGGTGCCCCGTGAACCTAGAACGCAGGGCGAAAATATATAATAGAATGTGCACCACATAGGTTAATTCAAACGTTTGAATAAGATTATTTACTCTCAAAGTTCTCTTCAGTGAAGGATTGTCGCGAATAAGTCGCTGTAACTGTTCCCTACGCTGCCTGCGGTATTTTCTTTCTAAAACTGTCTTTTTCCAACGACGTTTAAGGGCAAACTTCACCTTGCTTAGTTTTTTCTTGATGGCTGTAACGGTTTTGTCACCTCCTTCTAGCAGCCCAGCATCTCTAGCCAACAGTGCAGTGTTGAGTTCACTCTCAGTAACAGAAACTTCTCTTTTTAGCTGCTCTTGCCGCGGTCCAGTTGCAACTCCAGGATCGTCAGCGTCACTCTCATCTGAGCTGATCACAATTCGAGACCGAGTCCTTTTCCGTCCAGAGGTTGGGCCCTCGTCATCAAGTGCACCTGAGAAAATAAATTGAATTAGTTTTAACAACCTACATTCTCCCGCTGACGTAGTCCTCTAGAGGTTGCCGTTAACGCTGCCCGGACCCGCCCGGCCTCGCCCGGCCCCGCCCGGCCCCGCCCGGCCCCGCCCGGCCCCGCCCGGCCCCGCCCGGCCCCGCCCAGCCCCGCCCAGCCCCGCCACCGGACCCCGTCGTCTCCATCGTGGAGCTTGAACAGGCTCGCCCGCTGTCGAGATCTTGTTGAGGGTGCCGTCGACGCCCCGCCTGCCCCCGCCCGCCCCCGCCCGTCCCCGCCCGGCGCCCCCGTCGTGAACCTTGAACGGGCTCGGCCACTGCCGAGGTCTACTGGAGGTTCCCGTCGACGCGGCGCCCAGCTCGCCCCCGTCCGCCCCCGCCTGGCCCTCCCGGCCCCGGCGGCGCCCCCGTCGTGAACCTTGAACGGGCTCGGCCACTGCCGAGGTCTTCTGGAGGTTCCCGTCGACGCGGCGCCCAGCTCGACCCCGTCCGCCCCCGCCCGGCCCCGCCTGGCCCGCCCGGCCCCGCCCGGCGCCCCCGTCGTGAACCTTGAACGGGCTCGGCCACTGCCGAGGTCTTCTGGAGGTTCCCGTCGACGCGGCGCCCAGCTCGACCCCGTCCGCCCCCGCCCGGCCCCGCCTGGCCCGCCCGGCCCCGCCCGGCGCCCCCGTCGTGAACCTTGAACGGGCTCGGCCACTGCCGAGGTCTTCTGGAGGTTCCCGTCGACGCGGCCTCCAGCTCGGCCCCGTCCGTCCCCCGCCCGCCCCCGCCCGGCCCCGCCCGGCGCCCCCGTCGTGTACCTTGTACGGGCTCGGCCACTGCCGGGGTCGTCTTGAGGTTCCCGTCAACGCCGCGTCGAGCCCCCCCGTCGCCCTCATCCTGGTGCTTGCTTGAACTAGCTATCAGCCGCTGTTGTCGTCCTCGCGAGGTCCGCGACGGCCCGTGCTCGATCAGCACCAGTACGGGCTATACAACTTTAAGGGGGAGGGTAATACCTGTGTCTTCCTCTATTTGATCTCCGGAACCTGCATTCACCGTCACCGATTTCTGGGGGACTTCACCTGACACTTCACCAGGCGCCGAACTCTGAGGGCCACTGTCACCACTACCACCACTGCGTCTGTTGCTCGAGTGTGCCTTACAACAGCATCAGAACAAGAAAGAAATGTCACACATTCACACACATTCAACCATGCACGGGAAAGCGCGGCGTTTAGAAAAAGAGGTTAGGTTCAGACAGCCACGAATAAATGTGCTCTACAAACATGAACAGCAATATACCGTGAAAAAAGGAGACGCTTTAAAAAGTAAATGAGAACCCACATCACCAGGGCAGGCAAAAATGGTCGTCTTTCAAAAGCAAGATTTTAAATGAGCGTAAAACACCACTAGCAAAGCAAACACTGAACGGATTATTGAAAATCAAGCTGAAAATGTTGTTTACCTTTATAAAATAGCTGAGGAAGGCTGAGTTTGTCTTTGTCGCCTTGATGTTCAACTCTTCTATTTTCGCTAAAACTCTTGCTTGCACGTCCACTTTCTGTCCGTCGTCCCCTGTCCGTTTCAATTCTTTCCAGCACTCATTGCAATTTGCCTGAATCATCCGGGGCTTCAAAGACGATGCGTAGCACTTCTTGAACGCTTCATACAGTTGTTCGTACGACATTTTTACATGATATACATTTACACAAAGAAAAACGATACGTAGAGTCGGCCGCACCGCGAACACAAACACAAGTTGACGCCTGTCTGTCTTCCGCGCGCCGCTGGCTCGCCTCCTGGCTCGGCCGCCTCCCCCCACCTCTCGCCTACTCACGCCAGCGCTGCGCGCTGCGCCGCTGCGCTCGGCGCGCGGCGATACTTCGAGAGGCTAGCAGACAGCCCAGCTCCAGTCTAGCCCGCTGCTTTACGGAAAACCTCGTGGACAGGGCGCTACACCCCCCCCCCCTCCCCCCATGGACATTCGTGGACTTTTCTGCCACCCCCCCCTCCCCCCAAAGTGTCCACGTGGTATATGAACGGCCCCTAACCACTAGACCAGAGACTTCTGCTGTCAGCGGCACTGCAAGCACCACATAGCTTCCGAAAATCTTCTGGTACCAGGCGTCGATTTCGAGGAGGTTACCTCCTCGCCTCTTCTGAACTCCGGGTTGAATACGGCTCGTTTCGCACGATTTTCTCTCAAACATGCAGGCGTGGGCTGGCGTCGAATGGGTTGCCTATCCATTAGGCGCCGATTGAACAATTCACTATTCCTCGCGTAAAAAGCGAATTTCTCCCAAACCAAGAACGGTATTGTGTCCAGCTGGACTTCTAGTGCACCTCCAGACCAACCCCCGAGGGTGAAATCATCCGAAAATCGGCGAAGGATGATCGACCGAGATTCGAACACGACAAAAGCGTTCCGACAGCCTAGTTGGTTTGGGACGGGGGACGGGTATGCTAACCACTAGGCTGTCGGTTCGCACACATCTTGTCGATGCGAATAGGAATCCCTATCTACCGGCCTGGACGGGCCCCGCGCGGCGCAGAAGAATTATCTTTCTTTTACAGCCAAAAATATGCATCGAGGGGATAAGCTATTTAAAGCATCATACAACTCGAGGGGGAAAAGGTATTCTTCTTCTCTCCCAAGACCGTTGCTAAAAATAACAGGAAAAAAAAGAAAAGAGAAAAATGTCTGCGGCGCTCGGGTTCGAACCCAAGAGCGTCTACGCAGGTGCCCGCTGCTCTAACCACTAGACCAGAGACTTCTGCTGTCAGCGGCACTGCAAGCACCATATAGCTTCCGAAAATCTTCTGGTACCAGGCGTCGATTTCGAGGAGGTTACCTCCTCGCCTCTTCTGAACTCCGGGTTGAATACGGCTCGTTTCGCACGATTTTCTCTCAAACATGCAGGCGTGGGCTGGCGTCGAATGGGTTGCCTATCCATTAGGCGCCGATTGAACAATTCACTATTCCTCGCGTAAAAAGCGAATTTCTCCCAAACCAAGAACGGTATCGTGTCCAGCTGGACTCTAGTGCACCCCCAGACCAACCCCCGAGGGTGAAATCATCCGAAAATCGGCGAAGAAAAAAAAAAGGATGATCGACCGAGATTCGAACACGACAAAAGCGTTCCGACAGCCTAGTTGGTTTGGGACGGGGGACGGGTATGCTAACCACTAGGCTATCGGTTCACACACATCTTGCCGATGCGAAAAGGATTCCGTATCTGCCGGCCTGGCCTGGACGGGCCCGGCGCGCGCAGAAGAGCTTTCCTTTCCGAATACGATTCCGAATTTCTCCCTAACCAAGAACGGTATCGTGCTTCTGGCTACTGATATATGTTTCGCAGTGCCTACAGAGGATTCCCTGTGAATTTCAGCGTGATCTGAGACTATCGATTTTTGGTCAAATTTCCAAAGGCTATAGCCTTTGCATTTTTAGTGATTTTGATGGAAAAAATAATTTGCTTAAATCTGACGGGGGTTGTGCAGGCGGACTCTAGTGCACCCCCAGACCAACCCCCGATTGTGAAATCATCCGAAAATCAGCGAAAAAAAAAGTATGATCGACCGAGATTCGAACACGACAAAAGCGTTCCGACAGCCTAGTTGGTTTGGGACGGGGGACGGGTATGCTAACCACTAGGCTGTCGGTTCGCACACATCTTGTCGATGCGAATAGGAATCCCTATCTACCGGCCTGGACGGGCCCCGCGCGGCGCAGAAGAATTATCTTTCTTTTACAGCCAAAAATCTGCATCGAGGGGATAAGCTATTTAAAGCATCATACAACTCGAGGGGGAAAAGGTATTCTTCTTCTCTCCCAAGACCGTTGCTAAAAATAACAGGAAAAAAAAGAAAAGAGAAAAATGTCTGCGGCGCTCCGGTTCGAACCCGAGAGCGTCTGCGCAGGTGCCCGCTGCTCTAACCACTAGACCAGAGACTTCTGCTGTCAGCGGCACTGCAAGCACCACATAGCTTCCGAAAATCTTCTAGTACCAGGCGTCGATTTCGAGGAGGTTACCTCCTCGCCTCTTCTGAACTCCGGGTTGAATACGGCTCGTTTCGCACGATTTTCTCTCAAACATGCAGGCGTGGGCTGGCGTCGAATGGGTTGCCTATCCATTAGGCGCCGATTGAACAATTCACTATTCCTATAGTGCCTAGTTCGTATTGCAAAGAACATCTTTGCAAGCCACTAGAATTCTTACAAACTATTTGTTTGTATTGCAAAGAAATAGTTCGTAAGCTTATAAAGAATTAGTTCGTAATACAATGCTTCAAAATTCTTTGCAACTTACAAAGAAAATTGTTTGCAATATGAACCAATTCTTGGCAAGCATTTTTCAGTGAGGCCTTCCGAGCATGTGTCTGTTGCTCTATCCGGTAGACCACAGACTTGTGCTGCCAGTCTAATGGCATGCACCACATGGCTGATACATTTGTATCGTCTTCTAAAAAATAATAAAAAAAAATGTGTATAAATTTCATATTTTTACTGAACGTGCAGCACACGACGCAACGCCCAGTGACATCATCACACCTGAGCAGAGACGAGCCGAGCGGTCCAAGCAGGCTGGGTGCTGTGGTGCTTAGCCGCCGTTTCGTTCCGGTGGAGCGACAGCGCCGTGACGGCAGGCAATCCACCCACCTTCTGAGTCGTTTCAGAAGCTCTACGCTTCAGGAGCGCGCCTGCCTGCATCCGTGAGGACGTGTTTTCAGGGTACTGCTTCCCTTTCCCGGTTTTGGGGCGAATCATTTCTCTGGTATCGGTTTATCGCGCACATAATATCAGGTTTTAGAGACTTAAGTATGGTTGAAAATAACATTTACTTCAGAATGTAAGTGGTTTGGATTGAGTTGTCTGATTAATTTATCAGAACCGTATTTACAATGACAATTAAGAAAGAATAAGTAGAAGCTATGAAAAGATGAAGATATAATGAATTTCAATAATAGTGTTTTATGTCGAATTTTAAAGTGGTAAAGAGTGAGTTACAACTTTAAGGTATTTTGACTTTTACCTGGGCTCTGCTTGTTTTTACTTTATGTTAAAAATTTTTAGAACATGGTGATTTTTTAAGTTAGTGGTTGTAGGTTTGAAGATATGTACTTAAAACAAAATGTTTTTCACCGTGCATTCAGATTGTAGTTATTTACTCTAATGTTCATAATATTCTAAAACAACAAAGTTCACTTTATGAAGAAAATTTAAAGAAAATTAAATTTCTTAATGCACATGTTTGGGTTGCTATGATAACAGCTATCCTTTATGAAACTGGATTTTCTTAATATTTCTTATGTTACCCCAATGACGTTTTGTGTTGGAGAATCACGTAGTTATTACTATAAGCATTTTAAGTGAACAGAGGTTTGCTAAGCCATTGCCTTCAACCTTAAGTTTTAAGTTTTTCAACATTCTGATCCTAAAGTGAAAAAAACTTAGCATCATTTGTTCAAGGTTCATCATGGCCTTTTAAAATATCACATGGGTTCCTATATATTTCTTGAACATTTGGAGATAATCCCTATCGTGTTACAGTCTTGAGCACAGTAGTACCCAATACCGTAATTCTTAACACAATTGCCGTTGAAAGTTTACGTGTAAAGGTTGTGCTCTCATTTTTGATGTTCGATTCTCGCGAAGGCTTCTTTTTTTTTTTTTCTTTTTTTTTTCTCGTTCTTTACCGCCAACTCTCTCCTGAGTGGTGAAAAGAACGAGTATTTGTTCTCAGTCGAGTGTAACCCTTAACTGTCTCCACTTTCATCTCAGATCTCACAATACGTACAGGCATGATACTTACACCATTCTAAACTGGAAATGCTGATCTTCATTCCAACAATGAACTTTTTTTTTTTTCAAGTTTAATAGTATTGTTTTGAGAACACTCAACAAATTTTGTATGTTTTCATTCTAAGTCCATAACCCAGCTTATTGGTGCAGTTTTCAATCTCAGAGAGCACAATACCGACAGACAGAAAACTTGTACTAATCTGCACTAGAAACAGTCTTCTGAATTTCAACAATGAACCTTTTTCACGTCTAATGTAGTAATATTTTGAGAACTCTTAACAAATTCTGTTCTAGTTTGGGCTAGTTTTCATTTTAAGTCCCCGAGTCTAGTTCTAGCCCGAGTCGGCTCGCGCTCCTCCATGCGCCCCGAGCGGGGAGCCGAACGAGGCCCGTGCGCCCGAGCCGAGAAAGGGCCAGTGGGGGCATTCCCCCAACCCCCCCACCCCCCCCGTCGCGTCCTAAAGGCAGACTGAAATGTAGGCAATATGAGGTGCAAGCCCTCTGTATGTAGGCAACCCACAGCACATCGCCCCTCCCGTCATCTGGACTTAAAACCGCCCCTGGCAAGGACGAGTGTCCATGGAAAAACTTCCCCTGCACACACTAACACAATCTGAGATGAAAATGTTTTCACTCGACTCACATTACGTTTTACACTCCTACCTCTTAGCACATAATTATGTAAAGAACGAGTTCCATATCACAAAATTCATTTTGTGTTCTATTTGGCCCTTGTTTTTCCCCCCTTTTTTAATTTTGGGGGGAGGGGGGCGCGTGTTGGAGCCGAATGGTATGGTTTGAACAGGGCTACAAATGATAGACAAGGGAGTAGAATAAGCATTAACTAGAGTTTATCGGAAGAAATTCAACACCAAGGAACACAACAATGTATGTATACTGTACAAGGTTTTTTAAATAAATGTGTCTATTAATATTATTCATACTTTTGACATATCACAGAAAAAAACAATAATGAATCATAGAAATACAGGTTTTTTAATACTTTCTGACACAAAAACAAACTTACGAAATAGATACAAAAGAAAACAAAAAACAAAAAAAAATCATTTAAAAAAAATCAAGTCACAGCAGATTAAAACAGACACACACATACTCACAGAATCGCTCTTTGTGTAAAGAGCAGAAAAATGACTGATATTTTGCTGCTTCAGAATGATTGTGACACGGATTGACCAGCAATACAACACCAACATGTTTTACGGAATCTTGTTTTGGCCTTTTCAGTCTGTTGCTCAACTCAGTAGATTTGGGAGTAGGGCTATCAATGATTGAGGCTTCAAGCATCGTGTAACTAACAATAATAATGTAATAAAGAAGACATAATCAGGTCACAAGAAAAGAGAAGAGATTTTGGCAACAAGTACTGAACCTCTCAAAAGTTGGTGGATTTTGTGCTGTCAGATCCATAAATAGGTTGTTATCTTTGATTCTGTACATTGTAGCCTCAAAACACATTATAGCCCTTAATACCCGCCCTTTTATATGCTCTGCACAGTAGAGCTATTTGATACACGGTAAAAATGGCATAGAAACAAGGGAGTGACTATGATATTGGGTCCTAACAGCGGTCTCACTTGAGGGGCCTTTCCCACAGCGCTACCTTGGAACCTATACTCTTAAAACTGGGTAAAAAGTGAAGTTCAGATCTGCACTATAAAGCGTAAGACCCATAGCCTCTGACTTTTTACTGTACTACTGTACTACAGTTTAGTTCGCACAGTAACCATTCTTTGTGCCTCAGCCAAAACTGTGGGCCAGTACTCATTTAACTGTGAGTACCCAGTGAGAAGAATGGACGTTGATTCGACGTCAATTGTCTACGTCAAGTTACGTTGATTTTTCGACCATATGCACCTAAATGAACGTCGAATCGACGTCTGCGTCGAAGAAAGGTTTCTCACTGGGTGTTGGAACGCAACAATGGAAAATATTTGATTAGAGGATTTTTGTTTGAAAGGTGAATAGGATTGCGTTTTGAGACATTTTTCTTAGAGCTAGAAGCTCCGGGCAGGTAGAAGGACGTCATAGCCAGGCGAGTATGTTGATGACTAGCGCTTGGCTGGTCCCCACCCGGTACCCGGAACTAGGATATTGGATGAACATTCACGACTCAAAGACACGTCCTGTTCCTACCCTTACCAACCAGGGAAAAGCAAAAGAGGTTCTCTCACCAGCATCTTTACGTTGCGCCCAATAGAATAATTATAACCGGAGAGGTCTGACAGTCTGCAGAACAAGAAAATGGAGGATGAACGGAGTTAACAATCTGCGCGAATGCTTTCTACCGCGTCCAAACAGCTTTACCAAAAAATAAAATTATAAAAACACAACAAAACAAAACAAGGAAATGATTAAAAGCAAATGACGATTAAATTAAATGCTTCTCCAAGAATTGGCACTGCCGCCGTGTCCCTAGGAAGAGATGTGATCCGCCCGTAGAGTTGAAATAATTTATTTAATTAATTGGTAACTTAGAAACAGCGTGTTCGTTTGACTAAAACGTACACGTGTATTCACTCGGACGCGTACCATAATGGGACTGCCCTCACTACTTTTGATTAATTTACAACTTTACACATAAACTGAAACGGGGAGAGGGCACTGTCGGCATTGGAGGCTTCTTTTCCTTTGATTCAGGCATCTTGTTGACCCAAGAAGAGCAGCGTCAGGGGAGCGGAGACAGGGCCGGAAAGGACGAGAGAAGTGTGACGTATTGCGTCCCGGCACTCACATCTTCCCTCATTGACCCAGAGGCGGCCACTCTGTATAGAAGAGAGAAGAAAACAGTAAAATATCTGTGTGTTGCCCAGAGCCTAAGAAACAGAAACGAGTAATAGAGTACCACCATTGCTACTGGTTGAGCAGGGTGTTGGTCACCTCAGCGATGGACAGCAGAGGACTCCCGGGCGGCTGATCTGAGGGTACGCGGACGAGTCTCCTGGCGGAGGACTGAAACAGAAAGGAGCGAGGTAGATGAGACACACAGCCACAAATGAGTTTAATACACTCACACAATGCTTTCTTGTTTAAATCAAAGTTCTATCGTGCAAAGAAAAAAAAATCTTGCCACTCTGACAATCTATTTAAGTTCTAGCAATAAGAATTTTTCACTAATCATAATCCAGCAGAAATTTCTTGTGCCAAGAGTATTTGTGTCTTGCTCTGAATTAGTCCTACTTCAGCTCAGAGCATGCTAGCATGCTCCGAACGCTCCAAGCGCTACACTCGCTACGTGCGAGGGGCGGCCAACTCGAAAAAAACTTGTACACAGAAATACCTTTGTTTTTCTAGAAATACACTAAAATACAAGCAAATTTTCAGAAATACATAGAAATACTCAACAAAAATACGAGAAAAATACAAAAAAATATTAGAAATAGAAGAAATGCAAGGCAAGTGTACACAGAAATACATGAGTTGGCCGCGGTTGGCCGCCCCTTGGCTACGCGCTCCCAGCGGTGGTCCACTCGCGCTACCGGCGCTCCAACCCATCCCAGCGCTTCATTTAAACTTTTTAACTTTTGAACCTCAACTCCATTTGGCGCCACGCTCCAACTGACCCCTCGATGGTCGAGGGGGTAGCTGGAGCGCGGCGGGAGCGAAATAAATTACGAAGGCCGGCAACGCTCTGGAGCGGCTAGTGGACCGCACCCTATGACGTGCCACTGAAATCTACCAGAAAACGCCGGATCTGAAACCACAGCCTTATGGTTCGAGAGCGCATACGCCACTCCTAACACACCGGTTGCATCTGACAGACTCAGCTCTGGAAGTTGAAATTGTTCTGGGGGATCGTTAGCAAGCCTTTACATCGGCCAATAGTTTTATGTTCTTTTCTTCAGAAACAGTGTCAAGATTATTTTGTTCTTGAAGCAAGCAGATACTCTCGGAGCAAGAATATTTTTCCTCACCCAAGGCAAAGTGACTGAAGAACTTGAGTTCATTACAGCAAGGCATTTGAGTGTACAGGGATAATATAACAAACGCAAAACATATATGCCACCCCTTTCATGAATTAAGCAGTGCTCTGGCCATAGTTGTAGACTACACTGCCGTGCTTGAACCGTGTTCAGTGACAACTCCCGAACCTTCCCGCATGTAGGAAGGGAACTTCACTGGAAAAACAAAGGCACTAAACAACACCTTTCCTGGGGCACCTAAGTTAAGGGTGCAGTTTAGTGCCTTTCCTGGGGCACTAAAGTTAAGTGCCTTTCCAAAGGCACTAAACTTGTATAGGGTTCTCCGGGGCTCGGCCAGTCCGGAAGTAGAAGAACAAAAAACTTCGGGCACGTGAAGGAAGTAGGGCTGGGAGGGGTGTGTCCCCACCCGACCCCTCTCCTCCCCGTGCCCGAAGAGTTTAGTTCTTCTACTTCCGGGCTGGCCGAGCCCCGGAGTACCCTATGGAACTCATATGAACTAGTCAGCTAAAGGTGCGAAAGGTCACAAAGGCACTAAACTTTGTTAGTGCGCTTTAAAGGTAGAGATTCGCACCTTTGTTTTTCCAGTGTTGTTACAGTTCTAGTGAAGCAAAGCTGGGCCGCTCTCCTTTGGATACGTCCTCAATCCAATCCCGACGGGGCTGAAAACGGTAACGTTACCTGCCCTTTGTGAGCTTGGCGTCTAATGGCTACAAGATCAGAAAAGAAAGCTTACAGTTTGGTGCGCGAGACTGATGGGCTTGCGGCGCGGCGGTTTGTTTAAGCGCAAACCACAGGTGTACGATGGCAATGAAAACTAAACTTAAAAACAAAAACAAAACAAAAATCCTCTAAGGAACCACTCATACAGAGGGGTCAATCACTCGGTTCGGGTAAGTACACACGGTTACCAATTACCAGCGATTTCCAACAGTTTTCGGTAAAAAAAAAAAATTAAAAAATTTAAATTCAAGGTTTTTTCCCCCCCAAATTTTAACGAGGAATAACTCAAAACAGCTTAAAAACAACGAAAAGAGGAACTTTTGCGGCGTGATTAGCAGTAACTATAGGACAAAGTGTACACAAGATTGCTAGAAATTTGGATCCCTCGACTAGAACAGGTGTTGCAGGGTGGTCCATGTATGCAACCCACTACTGGTTTCTCCATCTTAACGTTTGTCGGATTCAACACAGCGGGGAAAAGGGACGGGAAGACGGAAGGTTCGAGCTGGCTGAAACTTCCTCTACAGGACGTTACGAATGAGCATAGGCATTTTTCTTGGCTGCATGCATCCGATAAAGTAAAAGCAAAAGTAATGAGCCGGTATGCAGGCTCCACTGACAACACACAAACACACCCATGCATCCGCAAACGAACTATTTACTGGCCTAATACAATGCATTCAATCCCCTAGTGTTTCCAATCGGTCGTGTATGGGCCAGGCCTGGGCTCGGCCAAAACCGTACCCACCGATTGTGGACACTGGCTCCCCTCCCAACCAAAGAAAACGTACACAACCACACAACCCCTCCCTCCCCCACACACACACACATACCGCACATGCGAAAACGGATGCTTTTGCGTTAAGTATAAGTTAAAAAATAGAAGTGTGATGGTGAACTCACTGGGGGTTGTGGTAGGGGTGGTAGTACTGTGCATGGTGCTGCCATACCTCGCCCGCACCGACCACGCCAGCGCCCACCACGCCCGCACCGTCCCCGGCGCCGTAGCCGCCGTACTGGTAGGCCTTGAGCGCCAGCGGGGACGACGGGGTGAGGGGCGGCTGCGGCGGCGAGGGCACTGCGTGCGCCACCACGTTCATCTCAGCCAGGGACTTGAGGGGGTTGCCCGGCGCGGAGGCACCGCCACCGTTCGGGGTCGGCGCCGCCCCCGCCCCCGCGCCGCCGGGGCTGCTGGAGTGCGGCGAGGGAGACGCGGGCGCGGGCGCCGACCCCCACATGAGGACCGTCTGTCGGTACGGGCTGCCGCCGCTGTCTGGTTTCAGATCGCCCGCCGCTGACGTTTCCATCTTGGGGGTGACGCCGTTGACGTGCGACGGCGAGGGTCCCGGTGACGGCGAGGCGCCCGTCGAGTGCGACTCCTTGACGACGACTTTCTTGCCGACCGTCTGCTGCTGGTCCTGGCCGACGGACGCGTACAGCCGCGCAGAGTCGTAGGACGTCCGCGTCGGGTCCAGTTCCAGGCACTTGGAGGGGTAGGCGGCGGCGGTGGCCAGGCGCGCGTCGTGGTGCTCCGGGGCGTAGAGTTTGTCGCAGTCCACCGCGCCGCCGGCCGCCCCTGCTGACGGGACTCGCGGCGGCGCGGCCAGCTGCGGGTGGTCGCCGTAGGCCGAGAGCCCGCACCCGACGGGGAACCCGTTGGCGACGTACGAGGTGGAGTGGTAGTCGGACACGGTCGGGTAGTAAGGCCCGAGCGTCCTATACTGGAACAGGTTGTGGTTGTCGTACAGCGGCTGGTAGTTGGAGTGGCCCATGTACGAGGAGAGCCCGTTGTCGGCCGCGCCCGTCGTCGGGTACGCCGTCGAGTACAGCGGGTTGAGGTTCGAGTAGGCGGCGGCGGCGGAGAGCGCGGCGGCCGTCGACGAGTCCACGTAGTCCACCGTGGGGGTGACCTGCCCCGGCGTGGCGCCGCCGGCCGACGCGGTGCTCGCGTTCAGCTTGCGCTTGGTGCGACACGTCGAGAGGAAGTCCCGGAGCTGCGTCTTGTAGCGCCGCGACACCCGCTGCGTCGGCGTCGTCGAGGACGAGGAGGCCGGCGACCCGCCCGAACCGACCGGCGACAGGCCCACCAGCTGCTCCGAGTCGGTGAAGTAGCTGCTCGTCAGCCCGGCGTCCAGGTACGACACCTTGAAGTCCATCGTTCTCTTGCCCAGCAGATCACGGCCCTCTTCCTCCCTATGACATAAAAGAGGGGGAAAATAAACAACTTTGCGTTTAACTACTGACGTGCACTCCTTACACTAACTGTATTCGTATGTTCCTCTGAAAAAGTTGGTGCCAATCAAACATTCAACTCGTTTCATACGACAAATAAGTTTCATACGAAACGTTTCATACATTTCATACGATAAAAATGCTTGTCTGTGTCAACGAACAAATTTGTGTCAAAATATTGATTGTGTAACTTTGTACTCATAAAAGAAACAAATACAGTTAGTGAGTGAACTTCTTCAAGTCAAAACCACGAGGGTAAAAACAACCTGAATTTTTGTACACCTTGTTATTCAGAAAAATCAGAGAAATTAAGAAAAACAGGAAATATTCAGATGTCAGAAAAATTCAGTAAAATTAGGAATTCCGATAAAAATGGGAAACCTTACAAAGGCCACTAAAATTCACAGAATTTTAGAAAAAACTCAAGCAAAAATATCCAAAAAATTCACAAAATTTTTACGCCAGAATTCAGAGTTGATTCCCCCTCGCAGAAAAAAAATGATTACGCAAAGACAGTAGAGGTTTTTGTGCATCTGCGTGAAAGCCTAGACCCCTCATGTTTCCTTGTCGACCGCTTGCAGGCAGGCGCACGTACTGCAGTACACTGCAACCCCTGGGGCGCCGGGGCGGGGCGGGGCGGGGCGGGGCAGGGGCCAGCCGGCCGTGCAGGGCAGGGGTGTGAAGCACGGGTCCTGCCGCGGCATGGCCCTTTGCATTATGTTTTGATCGGATGAGGGGGCCGCAGGGGGGAGGGGCTGTGCGCCAGGGGCTTCAGCTTGCCACACCAGTGGAGGTGGTGCACTTGCATGTAATCTCCGCCTCGCCCTCCTACTCCTTCTCCTCGTTTCTCTCTCACTGTCTGTGTACACCCTTACCTCTACCGCAGGGTCGAGTTGTCACGGTACGCCCACAAAAGTTCGAATCCGCGTTCACCCCTGCCTCTTAAATTTAACGCAGCCATATCACTTTGGCACTCGGCAGACAGCGGCCACGTTGTGGAAGAGAATGTTAGGGTGCTCCCACAATGATACCTTCGCTTCGCTTCACTTCACTTCACTTTGGCCTGCACTCAATGGGGTACCGGAGCGGGTTATTGGAGGTCATAAATACAGAGATGTCTTCCATGCTAAGTTTCAAATTAATATTTTGATACAAATTTTCGAAATTTGCCAAGAGTTGATGACATGCGCCGACGACAGAAAGTAGTCCACCGGCGGAACGCGGCCAATAAGCATTAATTCTTGGTAAAATTTTGAAAATTTGTGTCAAAATATTTTCTTGAAAAATAGTATGGATGACATCTCTGTATTTATGACCTCCCACACCCCTCTCCGCTCCCCCATCATGTGCAGGCCAAAGTGAAGAGAAGTTAAGCGAAGTGAAACGAAAGTATCATCGTGGGAGCTCCCTTAAGCATCGACGCCAACATGGAGGCGCGCACTTACATGAGGGGCCGATGAGTGCTGATAACGAAATCAGGCTTGGAGTTCTTGTAGACTAGGCGGGAGGACGTTTGTAGCCACTGCCAATTGCCGTCCTTGCTTTGTACTCGGTAGGCGATCATGCCGGAGGCACCCGTCTTTAGCACTGGACAGAAGAGTTAATTTGATACATAAATATTTTTTTTTTAACATTTGTCATTACAAGAGAATGAAAAGTGGACTATGGGGCAGCAACATAAGAAAAATTGTAAAAAGAAAATATTTGAAAACATAAATCTGTGTCTGAAGATGACAGGACTCACGTTCTTGGTGCGCACTGGCCACATAGGCAAGATCGTCGTAGTGCACCATGTCGTAACCGCCCATGTTTGCCAGCTCTGAATCAGAGTAGCCAAGCAAAAGCTTGCCCCTAAAACACAAAACAATGAACCTTAGTGATTCAACACACTAATGAAAAAAAGAAAGAGACGTGGTGAACTTTTGCCCACCTCTGGTCCATGGAAACCAAAGTGAGGTCCAGCTTGTGCTTGCTCTTGAACATGACCTCCTTCTGCGGAACTTCAAGCAGCGAAGGCGGCCCGAACGGCGTGCACAACGCGAATAAAGCTAAGGGGGGCTCCTCCGTCTTACGGTTCTGGCCGTGCAACACCTTGACGCGGCCGCGAATGTCCAGCCTCTGAAACACGCCATGACAAATTAGAGGAGAGAAGGAAAGTAAATCAGCAGTTTTCAACAGGCCTGTTTCTCGCATATGGGTGGGCCTGAAATTCGCAAAATGTACATTTGTGAGGAGTGTATGGCACTGCATACCGCGCTGCGGGGGCAAGGGGCCTACACCCGGCTGGCAGCCCGTCAGTCTTCATTCAGCAATGCGGCAGTCTAACGCTTGGCGGCCAGTTGCTACTACTGGCTTAGAAATAAAAGTCTTTGGAGCCCTTTATTTGTTCACCAACAAAACACGGATTGCACTGCAATGGTTTTACAGGCCAGGCACTACACTAGGAGAGTTTTTGTTTCGAGTTTGAGTCGTTGAGTCGTGACCCAACCCGGTCTTGGTCTTTAGTAAAGTGAGATTTGGCTTTTTATCATGCATTTTTAACGTTCAATATTGTCTAAATGGTTGTTGCACTAGGGCTAATCTGGACCTAGCCAATGAATTCCCCTCACTTTTCTGCTCCTTTGACAACCCTGGATTACTTTCAAGTATGACATTTTTCTGTTTTGGCTAATTTTTTAAAGTTTACACTGAGAAAAAAAAGATTAGCACATGCAGCTAAAACAATTTCAATATAGGGACAGCTAAAATTTTAGCCGTTTAGCTAAACCTTAGCAATACTGCCAAAAACTTAGCTAAGGAGCAAAGTGCTAAGCAATACAGCTAAGTGTTTAGCAGTATTGTGAAGTTTTAGCTAAACAGCTAAAATTTTAGCTGTGCATTTATTGCAATTGTTTTAGCTGCATGTGCTAAGATTTTTTCGCAGTGTAGTCGACATTGGGGCTAAAATTCTTGCGCGCATGGTTTCTCAGCCAATTTTGTTTAAAAAAATCTATGAAAAAGTTTTCAAACTTAAAGAAGGTCAAAATGAAGAACTTATAAGCGGCAGATATCAAAGAAATCCATTCTGTGATTTTTAATCAACAAATCAAGATTCATGACGTTTTTCATGCCGTTTTCTGACATTTCATTGACCATTACTAAATAAACAAATTTCTTTTGGACAAAAACGCGTTCATAATTTCTAGCCAATACATGAGTGATCATTTTAAGCCGCCAAAGAAAATCCTATCTCTAACGTAGCCTGAGATATCATGCGCGCAAGCTCAAAAAACAAGGTTAAGAGAAAAACGGCTTCGAAGTTTACAGAACAGTTTGCCCCCCGCCCCTTCTAATCCCACTCTCTGTCTTCCCTCCGCTCCGCTGGAGCCCGCTGGCGAGTTTTTACGTTGTTACTCAAACTTTTGAAGCGCGCATGGACCAAAAAGGTCGATTTCACGGTATATGTCATTTTGGGAAAATTCTCAGTTTTGCAGAACATCGAATAAAAAATTTCTACGTTGATTTAAGGGTGCTGTGGGGCCAAGTATGTTCAGGAACAGTCGTACCAAGGTCCAAAGAGTTAAAAGAAAATCGATTTTTTCACTTTACTCCCCCCTTAGTGTGCGACTTGAAAGTGAGAAAACACCTTACATGCCATCTTACTGGGTATATACATACATACATACATATATATATATATATATATATATATATATATATATATATATATATATATATATATATATATATATATATGATTCAGGGACAGGTCACATTGTTTAGGTCGCCGGATGAGAAAGGAGTAGATAGAAAAGATAATGTGTATCGACACGTGGATCTGATCGGATGTCCGGTGTGCTGTCCATGTCTCGATGAGCAGCACGTCACGGAAGTATGAAAACTGACGTGCCATGCCGCAAAAAAAAAAAAAGAGTGAGAGAGAGAAACTACATCGAATCGCGCGATACGGACCCCTGATTATAACGGATGGAATCGTAGTTTGTGAGCGAGGCAGGAGGGGCAGCCGAGGACAGAAATGGAGTGAAAAAAGCGATTAGGCAATGGGGGAAAAATATTTCTCGTTTTCCTAATACCTCGAATGAATCAAAATGCAAAATGAAAGATGAACATTTAAGGGAAAAAATGGAGATGGGTACCAAAGAAATACACACCAACGACATATTTCCTTTCTATACATATTTTGGAATTTAAGAGAGTTACAGTTTACAATTCGATAAAAAGTTGTTCATATCGTCTAATTAAGCTTACATTTAAGTCATGCAGTAAAACAATTTAGAGGATTGATAAGGCAAACGTAGCACTGAAAGTGGCAAGAAATCACTTACATTAAAAAAAGGTGGAGCCCTGATTCAATTTTGTTACTAAACTCGTCCTTGCACACCACACAGTGAAGCAGGATCGCCACGCGGCATCACTCTACCTTTTTTGTTGTTCATCCTTTGGGCCCAACCGTTCGGAGCAACGCAAATTACTTTCGGCGTCGCCTTCTTATTCCGACAAAATATACCTCTTTTTTCTTTTTGAAGGTCTTTTTGTTGAGCCCTTTGCGGAACATCGCAACGGGAATGCGTCGGTAGGAGGCCTCAGAGGGGCGCGCATATTGAAAAGATGAGCAGGAATTTACATTTGCAGTTATAAGAGGCCCAAACGCCCAGATATTTTAGTTTAAGCGGCAAATACCGCAATTTTTTTCATAAGATATATGAGAGTTTTTTTGTGTTTTCATTTTTTTTTCTTATTTTTTTTTTAAAGCGCACTACGGTCTAGGTGCTTTACTGGCCTTCAATTTTTATTTCTTCAATAAGATTAGGGTTTCGCAATCTCGCGGAAATTTTTCCTAGACAAACCCTGCCTCCTCGGCAACATTCGGACACCGATGTGTGGCAGGTTTATTAGTAGGCAGGGTTTATCAAGGAAAAATTTCCTAGATTTCGAACCCTAAATAAGTTACGCAGTGTGCGCAAAATGCTTTTTTTCCTCTCATTTTTTTTTTTTTACGATTTCCCTCCGATTTGCCCGTTTGCTTTAGAGACGAGAGAATGGCCATCGAGTGATACCCTTACAAGAGAGCGGGGGGTCGAGGGCCAGCGGGGGCGTTACGGAGCCCGCTTCGAGGGCGTGGGAACTAGTGGGTCAGGTGCGCGGGGCGCGGAGGCGCGGGGCGGGGTGGGGCGGGGCGGGGCGGGGTGGGGCGCGGCAGGCCCGAGCGCGGTGGGACTCAGGGGGGCCCGGCGGGCCCGGCCGCGAGGACGAGAAGGGGGCAGTGCACGCCGGCGGCTCTAATGCCCCATCAGTGCAGACGGTCCAGCAGCGGCAGCTCTGTTTGTTGTGTTCACTTACACTACACAGTTGTTTTCATGTTCGGATCAGAGAGGCCGAGCTGGGCAAATTAAACGCAGGGTATCTTCGAGAATCGCAACGAGTTTCGACAAAATCTCTATATCGGATCTCACCACCAGAAAAAGAAAAGAATGCAACTCTTGCAAAGGGCCGAAAGCCTACTAGTTCTTCTTAGTAACTTTGAAAATAAGAGAATTGCAAACGTTAGCGCATCTCGTCGACCCGGCTACATCTTAGACCTACGTTATGGGTACCCATTGCTCACGCCCATGCGTTTCTTTTATTCCCCCGTTTGGAGTTCCAATCGCCTTCACCCGAAAGTGTTTTATTCGTCTTGACGATAGTCCTTAATACCCAAAGTCGATCGTGCCGAAGCCGTTTCGCACAAAAAAAAAAAAAAAAAAAAAATATAATAATAATAAAAAATTGTAATAATAAAACACCACGAACACTACAGGTACTGATAAAACTAAGGCGTAACTGTGCACTTGCGCACAGTTACGCTTGTTGAAGAGGTTACGCTTGAAAAGAAGAATAAGAGAAATCGTACCACACATTTTTTTTCCCGCGTATATCTTTGTTCAACTCGAATCATAAAACTCTGGAAAAAAAGAGTGTAAAATAACACAATAAAATAAAATTGATAAGAGAGGGTCACACCACACGACGAGTAGGAGCGGCTAGGACCTGTTGCGCTTAATTTCAGGCGCAAATGCGCAAGAAAAAGCACGTTAATTTACGCCTTAGCTTAACCAGTGATAAATAGAACACTTGCACGGCCAACTGAGTAGTTTTACTGCAACTTTTCCGAAATTAGGTTTTATTTCAAGAAGTGCGGGTCGAATGACCAGTGAAGACGCAGGGCGGCGAGGCGCGCTCCGACGCCCCAAGGAGATCCCATATAATGGAGGGCCGGCTGGGCAATTACTCAATTATCGAGTTATGACTGACAGCTGCCGGACTGAGCACAGTGGAGCGGGGCAAAGGAGCCGACCCGGGACGACCTCCGAGGTGGGGCGGGGCGGGGCGGGGCGGGGCAGGGTGGGGCGGACAGCTGATTTCGGCGGGACCACCGTACACAAACGCACAGGGACGACACAAGGAGTGTGGGTGTAGCTGGCGCCAGGGGGGAAGGTGGGCACTCCTATCGCAGTCATCCGCTGTAATTATTGACGTTGTCCTTTGTTACACGTACTGCGACAATAATTAGGCCTATAGTCTTGTAGAAGTACTCATCTTTTAGGACACAAAAAATCATGCCGGCAGCGAACTTTACGGTCTCGGTTGCGAACGCATCGGCATTAAAGTCGTGCACAAATGATATTTTGTCGTCTGGCCACAGTAGTGGTGTAGCAGGAGAGCGCGCCGCTCGCAGTGGCGATGATCTATCTGCACCCATATCTTTGAGCGGGAGCGGCCGGGCCGGGCCGGGCCGGGCCGGGCCCCGGGCCGCACCGCCTGCTTGCCGCTGGGCATTAGAGAGTCCAACATCGACCCCGGCCCCCCCGGCCTCTGCCCGGCCTCTGCCCGGCCCTGCCCTGCCCGGTGCGATTGTCATTATTTGTCTCTCCTCTGGCCTCACCCGCTTCATCCAGTTATACCTCTCAGGTCCCGTAGCCGTTCCTCCCGCCGTTCGCTCTCCTCACTCCCCCGAAGAAGAAGAAGAAGAAAAAAAAAAGAAAGAAAATCTCGGTAGGCGCGCAACTGTATGCACTTACAAATGAGATCATGAGGCGAGGAGGCAACGCAAGACCCAACCAGGGCGTTCTTAGGACGCACACAAAAAAATTCAAAGTAGGAGATCAAAGGAAAGATTTTCAGGGAACAATTAACTTACATTTATTTAGTTTTGAAGAAATTCTACAAGGAAATTAAATTTTACTGCCCAGCAGCCCGTTTAAAAAGAGACGACTTTTAATATATTATATCTTAAATGACTTTTCCTTGAGGGAAAACCGTACCACAGAGGAATTCTACTTTTCGTGACTTAACTTTTTAGCCAAGCTTCATTGTACAATATAGTGATTCTAAAAGCAGGCCTTGAGTCCCTTTCAAAAGTCTCACTCAAGAATTTTAATACCATGCATGATAAAACAGATAAAAAACACTACCATACTTACAAGGAAGCCCGAGGTGTTGTCGAGGAGACATCTAAAGCGCACGGTGAAGGATCGTTCTAGCAGGTGCGAATTGTCGGGCTGCAGGGCCTCCGTCAAACTCACGCCAGAAGATTCGGGTGGTAAAAAAGAGTTCCACAGAAGTTGACGCTGCAACTCCTCCCTGTCCTCTGAGTGCACTAGCTCGTACACGCTCTGATGTACGATGTCCGACTAGAAAACAAACAAAAACAACAAAACGAATAATTGGATTGGATTATTGTTTATTGTTTGGGGTTACGGATAATTGGAACGAATGGGAAAGTAAAATGTTCGAGCTATCATTTAAAGTAAATTTTCATAGGAAAAAAAAATCGGATGAAACCAGTTTTTCAGAAACTTTACACGGTGAGGTGTCGTTTTGCCGGCGGAAGTGTACGTACCTGCCCTGCCCCATCCTACAACCCACTCCCCTCCCCTTCCCTCCCCTGCCACTCGCTCGCTCTTCCCTTTGCCTCACTCCCTCATCTGGTCCCTCTCACCTTCACTGGGCTCTCATCACCCACACACATACACACCTTCCCTTCATTAAAAGATCGTTAAAGCGACGTGTAGCGACACATTGCGGCCCATCAGAGAAAAATGCGAGGGACTGAGAGAGAGAGAGAGAGAGAGAGAGAGAGAGAGAGAGAGAGAGAGAGAGAGAGAGAGAGAGAGAGAGAGGATACGGCGGCAGGGACTAAATTGGGAAAAAATGGCATACGGAAGAAGAATAAGGAAAATAATTTGCATAAATCTTTTGAAAAGTGAGTTGAGTCTAAAAGTAAAGGGGGATGAGGCGAGGGCGGTAGACGTCGACTGTGTGGGACGCAGAGGAGAGGCTGCTCGGCGCCCCTATAAATTGCAGCGCACCTGACTGGAACATCGGTAGCTGACAGTGGTCGGGGAACGCCCCTAATGGATGCGTCATCTCATACACAGTATCGGCATGCAGCGTATGCAGCGTACCGACTGCAGCACGTCGCGCCATGAGATATGCGGCTGTCAGCGCAAATCTGCACCCGGCGTTTCTTCACCCGGCCGAAGAAAGTGCAGCGTTGCACCATTTAATTTCATCGACTTTAATAATCTAAGGGAGACAAAACCAGCAGAGTGCCAAGGTCGTCACCCGATTATCGCGGACGTTCACATCGGCTGTCGCGACCACCAATGAGATCACAGCTCGCCCCCCGGGCGACCAATGGCGGCGAAGCCGCGGCGTGGCTTGGCGTGGCGCGGCGTGCCGCAATCCATTCATCAGGAGGGTCCATCACCGCGAGATGCGCTTGGTAGGGGGAGGGGTGGGGAGGCAGCATTCAGCATTCACTACCTTGGGATAACACACTTCTTTTTTTTCTTTCTTTCAAATATCTCATTATTTTCCGCTGTGTGTCATTGGCTCGAGAGGTTTGTGTTGCCCAGCGGGGCTATGGAATGCTCCCCTGATGCGAGGCGCCACGCCACGGGGCTCCTCATGGCGCAACTTATGGCTCTGTACCTGCAAATTGTTCGATAAGTAGCGATAATAATTATTGTCAGCCCCCTGCTGCTGCTGCGGGACCGAGGAAAAAGCAGACCAGAACTCTTGGCACTTCCGAAGGATGGAAACTTGTCCCCCCCCCCCTCCCCTGACAGCGAGTGCGCGACAGACAACACTGCGTGATGGAAAGAAATTGCTTCGGTTTTCTTTCGGCTGATCCACGTCAGACTCGATCATGCCGGCATCAAACTGCTTTGGGATTTCTCTGCACACGTCGCCCGCCGGGCAGGGCAGGGCAGGGCAGGGCAGGGCAGGGCAGGGCAGGGCAGGGCAGGGCAGGGCAGGGCAGGGCAGGGCAGGGCAGGGCAGGGCCGGCGCGGCGCCACGAGACGCTCCCCGCCGGGCGGACGCCGGTAGGCCAAGTCACTTAGGGGCGCCCGATTTACTGCGGCGCGTCCCGTCGATCGGACGGATTTTTCAATGTTGATGTTAATTGTGTATCGTATATTGGTCCGCGGACATGGCAGCAGGGGGGCGTCCAGGGGCACTGCAACATATAGCGCGCGCACACACACACCTACACACACACACACTCACATTTACACGGTGTTTATTGAGTGGTCCGTACGAACGACCCGCCACCGTCCACCCCAAGTCTGTCAGTGCGCTGTGTGCATGTGCGCGAGTTATTTGCAGATTATCCGGTCTTAAAAACACAATAGGATAATTGCATTCGAAAACAAACTTATTGTATCGACGAGAAAAGCGTTTTGATATTTTATGCCGAGGGACGTATATGGACAGAAAGAGATCAGAGGAAAGAAGTTCAACGAAAAAAAAAAAATTCTGGATGCTGTAAGGAGATTCGTTCTCTGCACACGTTTGCGAACACACGCGCCGACGGCACACGCTTCGCTGAAGTTTAGCCGTAACAAGTACAAAAACACATCGTTATACTCCTCTCTCATACTCTCTTCCCCCAAAATGTGAAAATGATCCCTTGACTAATTTGCACTATTTTGCGAACATCATGTATTTGTGCGAGAGTCAGACATTCGCTAAAGGTCAGAGAGCCTCAAGTATCACCAAAACAAGGCCAATAGGTAAAAACAGAGAATCGCGGAGGGTTATTTTCTACAAGCTGGGTGGTCTCTCTATCACCTATTATGGTTCCCTCTAATAGCCCTCAGTCAGGCAAAGCCGTGCAATAGATTCCGCATGAACGACCGAGCAGAAATGTATCAAAATTGGACCGTGACGCATTAAATGTTCGACCGTCTCATTCGACTGAAAGGATCCGATTTCGCGGCGGTGTTCACAGGACACCGTTCAACAAGCTCCACAGCCCGGATGGCGGAGAGTTGGGACAGTAGACTGGGCTAGACGAGTGCTAGACTGCGGGTCTCAAACAACCCTCCCCGTTCCGTGCAGAGGTCGGGTCAGACCTGGCGTGGCGCCAGTTCATTGACAGCGCGAGACACGCGACACGTGACGTCACGGCCAACGTGCGTGGCGTAGCGTGCGGGAGTAGCGTGCAGTGGCGGGGCGTAGCGGCGAACACGCCTGTTGTTGTTATTGCTGGGTGAGAGTAGGTGTGTGGCTCTTGTGTGCTCAGACTGCCCATTGACTCTCAATCGAATCTTCCCCTTCATTGTCGCGTAGACAACCAATCGAACCGGTCAAGGGAACTTTTTCAAAACGCCTACAACGCAACGAAATAACCGATTGCATTGAGGTCAAAATTTCATTTGTCATAATTTTTTTCACTGTTTCTTTTTTAAAAAAGGAGCCCGTCTTGTCAATGAAAAGCCCAGTTCATCAGTTTTCGTTGATCGTGCAGACGCTGCGTGACTGTGCCACCGAGGTGCATGTCGTGTTTCGGGGTGCGGCAGGTCAGGGGTATGCCCCCTCCTCCCCTTCTCCAGCATGCCGTGCGCGAACCAATCAGAGCATTCTCCCCGTTCTGTTCGAACCTTGGCGCCACACGCATGCCGCTCAACAAGTCGCGTTCCGATAACTCACACGACGACAGTATGTTCACATGCATTTTACTTCACATTATCCATCCTATCACACTTTCACAGTAATTTACAAGACAGAGTAAATTAGTGGAAAGGCCATTACAAACGGTTGAATGACTTCTAGCGTCGCATCTTTTCGGTCCCCGTGCGCCTCCCAAAACCTTAAGTGATTTGGTAAATCGAATCACTGTATTTTAACCTGACTGCATTGAGTTTCTGTTTTATCGATCTCCACCCAAGGCGTAAAAGTGGACTGCTTCTGCTCCTAGTTTTATTGATACATCTTCACTCATTGATCTAGACTAGGGCATGAAGTTCACGGTAATAGTTGCTGTAGACCAGAGACGTAAAAAAGACAGTGAAGACCAGTGAAGACAGACGGAGAGAGAAAGAACAGTGGCGGCAAACGAGAATCATTCATTAATCAACGACCAATCGATATCAGCTATAAATAAATTGCCACAAGATCTGTCTCCCCTCTCGAGGCTTGCAGCCCTTGAGCTCGGCAGCGACACGCACACATGCACGGGAGTTACGAGGAACGCCCGCGCGGGCTCAACAATATGTGTGCACTTTTGGGAAACTCACCTGGTGGAAGCCGAGGTAACTTTCAATGCTGTGAGTGGCGAAGAAGACCTCCCCCTCACACGTTAGGATAAGCAGGAAACCGTTTAACGCCTGAAACGTGAAGAAAGTACAACTCTTATTAGTAATGTATTTTAACACGCTCATTTCGCCTTCGCTGTTATTGGAGGTGAGGGTTAGTCTTATACTTCAGGCTGGCAAATTCCTGAAAATATTATTGTTTGGTTGTTTCTTAATTTTAGACGTTAGGTCGGAATTCAAGAAGCTGAAGAGATCGTTATACAGCATTTTCCCCGCAGCTCTGCATTACTCCAGAGGCAGGGGCGAGCTGCTCTGCTGTTCGCCGTGATTCTCTACTTGTTTAACTTTGTTTCTCGCACCGATTTGAATCGGTTGCTACCGCTCTGGCTGCTTGCGAAAAGGCGCGAGAGGGAGGGGGAGAGTTTTAGAGAAAGAGAGGAAGAGAAAGGGGGGGAGGGGGGGGAAGTGTCCAACAGATGACTGTCAAGGTTCCTGGAAGCGAGGCGCAGAGCGAGAAGTGACTGTGTCTTGTTGCTCCTGATGCTCTTCTAGCCTTGCACCTCTGGACCGTGATGGTTGTGATGGGGACTCTCTTGCAGGTTTAGGCTTTTCGCAGGGCACGCGGTGAGGACCTTGCCTCACCCCTTCCCTTCCAGTAGCAGAGATTGAACACACGAAGGGCTAGTGAGGAGAGGATGAATATTTGATGAGTTACGGGCGTGAGCAGCGCTTGCGTGGTGCTGGCTGAGCCTGCTCCGCAGCAGCGCGCCTTCCAAGTCGCAGGTATTTACATGGTACAACGTGTGAATATAAGACTTGCAGTTAAAGAGAAATTGATTATTAAAAACGATCCCGAATGTAAAAATTTCACAAATAAATAAAATAAATGCTTGTCGGTCATAGACGTAAACCTGCGGCAAAGTGGAGGCTCTCCTTTACCCGCTTCCTCCTCGCTTCTATTCTCTCTCCTTTTCCCTCTACCGTAGCTCATGTCGTGCTGCGAGTCTGACGCCTGTCCAGGTCTGTTTGCCCGCCTCTGGCCCGACCTCACTCCAGGGTTGCTAGGAGGCCAGGTCCCTTGAGCATACGCCAAACCAACATTTCTACCCTTTGCTGTCCTAACTAAAGCTCCAACGCAGAAAGGTAAAAGACGATTTATAAAAAAAAAAAAAAACATCCGTTTTGGTCCTAAAAGAGTAGCAAAGAAACTGCAAATATTAAATAAATTTATTTTTTCTCGCCAACGTGGTGACCACCTTCTTCCGCTTCCGAACCCTACCGCGCCCCGCAACTAAGACCACCCACCCACGACCACCTCTGCGTGGGGTGGCCGCCGCGCAACTTGCACCCCACCCCGCAGACCGCCCCCCACCACCACCCTGCCCCATTGGTCGATACTGTCCGAGAGTAGAAGGACCCCACCGGGATTCCATCTTCATGATTACCACAAACTAAAGCCGAAAGGAGGAAGAAGAATGAGAGAAAAAGGTTAGGGGAAGTGAGTGTTCAAGCGAGCGAGGGAGCCCAGTCCAAAAATCCCATGGACACCATGGAATTCCATGAGCTCTTTTCCATGGATAGAGGTCTGTTTTCCATGAAAGATGCATCATATTCCATGTGGTGTCTGTTTCCATGGGCGTTCTACCATGGAAAAATGTTTTCCTTGAAACAAGATTCCATGGAATATCGCTTCCCAGACGAAACTGCCAACAGAATTATCACGTTGAGAAGACGTTGGGAACACGTTGGAGACCTGTACGGGCCGCTTTACGTGTCCTCAACGTAAAGAAAACGCGTCTCCAACAGAAAAAACATGTACGGGAGCTGTTCGCCGCACAGCTCCTCAACGTAAAAGTATCAGTCGGCGCTTACAGTTCTCCAACATAGCTCCAACGTAAAAGAACATGTTGGAGACCTGTATCTGAAGCGCGTCCCCAACGTGAAGGCACGGCGCAGCCGCTGCGGAAACTTTGCAGCTCCCCAACGTAAAAGAACATGTTGGAGACCTGTATCCGGAGCGCGTCCCCAACATGAAGGCACGGCGCAGCCGCTGCGGAAACTTTGCAGCTCCCCAACGTAAAAGAACATGTTGGAGACCTGTATCGGATACGCGTCTCCAACGTGAAGGCACCGCGCAGCCGGCGCGGGAAATATGCAGCTCTCCAACGTAAAAGAACATGTTGGAGACCTGTATCCGGAGCGCGTCCCCAACGTGAAGGAACGGGCAGCCGCTGCGGAAACTTTGCAGCTCCCCAACGTAAAAGAACATGTTGGAGACCTGTATCGGATACGCGTCTCCAACGTGAAGGTACGGCGCAGCCGGTGCGGGAAATATGCAGCTCTCCAACGTAAAAGAACATGTTGGAGACCCGTATCGGATACGCGTCTCCAACATGAAGGCACCGCGCAGCCAGTGTGGAAACTGTGCAGTTTCGTAACATGAAAGAAGAGTGTACGGGGTTAAAGGTGGCACTCAAATAATATTTGTGTTCACACGAATTATTGCTCGGCATAGCCTGTGGCCTACAACTTATTTGACGCTTAATGTTAAGTGCGATGCAAGAATTACTGGTGCTGTTTTATGTCATTTGAATCAGTACGTTATCAGCAACATGATAGTCTCGACAATTGTTAAAATTATTAATTTATTTGATCGGGTTCGTAAAATCTCGTCAACTGCCTTGAAGTCGCTAGTCGCCTGTCATACCCTCGTCAATCCCGCCCGCCCGGTCCACCCGGCTTCGGCTTTGCAGGTCAGACTATTGTCTTTCCGGTAGGGTCGTGTCAATGACTCGTCCTCCCGCAGCGCCCGCCTGCCGCCCCCAGCACTGCACCGCTCGAAGAAGGAGGGTGCGGGGGGAGTGGAAAGAGCAGCTGGCCCGGGGAGGACACCAGGCAGCATTGGAATGTGATGCGGCGGAGACCATCTCGCCCGCATATGGCTCTTTAGCTCAGTAGGTTCCGACCGAAGCGTGAGCGCTGAGTTGGCATGGCTGTGGGTTCGATTCCCGGCACTGTCAGCAAAACGCGTGTCTCGCGGCCAGTAGGACTCAACGGCTAAACACAGGGCCTTGGAAGGAGGAAAGGGGGAGTTGAGAGGGGGAGGTAGGAGAGAGGGGTAGGTAGGAGAGAGGGGGAGGTAGGAGAGAGGGGGAGGTAGGAGAGAGGGGGAGGTAGGAGAGAGGGGGAGGTAGGAGAGAGGAGGAGAGTGAGAGAGAGAAAAAGTTTTATTTTTTAAATTTTAGTAATGTGGGAGAGAGAGAAAGGGAGGGAGAGAGAGAGAGAGAGAGGGAGACAGAGAGAGAGAGAGAGAGCGACGCAGAGCGCGTACACTTCCCCAACGTCTTCTGTGCGGTTCCCCAACGCATACTATACGGCTCGCTACGCGGAGCGATGCAGAGCCCGTGCGCTTCCCCAACATGTTCTCAACGTCTTCTGGGCGGTTCCCCAACGCATTTTTTCCCTGCAGCCGTACGGGTCCCCAACCGATTCTGTACTGTTTCTCAACAGTTCCCCAACGTAAACTATGTCCGCATTTGCGTGTTCTCAACAAAATCAAGACGTTGGAGACCTGTACGGCGTGCAGATCCCCAACATGATTTTTCACGTTGGAGAACCGTATATCTTCTGCACAGAAAACCGTCTGGGTTTCCATGTGAGGACTCCAAGGAAAATTTATTACCATGGGTAAAGGCTCCATGGAAAAATTCTTTCCATGCGAGAGGACTCCATGGAATGGTTGTCTTTCCATGGGGTGACCTATCCCATGGAACACTTGCCTATCTTTACCATGGAAACAATTTCCCATGAAAATTAAAAGGGCTGTAGACTCTATAATTATTGGAATTTCGATCTGAAATTTGGTATGTAGCATCTACGATGAATTTTAGTAGGGCCATTTAAATTTCATTCAAATCTGAGAACTTTTTTCTGGCAACTCGAAAACGGCTTGAGCTAGGCAAAAACGGACACCAGATTTGGCTCCGCCTCGTTTCCGACACCCTATAATCGTGTTTCATTTATTTCGATCAGTCTTCTCTTTGTCTTTTTGTGGACTTAAACATTTTGGTATTACTCCATGGAGTCAGTGCTCTATTCCATGGAGACGGTCAGCTGCCAAGGACCCTGGGGCCAAACCCCCATGGAGCTGATTTTTCCATGGGACCAAACCCCCCATGGAGCTGATTTTTCCATGGGACAACCCTCCATGGAAAGAGTGCAAAAAATACATGGAAACACTGTTGTCATGGAGGATGGTGCGTTCCATGGCATTCCATGATGTTCCATGGCTCATGGAAACCTCCATGGGATTTTTGGACTGGGAGTGGGAGAATGGAGGAGAGGGAGAGGGGGAAAGAGACGGAGAGGGCCGGGGAAGGAGGATCTTTTCGGCTTAAAATATACCCTCCGTCTCTAGCGAGAGCAAGGCAGAACCTCGTAACTATAACGCCTCACCTGCGCCAAAGCCAGCCACGCCACACCTCACCCCGTCACGGCCACACCTAGAGCCTTGGGGTGTGATGATCTCACACCTCAAGCGAGGATATTGATGCGATGCAGAGCTGATTGTGGAGAATGATTTATGGGAAAAGAGTGCCCCCACCCCCTCCCCACTCACGGATCGTGCGACCTTATCCCTCAGCGGCACGTGACTGGACCAATACCGCAGAACACTCTCCAAAGGGCCAATTCCAACTCTTGTATCTCTGAACTTTCTTCTTACATGGATTCCCTGTATTATACTTTTCAATCCACTCGACATCAATGGTAGTTGAATAATTGTTAGTGTTCTTCCATAGTTGTCTTACAGAAAGGCACCTTACGGAAGGTGCCGAACTAGGGCAAACGAGTGGACAGTTTTGTCACTACCGCCAGAAAAATAGCATTATTTCGGAGATCGGGACGAACATCTATACAGACAAAAATGGCAAATAATTTACTTCTTCAGAAGCATTCTCATCAACTAACCCCAGTATACTTCCAAAAACAATAACATATAATGTCTGGGACTCTGCGTCCGAGTAGATCTGCATGGCTGAATATTCCTATCCCCATGACGCTATTTTTCTGCCTTGCGCGGTGATAAAACTGGCTACTCGCGGCAGTTCTGCATCTTTCGGACGCGCATAATAAAATATAACCGAGAGGAAGAAACTGGTAGAGATTTCAACGCGGGGTGAGAGTTGTAATGGAAAATCTTTGAGACTGTAAAAGGAAAAGGAACGCGCGGGGGTGTGCCTCTTGCCCCACAGAGACCCACACACGGGCACTCACACACACACACGTACAGCCGGTGGAGAGGTGCGTGCAATATCCTCGATATAATTGAATACCAGGGTTATATGGCCCGTGGGGCTTTCGGCCGCCCCGTCCTGTGGTTATGACCATAGGGGCTTGCCATGCAAAGAAACAGTCGCGCAGCACGCCGTTTCAAATAAAATATAAAAAAATCACTTCACCGATTTTCTGGAGCGGGATGTAGATCAATTTACAATAACTACCTTTCGTATAATAGAGGATGGACAAATTTGCCTAAGGGAAAAAAAGAAGAAAAAAACAGGAAAAAAGAAAAAAAGATGTCCTAAATCTGTTTGCAATGTAATGTCCAAAGGAAGAATGAAATGGTAATCTGAGAAGCCCTTAATTGATTCCTCACGCCTCTCTCTGTACATAATATGTATTAATCTCTTCCACGAGAAAAATTAAAAAAAATGACTGAGCTATTTTTTGAGCTCTGAAGCTCAGTTTTTAGATCACCCCTAGCTAAACAATCCTCTGCTAAAGAAAATTGCTAGGTATGTAAATTTTTAGCTGCGCAGCAAATATATCAACTGTGTAACTAGCTTCCTTTGCACGACAGCTAAATAAATTGCTCCTGAGATAGATTGGGTCCACCAAAGCGGTCTTATTTTAATTTTTTTCCGAGTCCGGAGCACTGAGTTTAAAACAGACGTGCATGTAAAAAGCAATCGTAAACGAAACAGGGAGACCAAGTAAGGATGTTACCTGCATTTTTGAGACATTACTCGAAAAAAAAAAAGAAAGGAAAAAAGGACACTCCGTGTCATACATCTACTCTATACATCGATGGCCTCGTTTCGAATATTTTGTAGAAGAGATAAACGAATTTGGCACAAATACACGACAGCAACCGGTATAGTGTGTTTACCAGAGGAGTATGTGAGCTCCCACCCGGTGAGGTGGAGGGAGGAGGTAGATGTCCTGTCCGATAAGCGAGCCAAACAGCCCGTAATTGGCCTGTCTGACGCTGGTTCGATACACAAAATAATAGTGTTATCTCTCTCGCTCTCATGCCCTGTCCCTGCTACTTCCCCCACCCCCAAATCCCTTCCCTTTCCTGCTGCTCTTCCCCACTCCACACTCTCCGTTACTTTCGCACTACACTAATACAAGACTCGGATTATCCATTCATAATAGCGTTTGAAATTAAATGACCTTTGCGAAATGTAAAGAACTGTCCGTAGTTTATTACTCTTGGTGTTTCTGACAGAAAAGCCTTTTGCATCACTCCCGACACTCACGGCAACGAAAGGGAGGGGGGAGGGGAGGGGGGACAAAAACAAAAGTGGAAA